>JACYXH010000570.1:15000-155000 GCA_026745465.1 Lota lota | reverse complement strand
ACTCTGCAGAGGTATCCGATGTGAGAGAAGCAAAAATCGGGGCCACTTTTCGACGGTAATGTCTACGGATGCCGTGTCGATAAAGTTTGAATTGAAGACAAACCTTGGCGATGGATCATGCCGCCGTGCATGATGCGTGCGACGATGCAGTGGTTGAGGTCGTTCATTTTGAGAGTTATGCCCTGGAGGGAAGAACAGGAAACCTCATTACTAAGAGATAAGATTCAACATAATGATACAGGGTACATGTTCAGCTGCTCATGTTCGCCTTTGTGTTGATGAAAGACACACACACACACATGCAAAACGTATATTCCGCAGACTATCTTTTTATAAATTCAGGCACAACTACATCTGTTTGTCTGTGTTTGTGTATGCGCATGTATGTATGTGCATGTGTGTATGCGCATGTGTGTGTGTATGCATGTGGGTGCGTGTTTGTATTTGTGCATGTGCCTATGCATTTATGTATGTATATGGGCATGTGTGTGTGTGTGCGTGTGTGTGTGCGTGCATGTGTGTGTGTGCGTGCGCATGCGTGGGTGTGCGTGTGTGTGTGCGTGTGTGTGTGTGTGTGTGTGTGTGTGTGTGTGTGTGTGTGTGTGTGTGTGCGTGTGTGTGCGCGCGTGCGTGTGTGCGTGCGTGTGCGTTGCCGTGCGCACCATGGGCTCGTCGGTGTTCTTCTGGAACTGCACCAGGCGGACCCGGGTCACGTTCTCCAGGTCCATGTCCCCGGCGGCGCTCTCCGGGGAGTCCCCGTTGAGGTAGGGCGAGGTGGGCGGGGGGGTGACCCTCAGGGCGTCGTCGCTGTACACCTCGTGGGCCACCACGTCGTGGGTCTGCAGCAGCGCCTGCGCTCGCCGTAGCCACGGTAACGGGAACAGGGCGGGGCGGGGGGGAGAACACAACGGACAGGGTTAGAGATGCTCAGAAACAAACCGAGGGTTAGAAGTGTAAAAACAAACCGAGGTTAGAAGTGTAAAAACAAACCGAGGGTTAGAAGTGTAAAAACTAACTGAGGGTTAGAAGTGTAAAAACAAACCGAGGTTAGAAGTGTAAAAACAAACCGAGGTTAGAAGTGTAAAAACAAACCGAGGGTTAGAAGTGTAAAAACAAACCGAGGGTTAGAAGTGTAAAAACAAACCGAGGGTTAGAAGTGTAAAAACAAACCGAGGGTAAGAAGTGTAAAAACAAACCGAGGGTTAGAAGTGTAAAAACAAACCGAGGTTAGAAGTGTAAAAACAAACCGAGGGTTAGAAGTGTAAAAACAAACCCAGGGTTAGAAGTGTAAAAACAAACCCAGGGTTAGAAGTGTAAAAACAAACCGAGGGTTAGAAGTGTAAAAACAAACCGAGGTTAGAAGTGTAAAAACAAACCGAGGGTAAGAAGTGTAAAAACAAACCGAGGTTAGAAGTGTAAAAACAAACCGAGGTTAGAAGTGTAAAAACAAACCGAGGTTAGAAGTGTAAAAACAAACCGAGGTTAGAAGTGTAAAAACAAACCGAGGTTAGAAGTGTAAAAACAAATAATCCAAATAATTGTTTTTAGCTGTTCAAAATAAAAAAATAAAAACAAAGGGTAAGAAATATAAAAAACTTGAAGTGCACAAAACAAACCAAGGGTGAGAAATACAGAAATAGAGCTACAGAGAGCAAGTGAGAGCGAGAGAGAGAGCTAGAGAGAGCATGGCTTACATTAATCCTATTTATTTTATTCCACTGATCGGGTCAGTGGCACACAGTAACTTCACACTCAACCATCTACCTTCCAAAGATCCTAAATGTATTCCCTGAATCCTGCACACATGGGGGGGGGGGGGGGGGGGGTGAATCAGGACGTGAGTTGAACGCACGCTGCACGGGTTGGTGTGGTGCGGTGCCCTCAACCGTGGCACCTTGCTAACACTAGCTAAACTAGCCGTGGTCAAGTCACCTGCTAAGCAGGGATGATTGGTCCTTTGGCCCAACACCCAAAGGATTCAACGAAAAGAAAAAACGTATCTCAAGACATTCAACACAGCCATCAAGTCAGACTTCATGCAACGCTAACAAATGAGCATTTGACGTTTCGTACTCCTGGCCCATGTGACCCCTGCAGAGCACTTTCATCGGCAACGATTAACACAAAATATCGTTACGGATGAAAAGTAATAGCCGTCAAGACAATAACACAATGAACCACGTACGGTATACCTGTGTGCCAGCGACTCCTGGCGACGTCAACCCCTCCTGCTCACAACAACAGTAATCCTTCGCTCTGCTTCCTGTTAAACCACTCGGTTACCATGACGATGGCGAGGGGAGTTCAACAACCAAAACACACACCAAAAAAAAAAAAAAGCCTTGAAAAAAGGGGAAACGCAAAGTGTCTGGCCGCTCTTTCTGTTCCCTTTTCGCTTTCCTGATTTTTATAACGTTCCCTCGTCCTTCTCTCCATCGCTCAGACAGGTGACAGCGAGAGAGGTAGTGAAAGAGAGTGCGAGTTTCCGAGTGTGCGTGTGCGTGAGTGCGTGTGTGTGTGTGTGTGTGTGCGTGTGTGTGTGCGTGTCCCACCATGAAGTGTGGCTGGGTGAGGATTCTCCTCAGCTCTCTGGCCTCCAGGTTCTCTGGATAACAGGAGATGGTCTCTAGAACCTGGGAGGGAGAGAGAGGTAGAGAGACATAGCGGGAGGGAGAGAGAGAGGTGGAGAGACATAGAGACACAGACACCAATGACAGTGAGAGAGTGAGATAGAGTGAGAGTGTCAGAGAGAGAGAGACAGAACAAGGGAGAGTGATTTGGGGTGGAAAACAGTTCCTTGCTAATCAATCATTCTTAAAGGAAGTACAAATATAATTTGTACTTAATAATTGAATCCAAAGGAAATTGCTAATCCACTATTAGCTAAATTCCTTCATGGCTCTATGAGTTTACAGCATAAACCAGGACAGAGATTCCTTAGTGATGGGTGGAATGGATGTGGTTGCCACAGCAACTTGTGTCCGTGACCCTCACCTCCTTGGCTCTCTGCACGCTGTCGCTGGGGGGGTTCCTGATCTGGGGGGAGGACCGCGTGTTGATCTTATCATAGAGCTGGAGGGGGGGAAAGAGAGAGAGAGAGAGAGAGAGAGAGAGAGAGAGAGAGAGAGAGAGAGAGAGAGAGAGAGAGAGAGAGAGAGAGAGAGAGAGAGAGAGAGAGAGAGAGAGAGAGAGAGAGAGAGAGAGAGAGAGAGAGAGAGAGAGAGAGAATTTCATTTTATTAATGTTATTTAAATTAGATTAAAATTGAATTGAGACCAACGAAGAAGGGCTGTCCCAGACTCATAATCCATCCTGGCTATTGGTCAACAGGTCATCATTTTTTAATTTCATATTGAAGAAATTTCACAAGCTAAACAAGTGTGGTGTTAACTCTTAACCAATGATTGATTGAACCATTTGACCTGTTGTATACTGTTTTAGAGCTAGAGGGATACACTTTAAACAGCGATTTTAACGTTATATTCATTGGGGACATTTTTAAACGTGGGATGTCTCTGGTTCACTTATGTTTTAGTAAGGCTGCTGTTTAGAGCAGAGTACTTTGTAATTGTCCCAACGGTATATACGGGGAGACTTCATAGCTCATTCACAACAACAATGTTAAAAACATCGTACATCTCTTAAGAGATCTTAGAGAGAGAAAAGGTGTCCATGTTGAGGCAGTATGTGCAGTATGGTGTATAGATATATTAACAGTTTTAACTGCGTTTAAATGATGAAACAGATGGGTTGTGTAGGTATAGCTCTATGAGGTTATTATGACATCTTTACATTTATTGCATGCGTGTGTGTGTGTTCATGTAGCAACAATCGGCTTTCTTGTCGAACTTGGTTGGTCGACAATTTTTTCTTTTTTGTGTGCATGACAGCATTCACTCCCCTACACATATCTGTGTATGTCCATGTGACGCATACTTTTTTCCACTCGTCTCTAACTAAAAGTGTGTGTGTGTGTGTTTGCGAGTACGTGTGTGTGTGTGAATGATGATGACAACAGTTTTTTTTTTACCACAATGTGACTCCAACTTGTGGATGAAGTAACCGTGATAACGGCGTGTGTGTGCGCGTGTGCGTACGTGTGTGTGTGTCTGTGTGTGCGTGTCTGTGTGTGTGCGTGCGTGTGTGTGTGTCTGTGTGTGCGTGTGTCTGTGTGTGTGCGTGCGTGTCTGTGCGTGCGTGTCTGTGTGTGTGCGTGTCTGTGTATGTCTATATCTGTATATCTGTATATGAGTGTGTGTCCTTACGTCCAGCAGGGTGTGGAGGTGCTGGTCCTGGAAGACGCTGTGCAGGAAGTCCATGTCCTTCTCACTGCAGTCCGTCAGCGCATGGATCTCCTCCAGGCTGTCCAGCACCTGGGACACTGCTCCTGCACACACACACGCACACAGACACACACAGACAAACACACACACACACACGCACACACACAAAAACGCACACACACATGCGCACACGCACACACACACAAACACGTGCTTGCACACACACACACGCAGACGCACACACACAGACAGACACACACAAACGCACCACACGCACACAGGCACGTAAACACACACAAGCAAACACACACACAAACACAGAACCAGAATTATACACACACCTTTTTTGTTAAGATACACACATACATGAAGACAGGACGGATACAAGCATTCACAGACGGGCCTCAGAATACGTGGAGCTTTACGTGAAATGGAAACACAATGGGCGCATTCATCGACAGCATGAAACTGTTAGAACGGTAACACCGGCAGTACTGTTACCTCGGTAACACTGTTAGCAATGTTACCTCGGTAACACTGTTAGCAATGTCGCCACCGTAACAGTGTTAGCGCTGTTACCAATGTGACACCGTTAGCAATGTAACCTCGGTAAGACTGTTGGTATCAAAACACCGTCAGCACTGTTACCACAGCAACACCGCTAGCACTGTTACCTCGGTAACAACTGTAGCACTGCAACAGTGGTCACACCTTAAGGTGTTACCACGGTAACATCATTAGCACTATTACCACGGCAACACCATCAAGACTGTTACCTTGGTGACACCTTTAGAACCATTACCTCGTAACACTGTACCATGGTAACACTGGAAATCAAAACTTCCGAAAAACAGACAGAAAACGAGGTACGAAAACAGTAAAATAAAACAAACAACAACAACAAACTGACAAATACACTCAAACCCAAAGCAAAGTACAGAAAGAAGGAAAATTAATTGAACATACCACAACAACAAAAACGGAAAGAACACACACACAGAAATACGAAGTTTAAAGTATGTGAATAAGGCGCAAACAGGCACACACACACACACACACACACACACACAGATATTCCATCAACCAGCCCAAGTACCTGCTGCATCATCAACGCATGCAGCAGACCAGGGAGACAGTGGCACAAGGTGTGAATAAGACATCGTTCAGGACGTTGACAAAGAGTTGGTTAGAAAGGGAAAGAAAGATAGGGCGCAAGCAGGAAAACATGTCAACCCCCCCCCCCCCACACACACACACACACACACACACACACACACACATGCAGACACACACACACACACGCACACACACACACACACACACACACACACACACACACACACACACACACATGCAGACACACACGCACGCACACACACACACATGCAGACACACACACACACACACACACACACACACACACACACACTGTAACAGAAGTGCTTTATTGAGGTGGTCATGATGCAAAAGTATATTAATTAATTCATAATTCATAATTTTGGGGCACTTCCTACGAATGGAATGGACTCGGATCTCCCACCAAAGCTGCCAAGCGCTAAAGTGTTGAGATGTGGAAAAAACCGGCACAAAGCTTTTTTTAATGCAATATGCGAAGGATCGGACATTGTGATGGCGTACAGTTGAACTACGTACTCCAAAGCGTACACTGCCAAATTGTCCAACATCAAATAAAATCGATAAAGTCAATTTGATTTAATTTGATTGGGTCATGTTCAAGTTTGAGTGTGGTCATGAATCTGTTTAAAAAAAAAATGACTTCACTCATATTGTATTCAACTACAACATATAAATGATAGCACATCGAACAATGTAAAGAAGAAATGCCCCCCCACACACTCACACACACACACACACACACACACAGATCTCTTCAACAGAACAGAAGACAGAGGAACAACACTAAAAGCAAGATTAGTGATGTCACAAATGACAGTGATTACATCACAGGGCCGGGGGAAAAGGCAGAAGTACGTACTTTCAGCAGCAAGCAGTCCTACAGAAAACGCAGCGGAAGACACAAACAAAAACACAGGAAGAGAGAAGCTTTAAAAACCATCAAATAAAAAGAGGAGGAGAGGGCTAAAACAAAGTGTACAGCAAGTACGAAAGAGAGGGAGAAAAGACGGCGGGGTTATTTTTTCCCTTTTAGAAAAGGTGGTTACACTGCAGACATGCATTACTGCTGAAATCATTTTGGTTGGCCATCCATCGTTACAATTTTCATTTTCGTTAATTCAATCCACTCTAATGCTGTTACAATGGAGTTGCTTTAAACACTAGACAATGAAAAAGGGTTGACTTAATCTTAAAGTCAAGAGACATTTCCTTATGGTTTCATTTCCTTTAAAAGAGTTTGGCACTAGCTTCAAGACTAGTCCACATGACCATTTTCAATCACAGTGCACCCTGAACACAAACCAAAAAAAAAACATAATCCCACTAAGGTCTGCTTTTATTTGCATAGGCCTTTATCCCAAATACAAACCAAACCCAGACAAAAGGGCCTTCGGACCAGTGCAGTGAAGTCACTTATCAACCTAAACCGGTTTCAAACCGTTTTATCTGTGTTTTACAACATTTTGTAAAACATGGGCGGGTTTTACCCTTGACTTCTGATCAACAACTCATCTGAATGTCTGCCCCCAACATGAAGTCCCCTTCAAGGTCATAGTTAGGATAAAGTACGCTGCAGGTCACCCACAGAGCGAAACCCAAGCAGAGGGGAAAAGCAGAATAGTCAGCAGTAAACCACAGGCAGGGCAAGCAAAGGTCGCGCTCCCCCTAAGCTGGGGACACAAGGAGGAAGCTTCTAGAAGCTGGCAGGGAGGGGGAGGGGGAGGGGGAGGGGGAGGGGGAGTAGTTCATCGAGTGCATAAGTTAACGATAATATTAAGTTAAAATAGCTTATGTTTAGCGTACGTTTTGGGGTTCAAATTAATCGTTTATTTAATTGTTGATTCGTCCATGCATCATCTTTCCGATGAATCGCTGAATTAAACGTTAATGAAACGTTATAAATGAATGGAAGTCAAAGTAATTAATTTGTCAAAGGAGTAGTCAAAGGAGAGCAATTAAAAAAACGTTTAATTTGTGTTTCTGTAGTAATGTGCTGCACATTTTTCTCATTTTCTAAATCAATTAATCGCTTCTTCAAATAAGCGAACATGACATCCATCGACGAGTCATTGACTATTTGTTCGGTATTCCCGGTTTTCATCAACGGACAGAGTAACCAAAAGCCACAAGCATCAAGAGGACAGCGTGGCCTTGAACCCGCGCGGCTTCCTGTCCTGAGAAGTGAACGCTGACCTCTCAAGACAAGGGGAAGTGCTCGGACGCTTCTTTCCTCTGCCAGACCGGCCAGATGAGGATTACAAAAGAGAAATCGGACAAGACGCTGCAGGAGTCGCGCCAAGTATAACAGCGGGGCTGACCAGACACGCAGACAACAGTATCGTTTCCGTCTTTGGCTCTTTTCCTTTTTCCAAAAGGAGCCGGCGTTTGAACTTGCGAGGGAAACGAGATGAGACATTAGTACTTTGTCGCTCAGACCCTTTGATGAGGTCAGCGTTGCAGAAGGGTTACCTGAGGAGGTGGGGTCATCAGAGAAGTCGGGCATCTCCTCCGGGGGGTCCCCGTAGTACGAGTTAAACTTGTGGCTCGACACGGCGGCCAGGACCGCACCCTGAAGGGGGGGGGGGGGGGGGGGGGGGGGGGGGGGGAGAGGATATTGGGTGAGGATATTTGACACACTGGGGACTGGACTGGAATGTATGTGTGTGTGTGTATGTGTATGTGTGTGTATATGTGTGTGTGTGTGTGTGTGTGAGTGAGTGAGTGAGTGAGTGAGTGCGTGTGTGTGCGTGTGTATGTGTGTGTGTGTGTGTGTGTGTGTGTGTGTGTGTGTGTGTGTGTGTGTGTGTGTGTGTGCGTGTGTGTGCGTGTGTGTGCGTGTGTGTGCGCGCAAGCACATATTAATCTTCACATTTAAAGGAACTTGGAAGAACTGTGTGACATTTGCACACCGCAAACCAAAATGATGCTTGTGTGAGTGTGTGAGTCAGTGTGCCGGCACGTGTGTGTGTGTGTGTGTGTGTGTGTGTGTGTGTGTGTGTGCCTGCACGCTTTATAAAGTCTTAACATTATAGGAACCTGTGTGGGGTGTTTACTAACTATTTGTAGGTCACAGTTTACGAGGACGCATGCATACTGGGAACCGTTGGTAAGTGGAAGCCAGCTGATGAGTCATAAAGTGAGTGACTCTAGTGAGTGACATAAAGTGAGTGACTCTAGACAGCGGTGTCTCGGGCAGCACAGCGCTGGCTCCGCCACGCGACAGCTAACCTTCAGCTTGCGGCGAGCGTTGAACTTCCTCAGCTGCTCCACCGTCTCTGGCAAGTGGATCTTGTAGGCGTACCTGTCCCTCTCCTGTAGACACACACACACACACACACACACACATGGACACACACACACACACATGGACGCACACACATATACACACACACACACACACACACTCACACATGGACACACACGGACGCGCACACACACACGCGCTCACTCACAGACAGACAGACAGACAGACAGACAGACAGGCAGACAGCTGTAAATGCATGGCTGTGGGTTGGAGAAGACGGATGTGGCTGATCTACTTCTCATAACTGACGCCGCACAGAACAGAAATGGTTGTACACAAAGATAGAGCCAGTGAAGCTGCACATTTACTTAGCCTTGGATTAGTATGAGGTGTATATATATTGCGGATGTGCTGATTTATATTCTTATTTGTATTTAAAATGTATTAATTGTATTTTAATCTTCTTAGCCTAATATCATTATGAGGTGTAAATATATTGTGATATTCCAATGTTTATTGTTATGGATAATGGATTGTGGATACATTTAAATTTCTTATGTATATATTAAGGATATTTATCTTCTCTTGTTTTATTTTGTTGTTGTGAGAGTTAAATTGTCTGTGCATCTATGTTTCTGTGGATGTGTGTGGTTATGTCTATGTCGGTGCATCTGTGCGTGCGTGTGTGCGCATTAGCGTGTGGGTGTGTGTGTGCATTTGCATGTGTGTGTGTGTGCATTTGCATGTGTGTGTGTGTGTGTGTGCATTTGCATGTGTGTGTGTGTGCGGTGCACCTTGAGCCAGGGGTGGTTGAGGGCCTCGTACACGGTGATCCTCTCTGCGGGGTCCAGCATCAGCATGCGTCTCACCAGGTCCTTGGCGCTCTCGGAGATGTGGCTCCACTGGCGAGGGTTCATCTGGACACACACACAGGCACGCACACACACACACACACACACACACACACACACACACACACAGGCACGCACGCAGACACACACACAGGCACGCACGCACACACACACACACACACACACACACACAGGTATGCACGCGCACACACCCACACAAACACAAACCCAGGCACGCACACAGGCACAGAAGAGAAGCACAAAAGCGCTCTCAGATGGGTGTAGCATGACGAGTCACCGTGGTAACCAGGAAACGGGGGTTCCTGTTTTGAGGTTGTCGGATAAAGCGCAGATAAAGCACCAACCAGGTTAAAGAGATTAACCCCCCCCCCAAATAATGATCAGGAAACGACTTCATCGTTACGTTGTGGCTTTAGACTCTGGAGCGATGCCTTCTGGGAAATTCCGGCCCCGTCACTTTCATTAACAACTTATCGGATTGTCCCGTGAAAAACCTCAGAGAATAACAAATGAAGCATACAAAATAAGGAAAAGAGGTTAAAAAAAACCCCGGCCTAACCTGCAGGCACCCTTGAGCAGGAAGCCCTAAGCCCTACCTGCTCATGAGTCACCTTAATCTGAACCTCCTGTTCGATCCCGGCCGCTAAACGAAATACAGAGAATCTCCCCACTACTTAAAAAACTTTTTCAAAACTTGCTTCGTGACTACTTGACTCTTTTTTTCCCCCTCGGGATTTTTGCCCATAGGACGGAGGGTGAGGTGTACCACCTGGAGGGCATAATTCCTTCTTATTAATTCACATCTGCTGGCTCCCAGGGGCCCGAGCATGTCCATCTATTACCACAACGACTACAGAGAGCTGTTGCTGGTACTCCCCAGCAACAGCTCTGGCTTTCTGGTTGTGATGGAACGCATCCCGTGGACGTCTGATCCAATGAAATGAATCGAAGTAAAACAATTAAAAAAATTATAATAATACGAAATTAAAACGAACAAACGGAATGAAGAAAAATTGCCCCGGGATCGCCTGCACACGGTTGATGAGGCGCGGCCCCTCGCTCTAGCCTCGTCCTGACAAGAGAGGGGGTCTCAGCGGAAGCGCCGGCGCAGAGAGGTTTTAACCTGACCACGTTGACGGCAGCTCAACACCAGACCAACCCGCCGGACCGTCCAACCAGCCCTGGCGGCCGGGTGCTCATCTGCCTTGTGGTCGGGGGGGGCTGGAGGTGCCCGGGGGGGGGGGGGGCTGGAGGTGCCCGGGGGGGAGGGCTGGAGGTGCCCGGGGGGGGGGGGGGGGGGGGGGCTGGAGGTGCCCGGGGGGGAGGCCTGGAGGTGCCCGGGGGGGGGGGGCTGGAGGTGCCCGGGGGGGGGGGCCCGGGGGGGAGGCCTGGAGGTGCCCGGGGTGGGGGGCTGGAGGTGCCCGGGGGGGAGGGCTGGAGGTGCCCGAGGGGGGAGGGCTGGAGGTGCCCGGGGGGGAGGCCTGGAGGTGCCCGGGGGGGAGGGCTGGAGGTGCCCGGGGGGAGGGCTGGAGGTGCCCGGGGGGGGGGGGGGCTGGAGGTGCCCGGGGGGGGGGGGGGGAGGGCTGGAGGTGCCCGGGGGGGAGGCTGGAGGTGCCCGGGGGGGGGGGGGGGGGGGGGGGGGAGGGCTGGAGGTGCCCGGGGGGGAGGGCTGGAGGTGCCCGGGGGGAGGGCTGGAGGTGCCCGGGGGGGAGGCCTGGAGGTGCCCGGGGGGGGGGGGGGGGGGGGGGGGGGGGGTGTTTTGTAAATCAACTACTACCTTGTATTTCCCCTTGATGATGGCCTCAAACAGCCGCTCCTTGGTGCCGTAGAAGGGCAGGCAGCCCGAGAGCAGGATGAAGAGGATGACCCCGCAGCCCCACACGTCCACCGGCTTGCCGTACGGCTCCCGCTTCACCACCTCCGGCGCCATGAAGTGGGGCGTGCCCACCCGACCTGGGGGTGGGGGTGGGGGAGAGAGGGGGGAGAGAGGGTGGGGGGAGAGAGGGTGGGGGAGAGAGGGCCCGGGGGAGTATGAACGAGGGGGATGGGGGGAGAAAGAGTGGGAGAGGGTGGGGGAGGGGTTGAGGGGGAGGGATGGGGTTGGGGGGAGGGAGAGAGGGAGAGAGAGGGCCCGGGGGAGGCAGAGAGGGAGCATGAAAGGGGGGGATTGGGGGGAGAAAGGGTGAGGGGGAAGAAAGATAAATGACATAGATGTATTTAAAGATTAATTTAGAGAGATAGAGCGAAGGAGAGAGATACCAAGAGAGAGAGAAAGATAAAGCGACAGAGAGAGAAAAAGAAGGAAGTGGTAGACCAAAGGAAAGAGATAGAACAACAGGGTGTGAGAGAAACAAACGGAAAGAGCGAGAGACCAAGAGAGAAGAGTGATGAAAAGTTATTAATAATTCATACTAATTAAGCAACAAACAAAGGAAACAAAGGTCCTACCTCCAGCCACTAAGCCAGACTCTCCCAGTTGGATGGCCACGCCGAAGCCTCCCAGTTTGACCGGAGCGGAGTTCTCTTTGGAGGCCAGCAGAACGCAGTGAGGCTGCACACACACACACACACACACACACACACACACACACACACACACACGTTAACACAATACGCCTGCACAACGAAATCCCCACCCTCATCATCTCTTGTACTGACGTGTGCAACTTAAACCAGTTGAACTTAAACCAGTTGAAAATAAACCAGTTGAACTGAAAACAGTTGAACTTAAGCCACATGTTGTTTCTTGAGATGTCACTCGATAAGTGTGTCCTCCTCATCTTTCTGGTTCCAGATCGTTCCCAGCCTCACTTGTCTCTTTGGATACAATAGTCTGTTAATGACTGAATGTACACACTAATCAACAAGTCATTTCCGTCCACTTTAGGGTTTTAAGACCACATTTTCCAAGCAGTTTGGTTTGGCTTATTTCTAATGCAACACAAATTGTTCCAAGACTGATCCGGACGATAAGAGAAAGAAAAGCAGAAAAAAGGAGAAGACAAATAACGATAGGGGAACTTGCTGATTTTGTCTTATCACCGATGGATCGGAGATGATTAAAACCCAACAGCTTAGCACCTAAGCCCCCATGTGCCCAAAGAGCAGTGAGTGACTTCCACTGAGGTAAACTCAACATCGACAGGATGCAATGTGTTGCCCTTCAAGATCAAACACAACTGAAACCACATCGCCACAGATACAGTCTCTTTGTGAAACCAAATAAGCTCGTCTCAGAGCTGCTTTGATGCCATGCATTGTGTCACACTGTGTGTTCACACAGAAAACCACAAACCCAATGCAAATGATGGCCATGCTATGCAAACAACATTGCAAGCAGGCAATATGTTAGTAGATGGATATAAATAGTAATAGTCCATCTTTTGTCTCTTTATCACCTTTTTAAAGTGTTTGAGTTGCTTAGCAGGGCGTTTCCTATATCTTTCTCTCAGAATTGTCATAGTTATTTTAAACTCATTCGAACCGACTACCCCGCCACCGTAGAAAAGGCATCAGACCAGGTGTGCCTTAGTATAGCATAAGCAGTATCAATTATTTAACGACTCTTTACTGGCAATTCATATTCTCCAATGTCAACCCGCTAGCATGCATGGCCGTAGCTACGCGCTTCAAACAACAGTGGCATGAATAACAATGCAGCATGGGTAAATAGAGGAGAGCTAAACAGGAAGAAGAAGTTTAGGGTTTTGGTAAGAGAGTTTTGATTGGAGTTGATATGTTGCAGAGATGGCGAGAGAAATAGAGAGGGAGAGAGGGAGCAGGTGAGAGAGAATGAGAGATAGAGATAGAGCCAGAGAGAGAGAGAGAGCGAGGAGAGATAGAGTGAGAGAGATAGAGAGAACAGGGGAGAGAGAATAAGAGAGCTAGAGGTAGAGAGAGAGTGAGAGAGAGGAGAGATAGTGAGAAAGAGATGGAGAGAGCAGGGGAGAGAGAATAAGAGAGAGCTAGAGATAGAGAGAGAGCGATAGAGCGAGAGAGGAGAGATAGAGTGAGAGAGAGCTAGAGAGAGCAGGGGAGAGAGAATAAGAGAGAGCTAGAGAAAGAGAGAGCAGGAGAGAGATAGATAGAGAGCAGGGGAGAGAATAAGAGAGAGCGAGAGAGAGAGAGAGAGAGAGAGAGCGAGAGAGAGAGGAGAGATAGAGTGAGAGAAATAGAGAGAGGAAGCGGGGGAGAGAGAATGAGATAGAGATAGAGCCAGAGAGAGAGAGGAGAGAGATAGAGTGAGAGAGAGATAGATAGAGAGAGCAGGCGAGAGAGAATAAGAGAGAGCTAGAGAGAGCGAGAGAGAAGGAGATAGAGTGAGAGAGAGATAGAGAGCAGGGGAGAGAGAATAAGAGAGCTAGAGATAGAGAGAGCAGGAGAGAGAGAGAGAGAGAGAGAGAGAGAGAGAGAGAGAGAGAGAGAGAGAGAGAGAGAGAGAGAGAGAGAGAGAGAGAGAGATTTCAAAACCTTATCTTGAAAAACCTAAAAAGGTCTGCATTGCAAAAGATTTTCTCATTCTCAGAAGACCATCGTCGGACGCCCTTGATGGTTCTGATTGGAGGAGAGAAGGACTTGTTTAACAACCCTCTGCTGTGTCACACACACACACACACACACACAGCTGACTTTGCTCACACACACTCACGAAACGCACAGCTGGACTCAGTCTTTAACTGGGAGGACTACGTGGTTTTCTGCATCAACCCGAACAGGTGCGTGTGTGTGCGCTTGACACAACTGTTCATTTTGTGCATTGGTTTTTCTCATCCACCTTTCATGTTTGTGTTATGGGGAAGTTACGACCAGACAGCTAACACTAAACAGAATGCTTTCGTTTGTTTGACGCCCTTGATAACATGGTGCATGTGAAGCTTATTTCACGATGTCTAAGTGATATAGACATATCTAAGATGTCTAACCCTCTGCGTAATCCGACCGAATCGTTTATCAACGTTCTGCTCCACCGCTGGTCGTCGGCTGCCTTTCTTACTTATACTTCCTGCCATAATTTGTTCCGCTAATATGTATGCATTTGTTTATTTATTTGTTTGTTTATTATATCTAGATCTGGGTCTTGTGACCACCATGGCCAGCTCCTCCATCTTCCCCCTGTCGCCCTTTACACCTGCCGGCTCCAAAGCCTCCACCACCACCACCACCACCACCACCACCACCACCACCACCACCACCAACTCCTCCGCCAACTACACCAGTTCCTACTCCACTTCCGCGTGTCTGACGGTGCACAGCAGCCCGGATCTCCGCGTGCTCCTCGCCGTGCTCTACTCCCTCTTCTTCCTCCTGGGCCTGATGGGCAACGTCCTGGCCCTGTGGGTCTTCCTCTGCCTGCGGACGCGGCGCTCCGGGGGCAGGCCGGCGGCCCGGCCCACCTCGGTGCGCGTGCTGCTCGTCAACTGCGCGGCGGCCGACATGGTGCTGCTGGTGTGCCTGCCCTTCCGCGTGTACTACCACCTCAACGGCGACCGCTGGGGGCTGGGCTCCGTGGCCTGCCGGCTGGTGGGCAACCTCTTCTACATGAGCATGTACGTCAGCATCATGCTGCTGGGCCTCATCGGCCTCGACCGCTGCCTGCAGCTGGGCGGCGGCGCGGGGGCGGCGACCAGGGGCCGGGAGCGGGAGTGCAGGCGGCGGCGGAGCGCGGTGGTGTGCGGCGTGATGTGGGCGGCGTCGCTGGCGGCGCTGGTGCCCATGGTGGCGGCGACGGAGGGGAACGAGGTGAAGGACCACTGCTTCCAGTACAAGCGGCGGGACCAGGCGGCGGGCAAGGCGTACTTCAACGCGGCGCTGGTGGTGCTCTTCTGGGCCGTGTTCGCCGCGCTGGCGGTGTCGTACGGGCGCATCGCGGCGCAGCTGCTGCGGGCGTCGCGGGACCATCCCGCGCTGCCCAACGCGCGGCGCTACGTCCGCACCGCCCGCAAGTCCTTCGTCGTGCTGCTGGTGTTCGGCGTGTGCTTCGGGCCGTACCACGTCTTCCGCCCCGTGTACGTGGCGTCGCAGCTGGACACGGCGCTGTCGTGTCAGCGCGTCGCCGCCGTGCACCGCGCCAACGAGATCATGCTGCTGCTGTCGGCGTTCAACAGCTGCCTGGACCCCGTCATGTACTTCCTGTTGTCGGGCTCCGTGCGCAAGGCCGCGGTGCGCGTCCTGGCCGGATCCCTGGGGACGGGGCGGCTCTACGTCCAGGACGACGGCACGTCCTTCAGCTCCGCGGCCGAGACGCGCCGGCCGTCCCAGCCCGCGGCGGCGCCGCACGCCCTCGCCACCGTCGCCGGTCTGTCGGTGCCGAGGCTCGACCTGGACAAGTCCAGGACGAGCACGACGGCCGAGGTCTGTCCGTCCGAGGTCTGTCCGTCCGACTGCAGCTCTCCCGCAGAGGCGTAGATTTTGAACTCTTTGAGGGTGGTTTTTGTTTTTTATCAAGACATCAGGGCGGGAGGGGGGGGGGGGGTTCATTTCCCGCCCCCCACCCCCGTATTAAAAGGAAAAGTGGAGAAACTTCTGGAGCTAACAAACTATTTTCTTTATCTTCTTACTTACTTGGACCAGACTTGGCTGGGAACTGTATGAGTTCGGTGGAATTACTTCAAATTGCTTCAGCTTTCTTGAGATTAAATCATGAAGTGTGCCTTAAGGGCCCGCCGGGCCCCGTGTATTAGGAAAGAGAAGAAACGTTCAGTCCTCTCTCTTGACACTATCACAACCTTTAAAGGACTTCTACTTCTTTCACTTTAAAATGACTAATTGTAGTCAATTACACGTCTGCGTTCTATCACACATGTTTGTGTGACAGGACTTTTTATTGATTGATGTGTTAATCAATAAAAAGTTTTATGTTAATGTGTATATATAATTACAAATAAAGGAGTATCTGTGTACTGGCTTGGATTTGCTGAGAAAATATGAGTGCACTGCACCCTCTACTGGTAGACTGGAAGAAGTACAAGTCATGGTGCAGTGCTCAAGTCCACTTACCTACCATGTGGATTTTTTACCAATAATGTTCATTTCCAGGCTTTATATGATGGGAGGGGAACGATTATATTATTGGTTGAAAGTTAGGCCATCTGCTCTCCAATGGCCATTTGTTACAATCAAAACAAATAAGCTCCAGAGGAAGTTAAGTATATTATATTTGGGTTTAAAATAAGCAATAAACTGAAAGAAGATGAAAAATAATAACGCAGAAAACATAGTAGCATACACTTGTGAAAAGGTGAGTGACATGCCTATGGAAATCAGCAAAAAATTTCCAGTTTACTTTAACAGACTAACGGAGATTATTCTGGGATGGGAAGTTGTGAACTCGTCCCACGTGCCTTGATCCCCCCTCACAGTGACGGACAGACGGCCATTAGCATTAGCCCTCATGCTACCCCCTACAAGACTATACGACCAAATCAGCCGGAAGTAATCAAACAGGATGGATGCTCTGTGTGTGTGCCCGTGCACGCTCCTGTGTGTGTGTGTGTGTGTGTGTGTGTGTGTGTGTGTGTGTGTGTGTGTGTGTGTGTGTGTGTGTGTGTGTGTGTGTGTGTGTGTGTGTGTGTGTGTGTGTGTGTGTGTGTGTGTGTGTGTGTGTGTGCGCGTTAAGATCACATGCTCCATCTGGTTAGGCGATGTTCTCTCTTGTCTGGTTGACCACGGCTAATTCCGCGGTTAG
This sequence comes from Lota lota, assembly GCA_026745465.1. Taxonomy (NCBI): domain Eukaryota; kingdom Metazoa; phylum Chordata; class Actinopteri; order Gadiformes; family Lotidae; genus Lota; species Lota lota. Next base: position 137,780 of record JACYXH010000570.1, on the reverse strand, counting down.
CGCTGGTCGATGCTAATCCTACCGTAAAAGTCTAACTAGCCACCTAGTAGATCACTCGTCCACAAGACAGAAGGAGAGGGGGAGAGAGAGGTAGAGACAAACAGTTTACATACTAAATACATGGATTACAAAACCATGGAAAAATAGACACAGAGCAAGAGAGGGAGCGATAGATATATATAAAGAAAGATAGATAGTAGATATATAGATAGTAGATGAATAGATAGCTAGATACTAGATATACTAGATATACTAGAGAGAGAGAGAGAGAGAGAGAGAGAGAGAGAGAGAGAGAGAGAGAGAGAGAGAGAGAGAGAGAGAGAGAGAGATACACAGACAGACACACAGACACACATACACACAGACAGATAGACACAAATAGACAGATGCAATAAATTTCACTAAAGCAGAGCTGTGTGAAATTTCTTTCGGGTTTTGAAACGCCTCAAATAATGTGCCGTGTGCAATTTACTAAAGGATGGGTTTACACAATGAAACAAACCAAAAACTAAAAGTTCCAGTCGTCTTTGTCTCTCCTTTGACACGTTGTTGAATGTAGTTCTGTTACAAAAAAACGGTTGAGTCTTGGAGGACATTTACTCAGTGGAAAAGCCGACAGTAAAGATGGCTGACAGAAATGCCCCTTAACGTTATCTCCATCAAAACATGACCTGGGCTTCAGAGTTTGGCCCGTTATCAACACAAGAGCCCCGCATTCAACAAGGGACAAGAAAGGGTCACGGAGAAAACAGAAAACAGAATACAGTCCAAGTTGGTAAATGCGGTTTGAATGGAGGCTCACCTTCACATCGCGATGAATCACGTTGTTGTCATGGCAATATCGGAGCGCCTCCAAAATCTGTTTCATGTAGTGGCTAGGGTTTGTGAAACACAGAAATAAAAAGGGAGAGAAAACCCAAGGGGATGGGAAAGGGGGGAAGGGAGAGGAGAAAGATGAAAGATAATGTCTTTTGTGCAATTTGTCTGAAACTGAGGTCATCAGAACATGAGAGTGTGTGTGTGTGCGTGCGTGCGTGCGTGCGTGTGTACCTGGCCACAGCTTCACTGTAGACGAATCCAGCGTCGGCCCTTTTGACAATCTCAAAACACAGGTCAGCTCCATCCATGCTGAATAAACAACAGGAACAAGGAGAGAGAGAGAGAGAGAGAGAGAGAGAGAGAGAGAGAGAGAGAGAGAGAGAGAGAGAGAGAGAGAGAGAGAGAGAGAGAGATGAAAGGAAAAAGAAAAACAGGGAGAACGAGCGAGAGAGGTACAAAGAGAGAGAGAGAAGTAGAAAGCAAGGAAGTGAGAGAGAGAGACAGAGAGAGGGAAAAAAGGTGAGGACAGAATCCATCAATTATCTTCTTCTTTTTTTAAAGAGGGGACGTCGACAGAATTAAAACTAAAATTTTAATCATCGTCGGGATAGAAATAGCCAAAGACGAGACAAATTCTGACAAAAGAGCGGACTGGTTTTTCGCCAGCAAAGACCGCCAAGGGGAGGCAGGAGCAGACAAGGTGATGAAGAGGAGGATGAAGATGCAGTGGGCAGATCCTGCGGTATCTGGTGTGTGTGATTTTTACACCTGCTAATAATAAGGGTGTTCTTCTGTCTTCTTTACATATTACGCTTACGCAATATTCATTTGTCGGTTCAAAAGATAAAACATTAACAGACTGTGTGTGTCTGTGTCTGTGTGTGTGTGTGTGTGTGTGAGGTCAGAGGTTAAGGGCATGGGGGTTTGTTTGTGTGTGTGTGTGTGTGTGTGTGTGTGTGTGTGTGTGTGTGTGTTGTGTGTGTGTGTGTGTGTGCGCATGTCTGGTCCAGGTTATGGGGGAGTATGTGTGCGTGAGGTTACTCTGGGGGTTGTGTGTGTGTGTGTGTGTGTGTGTGTGTGTGTGTGTGTGTGTGTGTGTGTGTGTGTGTGTGTGTGTGTGTGTGTGTGTGTGTGTGTGTGTGTGTGTGTGTGTGAGGGGACTCATGGGTGTGTGTGTGCGTGAGTGCGTGCGTGTGCACACTCACAACTCGAAGACCATGTAGAGCATGCCGTCCGAGCTGTAGGTCTCCAGGAGCTCCACGATGTGGGGGTGCTTCAACATGTGGCAAATACTGGCCTCCCGCTTCAGGTCTAGAGGAGGAGGAGGAGGAGGAGGAGGAGGAGGGATGAAGAGTAGGCAATGATGGAGAGAGAGAGAGAGAGAGAAGAGAGATGAAGAGGAGGCAATGATGGAGAGAGAGAGAGAGAGAGAGAGAGAACGAGAGAGAGAGACAGAGAGAGAGAAAGAGCAATATTAATCACTTATCCATGAAATTGTATCTGAATCAAAGGAAATGACAATGGACAGTTCTATAGAAAGATTCTGACTAGGCGTTCTGGCTGGATCACAGCTCAAGTTCGGCGAATCGGTGTCTGAATAAACACGGATGCACCCACATTGTCAACCGTATTCCCATATACAACAATCCTGCTTTTCATCATCACAACCACCCTGGTCATCATCCTCAACAGCACCACCACCATCATCATCAACACAATCTTCCTCTCCCCCATCCCCTGGCTGCTATGACAACCGCGGTGCAGTTGGTCTCCGCGTCAACTTCAGAGGGAAGAGCCATAATCAGCGGTGGCTAACCCTTTCATTAGCTCTTCTTTATCTCTCTCTCTTTCAGTTAGGAAGAGGAGGTGGGGGGGGGGAGGGGGGGTGTGAACGTGTGGGCGCTAAAGCGGCATCATTTGTACCCCCCCCCCCCCCCCCCCCCCCCCACACACACACCACACCTGTGTTAATACATACACCCTCGGTTAACCTTGAACGGAAATAATCAAATAATAAAGGCACGACTCTCTCTGTGTCCCTGGCTGCTCGCTTATTCCCTTTATTTATTTATTTTTATATTAATTTTTTGCCTCCCCTCGATCGCCCGCTTCACCGCGAGGAAACGACGGCCCTGCGACAGACGCGTGACGCGCGAAGCCCTCGCTGGTCATGCAACACACACACACACACACACACACCTCAAACCACAGAGTGCCATGACGACATTCAGCCATGAGGGGGAGCCATAGCAGAGCACTTAATGAGAGGAGGGTTGTTGTTTTTGTGGGGATTTTCCTCTTTGGGGTAAATTACACGTTAATGTTTATGGATGGGTGTAAAAGGTTGCTATACAGAGGAAAGAAAATGGGCCTACTTTCATTGTCACACACTGTTGTTTCGTGTGTGTGTGTGTGTGCGCGACGTTACTCAAGGGGGTTGTGTGTTTGTGTGAAGGAATGAATGTGTGTGTGCATGCATTGACACTGTTGTTTCGTGCGTGCGCGACGTCGACATCTTTGAAAAACATAGATGGGGGTTATGAAATTACTTTGGTTAGAGGGTTTGACTACCAGCCGAACTGTTCCTTGAGCAAGACGTCTCATCCCCTACCTTCTCATTAATGACCTGTATCTGTCTTCACCGGGAGATGATGAGTACAATGGTAGTACACTAAATGACTGCATCCTGAAACATTGTTCCCGGTCATTAACGCCACTACTTTGCATTGTATAACTTTAAGACTTTTTCACACACACACACCATATATCATGTATTGTCGGTCTATAGACTTTAAACGCAAAAATACTATGTAAAACCCACTGACTGGTTACAGTGAGAAAGGAAATAGACAGAGAGCGAGAGCAAGAGAGATAGAGACTAATGGATACAATGAGCTATTGTCGAGTTTGGCACTCCATAAAAACCTAATTTACACACTTGGTTCCCCATCTCATCTGTGTGTGTGTGTGTGTGTGTGTGTGTGTGTGTGTGTGTGTGTGTGTGTGTGTGTGTGTGTGTGTGTGTGTGTGTGTGTGTGTGTGTGTGTGTGTGTGTGTGTGTGTGTGTGTGTGTGTGTGTGTGTGTGTGTGTCTATGTTGTCCGGGACTATTTCGTTGCGATCAGACACTTTTCCTTTTCTGTATACTACAGAGCCCCCATTATCCTCTTCCCTTTCATTAAATCTCTCCATCTCTACTCCCCTCTAGTCACGACCCATCGCTCACTCTCTCACTCTCTCACTCTCTCTGATTGTCTCTGTTTCGAAAATGCAGAAACGCTGGCAGAGCTGAAACAATTAGCCGATTAATCTATTAGCTTATTGTGATTTAACGGACTTTAACTTTGATCATCGATTTAAGCGTTTGCTGCTTATACTTTCTTAAATACAAATATTTGGCTGCTTTTCCATGAATCGAATAAACAACTAACAAACTAACAATAATTAGTTGCAGTTCTGAATGTTAGTCAGTACTTTTTAGATCCCAATTAAATAAAAACACAAATTCATAAAAATAAGTCTAATTTAGGCTTCTCTAAAAAAGTTTAACAAAAATATCTGATATACTGTATCTTTATGCCTTGGATGCCTCATCAATGGGACTACTTTTTTGGCGAATCAGGGAATACTTTTTTGGGAATCAGGACAGCGAGAAGCGAATGAAAAGAATGAAAGCTTTTAGCTGATTGGTCAACCGACATTATAAATGATCATATTTGGATTTCTATCTGAACAAAGCAAAATATCACAGCATTATCTAAGCATATGCTCAAAAATATATATTTTTTGAAGAGTTTAAAGAGATGGACTTGTATTTATTTATTTCCTAGTCTGTTCTTAGTAAAGAACAATCTGGCCAATGAGATGGACAAGCTTTTTGTAAACATAAGGGTTTGTTGCTAGAATACCTGCAGGAGGGTGATGTCACCGCTGTCTCAACCAATCAGGAAGGGTGTGACTCGAATGAGGGGGGATGTTTTGGTGCGTTATTTCAGGTGTTTGAATTAGTCTCTCTCTCTCTCTCTCTCTCTCTCTCTCTCTCTCTCTCTCTCTCTCTCTCTCTCTCTCTCTCTCTCTCTCTCTCTCTCTCTCTCTCTCTCTCTCTCTCTCTCTCTCTCTCTCTCTCTCTCTCTCTCTCTCTCTCTCTCTCTCTCTCTCTCTCTCTCTCTCTCTCTCTCTCTCTCTCTCTCTCTCTCTCTCTCTCGGCGAGACACGCCTTGCGTCAACACCCCACACAAACATGTTCACCTGCACAGACTGAACACCCTGCAGGCCTACTGCCATGTTGGCTCTCACACACACACACACACACACACACACACACACACACACACACACACACACACACACACACACACACACACACACACACACACACACACCAAGTGCTTTTATTTTGGGAGTCATTGACACACATTACGCCTCCTCCTATACAGCTACATTCGTACTACAACGCAAAAGCGTCCCCAAATCCAATCTGACCACGTTGGAATCAGATTGCTTCTTATTCAGTTAAGATTCGGGCCATGCCACCTGTGTGATAAATTGCATGTATTCTCCACAGCCCCACTCCGCAGTCATGAAGCAGACGTGGACCATGGAATCCAATGCGAGATGGAAAAGTCCCTGATTTGATACACAAGGCCCCCAAGCGTAACAGAAAACCGAAAGTTGAGTCGTTGCCAAATTCTCTAATGACTTTGGTGACAAAAAACGTTTTATCTCTTTGCGGTCTTTAATGAAAAAAAGGAAATCCTGGCTGAAAAACAGGCAGTTGGTGTGTCAGCATGACTTGTGTTGCACAATGACCAAAGGCCACCTCTGATTGATACAATGTTTTGCATTGTTTGGCTTGCAAGCATGCTCTGTGCACATGTTGAAGGGAAAATTGGACGCCATGTGTCTTAAATAAAAATCTGATCTCGGCAGAATACACAGCCTGTGTGTGTGTCTGTGTGTGTGTGTGTGCCTGTGTGTGTATGTGTGTGTGTTTGGTTTGTTTATGGGCCCCTCACACCTGTGTCGTACATAATTAGCGAATTACAACTGTTGTTGTATATGCATAGCCAGCTTGTGATTCCCTAGCTTGATCACATAGTGGGGGTATTTTCCCAATGTGTCTCTTCGTGTGTTCAAACTTGGCAGAAAGAAAAAGGTATTTGATGTAGAACATGGACGGTATTGGACGACTTTCCCCTGGCTATACCATAAACAAGGACCCTTTGCGTATCCCTGCCCTTCGATCTGCCACACACTGGCACTAATTATGCATATTACATTGCAAATGCTGCACAAACCTTATTTATATATATGTTTATATAGACCTTCCACCCTCCTTTTAATTCTAGATTTGTTTTTCGATCCTGAGTGAATGCCAGTACCAGTCAATCCCTTTGTGCATTAGTACTCTGGCAAATAACATTTTGTATTTCTTCCAAATGGCATATATTATGTAGGTCCCTTTCTCTCATATTACAGCATTAAACCTCCTGAAGTTTTACGGAATATCAGGAAAAAGTTTGTCCATTTACATGGCTGCTCCAAATTGGACCAACGCAGAACGCAGATCCTGGACCAGTGAGGTGAGTGGTTCAACATTGAGTGAGTGGTTCAACATTGAGTGAGTGGTTCAACATTGAGTGAGTGGTTCAACATTTGGCAATTGTTTCACAACGCGCGTATGAATCAGTGTCTTGTATTAGAAAAGAGAGTGACGGTGCGTGTGTGCGTGCGTGCGTGTGTGTGTGCGTGACGGTGCGTGCGTGCGTGCGTGCGTGCGGTCCTTACCCTCTGTGCTGAGGCCGGGGCTGGATGTGAAGCTGGCCACATCCACGATCTTGGTGGCAAACTGCTGGCCCGTGTCCCTGTTGATACAGCGCCGCACCACGCTGAAGGGGCCCCTGTGGACATCACACGTTGGGAGTTATTTATTTGATTCCTTATTTGTCACGTCCACATTAAACACAGAATGTCATACAGGGCCGAATCATTCAAAGATGCTAACAATTGACTTGACCAGAATCGCACGGACGGACAGACAGCAGCGCTTCTTTCACATAGAGAGACCGCCGACCAGGGCCAATACTGAGCAGTAGTTAGCTACCTGCTTAGTTAGTGTAGTTAGTAGTTAGTTTACCCACCATCTGGGGGGCCCCTCACTGCTAGCCAGGCCCAGGCTACCCAAAAAACAAAAATCGAACCAGTAGCCAACTCCTTTACCGGAGCTGTGTTAAGGCTTGGACTAAATGTGTTTACGGTGCGTATTTTACAGATTCTCAAACACACACACACACACACACACACACACACACACACACACACACACACACACACACACACACACACACACACACACACACACACACACACACAGCTAGCCAGAAACACACGCACGATACGGACATATCATCCAAGGTTTGACGGATCATCCATATTTAACGGTCCAGTGTGTAGCATTGAGGTGGCCACTAGCGGTCAGGTTACAGTTTCGAGCTGGGTGGGGGAACTGAACTGCATTCAGAACCAAGGAGGAATAAGGAGGAACAAACGAGGGTGTGGGTAAATAAGGCGGTGTACTTGGTTGCCCCCCCCCCCAATATAACGGTGGTGAATTTTACATGTGGCATTTCTTCTAAAAACCTGGGAGAAAAACCTGTTTTTCCTAAGCCAATGTGTGGAGATAACCACACCACGCTATAGAATGCTGAAGCAGCCTCACAGTTACCATTCAAAGCCTGACACGTGTGTGTGTGTGTGTGTGTGTGTGTGTGTGTGTGTGTGTGTGTGTGTGTGTGTGTGTGTGTGTGTGTGTGTGTGTGTGTGTGTGTGTGTGCGCGCTTCTGTTTAAGATATCCGTCACCATTCGGTAAGTCTGTTTCTATATAATTCTTACTGTGTATCGAATTCAAATTGATTTGTAGACCGAGTACATCTACCGGGCAAAATAATTACCGTCACCCTTCATTGATGCTGCATTCTGAGCACTAAAGGAATATCATATGTGGTGTGTGCGTGTGTGTGTCTGCGTGTGTGTGTGTCAGTTAGTGAGAGGTTAGGGCAGGGCCAGAATACTCTCTCTATTCATGCACATTCATTTCCCACGTCTGCTATAATAATTAACTCATCCTGCTGAGAACTGAGGGGAACAGCCATAAAACACACAGGCCAACCACCGCAGGGGTCCCACAGGGATCCTACTGGGAGCCCCTGAAAATCAAACCCAGTCACCTTTTGGCCCCGTTCATTTGGTTTCAGAACGAGACGTCCTGAGACAGCTGGTTTCCTCACACACACACACACACACACACGCACACGCACAGGAGGTAGTGGGAAGATTGGGGGTGTAGAGCCACTGTTTGATGGTAATGGGAGACCTTCCTTGTGCTAACGTTTTCTCAAGACCTCGCCCAGAGCTGGTAATCATTTACACTGTGTGTGTGACCGGAGGGGGGAGGCTGGGACAGTATTGCTAGGTCTGGGGTATGCGGCGGCTGCAGTGATTCGAAAACCACTAAAAGGTCAGAGGTTTGCGTCCGGGAGACGAGGCGCCGAGACTTCCTTGAAATATTATCGTTCAAATGCAAACGTCAATGAACACAAAGGACTGCCTCTGATACCAGCAGGCCATGAGCCAAGCGATGACGATCACTAAGATACGTGAACCATCAAGATATGAACTGTGAAATGTCATTAGTGATCCACTGCCTCGACACTGGCAGTTGATTAAAACAAATGGTGACACTTTACAATAAGGGTACATTAAACTAGTTAATGCAGTAATAAACATTAACTAACATGAGCTCATTAACAGTTAACTAATGGTCTAGTAATCACTGACTAATGATGTTCATGTTAATGAATGGTTTTCATGTTAACTCAGGTAATGGTGTTCATGTTAAGTAAGGTTTTCATTTAGACATTATGTAATAGGGTTAGGGTTGGGTTAACCCTTACTGCATTGACTGATGTTAATTAATGATTAACTAATGAACCCTTATTGTAAAGTGTCCATACTCTCAAAGAATTACCTCGCTCCCCTCTAGCCGTCCGTGGACTGGACCAGAGAGGAAAAGGCGGAAGGCTGACATTAACGTTCCACAATTTAAACTTATGGTCCGTAATAAACAAAAGTGGCCATTGTAGCCGCTTCCCCCATCTGTGCGCGCGCGCTGTGTGTGTGTGTGTGTGTGTGTGTGTGTGTGTGTGTGTGTGTGTGTGTGTGTGTGTGTGTGTGTGTGTGTGTGTGTGTGTGTGTGTGTGTGTGTGTGTGTGTGTGTGTGTGTGTGTGTGTGTGTGTGTGTGTGTGTGTCCATCCAAAGAAGGGAATTGGGGTGGGGTGTGTGGGGGCATGACATCACCACAGCTGCTCAGGGTGGCTACGCCTTGCTCATATCCTCTGGCAGTAGTCTAAACTAAAGAGTCCCTCCACAAACAAACCGGGACACACACAAGCACGCACAACCCCCTGGAGAGACAAAGTTGTGCTTCTTTCTCTCTTCTTTTTGTGGAGGCTGTGTTTTGTTTTAAGTCTTCGTTTTATACTTTCAAGAGGTGTGTCGCTCTTATTTCTTCACTTTCTTTACTCCTCCGTCTTCAATGTTGATGACTTAACGGTGTTAAAATAGTACTAAACAATAATTCATACCATACCTACTTAAAGCTAGGGTAGGCAGTAACCTAGATTTATCCAACTGAAAAAATCCCATCCCTCTCTTCAGGCCTCCCTCCAAAGCCTCTCCCCTAAATCACATGACTAGCTCGCTAGCTTTAGCAGTAGGTCTGCCTATAACCTTGTGGAAGACTCCGGTCATGTGCAATGAGTGGGTGAGCAGAGTGCGTGCAGGTAGCCGGGTAGGTAGACAGACAGACAGGGTAGGTAGACAGACAGACAGGGTAGGTAGACAGACAGGTAGGCCATCCAAACATTTAATTTGGGCTGAATGAAATGACTGGACGGGCTTATTACGCAGGCAGGCACAGATGTCAGATGTTTGTCTTTTTCTGTCAGAGCTTTCGATTTATCGATTGCTTTCCCGGATGTGACAAATATGACAAAAAAATTCTCCTTAAATAAATGGCCTACCCTAGCTTTAAGTCAAACACAGAACTTGACGGCACAATAGTCTGAAATGCTATGATAAATGCTATGATAAATGCTATGATAAATGCCTGAATGCTAAACTGTCCCAACGTGAACATCTTCCAATGGAGCCCGGTCCAAACTCATTCAACCAGGAGTAATACAAGCTGGGCAACACCGTTCCAGCGGCAGCCCAATCAGTCCCTCCTACACGCACACCAGGAGAAGGTGTGTGTGTGGGGGGGGGGGGGGGGGGGGGGGGGGGAGAAAGTGTTTGAATAATCAAGGCACAATTAGTATTCAGGTGGTCGACCGGGAGCTCAGGACAGAGATGCCTGCAGGACGGTCTCTACTGATTTAGCTGTGAAAGCGTTTTTTTCCAGGTAGATGACTCTCAAGAGAAGTCCAGTTTCATTTTTCACCTCGCCTCTGAAACGTCAGGCCTTGTTGGTGTGATCCGCCTGATTCCTGGTGTATTCGAATGTATTGATCGGGCACTAGGGCAGGAAGCAAGCTTTTATGGAAAGTACAAATTCAAGGTTAGTGGATAATGGTGTCGACTGGAACGAGAAATCCATTCACATTTTCGATATGACATTTTCTACATATCTTTGTGAATAGAATAAAACCGTACACACGCTGGAGGATGAATCGAAGGTTTATAAAAGGATTGTACTGGTGAAATGGACCCTACTTGTAAGTGTGAGGGCTTGTGGAGTTGTTCAGCTTAAGCTGTACTGTTTTGTAATGCTCAATTTCACTTTCACTTTCAAATGTAAATAAACACCCACATATGTTGTACTTCAAATTGATCCAAACCTGAGCATGTATACAACTGCACTTACTGCAGTTACCTAGGCAATGAGACCTTTCAAAGTGACAGTATTCCACATATACTGTAAGCCGCTACATGTTGTTAGCGAGTGTAAATCGGGAGTGAAAACCGGCTTCAATTACTACATACACCAACAAAGCAATATGTTACATGTCTCTTGTTATTACTTCACTTCAATAAAACGTGGCATGGGATAGGTGTCTTGTTTCTCACACTTTATGAAGCTTTGACTTGCTTTGCTTAACAGCTAGCAGGGTGAGGATCAAGGCTCATAACATAGCCAAGCTAGCACGGTGAGGATCAAGGCTCATAACATAGCCAAGCTAGCAGGGTGAGGATCAAGGCTCATAACATAGCCCAGCTAGCAAGGTGAGGATCAAGGCTCATAACATTGCCCAGCGGAACAGTTGCCAACTCTTGCCCAACACCCGGATCCTAGACACCTTACAAGGTGGCTTGTATCTTCAACTATTGCAACTGCCTACTTTTATAAATCACTATCAAGTCGCACGTTTCTTGTTAACAGTAAGTCGCTCACTATAACAAACATAAATCTTAATTATGACATAGTATAAATTATGACAATAAATGATCATACTGATCATTTGTGTGCCTTTGCGGCTGGTGTGTGAACTGTTTGCCGCTAAACGTCTGCTCTAAATGAAAAACACTATATATATATATAAATAAACGGTCCTTAATTAAATACGCTATTTCTATACTATGCTATATCTAAGGAGAGTGTAGCTTTTAGACACTAGCAATTATTGTGAAGTGCAAACAGTGGAGAGTGACCATTTAAAAGTAGACAAAAATCGAATGAATACATCAGTCAGAAATATGAATCAAAACGGATTTAGGAACTAAATGTCCCCGAGGCAATTTAGTTATCCAGCTCACCACTCAGAAACAGCCACAGCCACTATCACTTCAGCGGTTCCAAACGAGCAGCACATCCAAATATCTAGCGTGAAGTGCACCCAGCAAATTCAGTTACAAATCCTACAACCCAAGTCCGCTGCAAAACCCAGTAGTTATAGAGGGAAATGGATCCCATTAGATAAGAGTGGGTCTCCCTGGAGCCAAGCCTAACACTCTTTGATGTTCGCATTTTGTTCACTGATCACACATTTCGTTTTTATTTTTGAGCAAAAGATGGACAGTCAACAAACCTGCCTATTTTTGCCAGGGAATTCAGATACATGTCATGTCATGGAGCAGGTAGGGGTAAAGTATCTTACTCAACAGTGCCTAACCCCTACCTCAAGGCTGTGGACATTGGGGATCGAACCCAGTACCTTTCACCTGGAGATCGAACACCCCTAGCCACTACAATTTCCCGCCCCATTAAAAACTAATAAATCCCCGCTTACTACGGCATGCTTTCTTTCTCTGTGTGGAACTGTTGAACATGACTTTCTGTAAAACCCAAGCCCATTGTTTTAACATGATCTTAAGCTTTTACGTTCCAATTCCTACAACTACAATCCTTCAGCGTTCCTTCACAAGCCGCCCACAGACGATAATAAGAAGCACAGCAATGGCTTGAGCCAATGTGGGACGGGGGCCGGTAATCGGTTTTACCTGTGTGCCAAACATGCCTGCTAGCGTGCTAACAAGCAGCTTAGGTCAAGGGTCGAAATAAATAAGTCTCTTAATGATGGAAGCTAGCAGGTTACGTGTGCATCAAAGGGACATTAGCATAGTGCAAACAGGGAAAAGGGAAGCTGTTTATCATGCCTTCGATCGACCGAATGCTTATTTTCACTGAAGAGACTTGGACTATTAGGTTGAGCTGTTTTAACATATATTCATATACCTTCCACCATTTTAGACATTCAATATAAATAAAATGTATAATGTGCTTTTCATTAATATTTTAATCATTTGATTTAGTATTAGTGCTGAAACGATCAACTACTAAACAAGTAGTTGAATGAGTCATTATTTGCGTCAAGTAAAAACACCACTATAATCGCGTTTGTTTAGAGAGGATGTCGAAAGACAGCAATACAATTACGGAGGAGATGGATACCGCACACACTGTAGCTTTAAATACGCCATTGGTGTTCAGTATGTGATTAATAAGCCTGCTAGCCACACGAAAGCCGGTTTTGTGCACCTCTTCACTGAAACAATGTGCTAGAGCCAACCGTCACTAACTGGGGGTGGGGGTGGGGGTGGGGGTGGGGGTGGAGCACACCATGAAATGCAGCACAGCAGACGGGGCATATTATTGATTTATTGCGATTGTCATAAAAATATCCTTTTCATAAAATCGTCTGAAACTGGGATGGATTTTTAGAGCGGAGCCTGTGACAACCATGTCCAGGTCTGGCGTTACATCGCTGCACGTCATAAACTGAGGGGGGGGGGGGGGGGGGGAAGGAGGAAGGGCTTCTAAAAAAAAAAAGCCTTTCCGTAGACGGGCGTGTGCGGGAGAGCGTTGTGGTCGATATCTCCCGGCGTTATTTATACATGTAGCCTCAAGGCCCTCCGTTCCATCCCCACTCTTGTCTCCGTTCATCAGCTTCCCTTTTTCCCTCCTCACCATCACCACTACCACCACTACCCCCATCACCACCCACATCATCATCACCCCTCTTCCACCTCCACCACCACCACCAACTTCACCATCACTCCTCTGCCCCTTCCTCCACCAGCCCCATCATCACCCCTCTGCCACCTCCACCACTACCCCCATCATCACCCCTCTGCCACCTCCATCACCACCACCTTTACCATCACCCCTCTGCAACCTTCACCCCATCATCATCATCATCATCACCCCTCTTCCACCTCCACCATCACCACCACCTTTACCATCATCTCTCTGCCACTTTCACCACCTCCACCACCCAAATCATCACCCCTCCTCCACCTCCCTTCTGCCGCCTTCACCTCCACCACCATCACCACCATAATCCCTTCTACATCTTCTATGCAGCTAAATACAAAATAGAAGGATAACTGCATTCTGCGAAGGTATTTCGCTGGGAAAATATGTCAAACCAAATCCAAAAGGCAGAGACAGTATCTTGGGAAGGTAGCACCCAATTCAGAGATTCAAACTGGATGGCATGGCAGATGTGGGGAGGTGGCTACTTTGTGTGACAGTTTGTGCATCTGTGTGGCATTTGACCACAAAAAGGTCAGAGGTCAAAAGCTTGGGTCTCCCTCTGTGTGATTTTTCACACTCTGTTGAGGGCTAACGGTTGGGGGGGGTTAGGGGCTGGAGGAGGGGAGTGTGGTCTGAAACGGACCTGTGAAGTGCTTTGAGGCTATCGCCACGAAGGAGCTAAACAAATACACTTGACTGGACTGTAGCCTCTCCTGATTGGTTGTAGGTCCCATTTTAAAAAGAGAGGGCAGTTTAACTTTTTATCGCTCCCTCTCTCTTTCAAACCACTTTCCTTTCTCTCCCCACTCTCCTGTCCACTTTATTTTTTGCTGAAATATAGGCTCTCCAATTAGAGCCTTTTTTATTGTCATCATCTACATTGGATAATAATTAACTATAATTGTAATCCTTTTTTCTTAGGAGCAAGGAGGGGATTAAGAATATGGCCCTAGGATACCTACAGGCAAAGTAGGTGTGCCAGTAGCTGCCCCCCCCCCACACACACACACACACACACACACACACACACAGACAGACACACACACACACTCACACGGTTTCACCATATGAATTTCACAATGATACGGTACATAGATAAAAAACGATAGGTATGGGGCGTAAACAATGAAAACACTTTAGGCACTTTGGTTTAATTTCCCATCAGCCACATTGAGACGCTAAAGAAACACTGACACAGAACACCATCTCTGGACTGGCTCGCCCTGGGCCCACTTGAGATCGGTGTAGCGTAGTGCCACCGCTTGTAGCAGTTCACAAGAAGTCCATTCATGTCCAATGCAACACAGCGTAGGGCTTGCGTGGTTTTGCGTGGCGTCTAGAGTCCCGCACACGGTGAAAGAATGCACCAAAGCGCATCTGAAACGCATGCAGTAAGGTGAACTTGACCTACACGTACAGCTATGTGTTAACTCTGTGGTACACACATCTATACTGGGTTGCATGGATGAACTACATGCACTGGGGATTTTGGAGTTTGTTTCTAACATATGACAAGACTTAGTTGTCATAATGTCAACACTAAACCTTACCTAAATGATGCTAGTTTCTTATATATATATATATATATACACACACACACACACACACACACACACACACACACACACACACACACACACACACACACAACCCTTTACAATTATAAATGATAATACCATCACCATGAATAAGTATTTTTCATGGTGGGCTACATCTCATCTCAGTCTTTAACCCCAAATCTTACATAATGTCTGTATCTATATCATTTGCATCAAGCCACATTGAAATGTTAGACCTGGATAAATGCATTGATTGATTCAATCCAATCCATAGGTATGCATGGCCCTACGTAAATAATCGTTATTCAAGCTTAGAAATGAAATGATAGATTTGCAACAAGGCATGGCCGGGTGTGACGTGTGAGCTATAGGCCTTCTTTCAAAAGAAAAGCAAGACACTTGGTTTTACAGACGGACCTGTCATTCATTCACAGTGAACTTTCATCTCCAGAAGAACCCCTTCCAACCAGACATCTGCGTCTCCTCAACGTGAGGATAATGTAAACCACACCAACAATAGACCCAGAAATAACGGGCTGCGTTCACTGTGGTGATGCTGAGCGACAACGCGTCCCACTTACTTCCCAATAACCTCGCACAGCTCGTAGACATCCTCGAAGAGAACGTCGTCGTCCGCCATGGTCTCGCGAGGTGAAAGACCCGATGGTCTCCCGATGTCGAGTCCTCCTCCCCGCAGGGTCTGGAGCGTCTGGTTCGTCTTACTCGGGGCCAGAGGGCCACCGATATCCACACACACGGCCTAATCCAACGGTCCAAATAAGTGTTCCCCCCCCCCACCCCCCCACCCCCCAACCCCAACCCTTCTTCCAATGTCAATGACAGGCGTACCAGTGGGTATCCTGCTGGTGTGAATCCCGGCCGGCCAGCTTGTCCGCTGGGGCAGGCTAGCTCCTTAGCTGGCTAGCCAGATACAAACTGGTTCCCCAGTGCAGGGAGAGACTGACAGTCCTCGGCTCCACCTTCTAGTATGCTCCTTTACTGGGAATGCTAGCCAGCACTGGTGGGAAAGATGGCTAGCCACCTGGCTAGAGTAATAGGATGGAGAGATGGCTATCTAGTGTAATATAATTGGGCCATGGCTAACCAATGGAGAGATGGCTAGCTAGTGTAATATAATGGGGAAATGGCTAACCAACTGGCTAGAGTAATAGGATGGAGATGGTTGGCTGGTGTAATATAATGGGTAAATGGCTAGGCAACTGGCTAGTGTAATAGGATGGGAGAGATGGCTAGCTAGGATGGGAGGGTGGCTAGCCCGCTAGCTAGTGTAATAGGATGGATATCTCAGACTCCGGGGCGTGGATATTCCTCGCTGATTTGCAGGAAAAAAAAGCCCCTCTTTGGTAGTAGGTTGCCCGCATATCACTCTGAACCAACCGCCTCCTCTCTACCCTATATAGAATACTCATAGGGTATTTCTTTTACACTATTGTCTTTTTTTGTACGATACTCTCGTCACTAAACCGAGGCTGTAAAATGGTCGGCTGGCTAGATGTGAGCGAGCTAGCAGTCGGTAGGAGTAGAAATAGCCGGCTGGCTCGCACCGTTACTGCGCCGCGCACACCCAGTCTTACCCCCGCCGTCCGTCACGCGTACGGGCTTCGAAAGCGTCCTCAGCATCCCGATCCCGGTCCCGTATTACACACGACCGTGTTCATCTCGACGAAGAGTAATCCGGTTGCGAAACATCGCTCATAAATAATTATATTATGTAGTATTCCATGTAGCCCCCCTGTCAGCCAGCGCTGCTCCCGTCTTTCAACACCGTCTCATCCGCTGCACGCTCCTTCGGCTTCCAGAAATGCCAGGCTCCTCCCCCCTCTCCCGTTTAGGAAGCTGGCGCCCGTAGATCCACGATGGCGGAGGCGAATAGCCGATTCTAGCGTTGCATTCGAACGGGCGTTGGAGCCGAGATGTCGCCACGAGAAGGGCCACCGAGGCGCAGTTTCATAACGGCCGCATCCAGCGTATCCCGCGCAGGCGTTGACCACGAAAATCCATCACCTTACGTCAGCTTTCCCCTCTCTTCATTTACCAGTGTTGCAGCACCTAACCACTATCAAAGTAACTACATTGTGTTGCTATATGAAACAGGTTGATGAATGAGACATTTTGACGATTGATATGAATTGTTATATTTGTATTTGATGTGGGATTTTCCGTAACATAGTTGAGTCTGTATTGCTCGTAGGAATATTTTATTAATACAAACCTATTTAATTCTGTATGATGTTATAGGCTTAAAATCGAACGAATATGTGCTGGAGATGGAGATCTTGTAGTTGTGGGACATTGTACACAGTATAGGGCCGGCAAACTCAATACTCCTTTAATTAAAAACAACATAATTATTATTAATGAAAGGGCTTTCTTAATTGTGCATATCATTTCACCTCCAATATGCAAGATTGTGTGGCCAGAGTAGACACCGGTAAAATCATAGATACAGTTGGAAGTGGGCACCGTGCAAGGGGCGCCCTCTAGGGATGATACCGACAAATAATAATCCTAACTTTCAGATAAAAACCCAGTGCTCCAACGGTGTTTGTTGGCGTTTTACACACACCATTTCTATGACATCACCATAGACTGAAGGCTACATGTGTAGGCTATATGCCTGACTAGACTTTTACAAAACGGCCCGTGTAATGAGGAATAACTAATCAAAGGAAATGTAACAGAACACTAGAAAAGACGAGCCTATTACTTGGTAGTAAAGTAAATGGGAAGGAGCCCAGTCATAATGTGCAGACGAGTGTGTGTAATGGCAAGTATTGCCGCTAGAGCGTGCTGTTTTTAAACTGCTGTTCGCCCCGGTTTCCATGGTGCTGCATCACTTCTGCTCGGGCATAAGGTGTACGCTTCCCCAATTGGTTGAAAGCGCGGAGCAGCTATTGATGATCTGATTGGTGGATGATGTGGTCATCATATACATGGCAGCGAGTGTTGTAAGAATTGCCTTTCTCTCGAAGCGTTTGGAGACCTACACACGTGCAAACATGGACTACACAACATCACAAAGGACAAGCCCACTGTAACAATACATGCACTACAATGTGGAAAGAAACAAGATTATTCAAGAAAAAGTAAATAAAAACATAACAAAAACATCCAAACCAATGGAAACATTGACATTATGTGAAAAGCAAAGTATGCTGTTTCTATGGTAACAATATGTGCGCAGTCATGGTGGACTTGTGTGTGTTAATGACAACTATTGTGGTAATTAATAATAATAATCACTATTTGTAAAGCATTTTTCCATACAGGGAACAAAGTGCTTCACAGAAGTCAATACAAAACAGGAAAAACATCACCCAACGAAAGCTTCCCTATACAAATGTGTCTATACAAATGTTTCTTGTATAGAGGGACAGAGCCTGAGGCTGATTTGTAGAACATACTTCGAAATAACACACACACACACACACACACACACACACACACACACACACACACACACACACACACACACACACACACACACACACACACACACACACACACACACTCACAATCCAGGCTATACAGAGCCAACCAAAAAACAAGAACGCAGATTGACAAAACATACTGATATTGGTGGAAACAACTTTATTTCAAAGGAACAACCAACAATATGTACATCCAAACAGTAACGTTTCATCCAAAATAAAACCAAAAGGGACCATAAAACATGATCACGGACACCATGAACAAGCAGCAGGCATCTGTTAAACCACTCACAGTACTTTACATTGCACTGTAAAGTAAAAGGCAACGCAAACTCAACTAAAATACAGTAGCTAGCGACCTAAGGGTGATAAGGGTTGTATGATAATCCACAGCGAACCCGTCTTTCACACTTTAGGGAAACGTAACCGTTTTGCGCACGTCACAGATAGTTAAAAACACTTCGGTTTGTGGTTTAGCTCACCATCTGAGGTGACCCATCTTATCGTAATAGTCAAATATGAATCGGAACCCTCTCTACCATATTTCATATTCATATTATTTACAGGTCTCGGAGAGAGAAAGAGTGATATATGTACAAGGGACTTCTATATGGGTGTAGCTTTAGACTATTTCATCCACCAGGACAATAGGTTGTGGGGAGAGGGTGGGGGGTGGGGGGGGGGGGTTAACGTCAAAGTCAAGTAAGGATTGAGTATTCAAGTGTCCTTTTGCGGTGGCTTGGCATATATCAACACTCTGGCACATGTCACTGATAAGAAAAAAAGATTTCTTGAGCAGGTTGGAACCTTTGTTCTCACCCCAGAGGTCTCACCAGAGGTTTCACCCCCAGGTCCAGAGCACAGTCTCATCCACATGGTCTGGCCTATCCCACCGCCAACGTTCATAAACTGCCCTTCAAGAGGCAATGGTAGAAGAAGGGGCACTCTGCATGTAACCCATTTGCTGTTAGAAATGCAACGCGCATGAATGATTCTTTAGAGAATAGCTGTTTTTTTTCCTTCATAGCGCGTTCAGTTAAAAAAGGAAAATGGCAGTAACAGATAATACGGTGGTTCACTCGTCGCGCGTGAACCGTTGTGATGGAGCCTACAAATTAAACAGATCCAATGACGTGGTGACTGGGTTTCACAGTAGGTTCCACAGGGGCCAGGGGCCCCTCATTCGGCAGAGGGCCGAAGA
Source organism: Lota lota (assembly GCA_026745465.1). NCBI lineage: Eukaryota > Metazoa > Chordata > Actinopteri > Gadiformes > Lotidae > Lota > Lota lota. The sequence continues at coordinate 118,216 of JACYXH010000570.1, read as the reverse complement.
CCCTCTTAGGAGGCCAGGCCCAGCAGGAACCCGCCCACGAAGCCACTGGACACCACGATGTTCCTCTTGATGAAGTCTGTCGCCTGGGAGGAAGAGGAAGAGGAAGAGACAGGAACGAACATATCATGCCTAGATTTTGAACTTTTTTGGTCAAACTTTTTAAGTTTGATAAAATTAAGTTGAACATAAGCATGTGCAATATATATATATATATATATATATATATATATGTATATATATATATACATATATATACATACATATATATACATACATACATACATACATACATAATAGTATGTGATTATATAATGATTTAGTGTTGAAGTGAATGAACACACCCACACACACGGACACAAACCATCCCAGCATCATCTGTGCTTTTATTTAACCCTTCAATGCAAACTGAGTATGGTGCATCGTTATCAAGTATTCAACGGGTTGTCTCTTTCAGGAGGAATTAAGGGCCAACTGCCATGCAAATCTCCCAGGTGTAATGTGTCCGACTGCACACCAGAGGGCAATACTGTGCCGTTGTTCATCAACAGATGATGTAACGTTATAAAAGCCAAAATAAATAACTGGCAAATTCCTTGTTCCGTTTCCAGATTAAAAATGTCCGTCCCAGTAACGCATACACCCATCAAAAATATTACACTAAATGATAATTGTTTACTTCAAAATTGGGTAAATTCATGCAGGAAGAAGAAAAAGATTTGCCGTTACAAGTTACCTTTACCTCCTCGATGAAAGAGTTAATTTCTGGAGCTGCCTTCTTGGCCTTCTTCTTCAGGTGTCTCTTGGCCTTGTTCACGTCCTTCTCTACCTTCTTCCAGTCCACCTGCACATAGCCGCTGTGATTGGCTATCTGTTGAGTCATATGACACAGATGAAAGTCAGGTGGTGGGGAAATTACTTTATTTATTTATTATTATTTCTAAAACATCATTTGAATGCTGCTTTACATTGACAAAATGAGTTTGGATATTTTAGAAATTTATCAAATTGTAAATGGCGTAGGCCTATAAAAAACGATTCTGACGTTTTTGTTTTGTTTTAATCAAACCCTTGGTCTACGCATAAAACTAAACAAAAACCAGCTTTAAAAGTACTTTACATTTCAGAAGTACAGTCATAAAACCACACCAAAAAGACTAATACAGATAAAAAGGATAGAGGTGAATGATGGAGGTCACAGTCAAACATTATTTCACTTCTTCTTGAAAGAACAAACAAACGGCCACACAAAGCTAACATCTGAGACATTAGCTTAATTGCTAACAGTGCATTGACATCCCTGCTAAATACCGGCAATTACTGGATTAGGCACCATGTATATAGTGCTTTGAATAGCCCCAGTGGCTGGAGCAGCACTATGGGAATGTATTTAAATGTATATAATGCATTAAAATGTGTCCAATGACACATGGACCAGTGCACACCAGTCCATATTCAAAACCTGAAGAACCAGGATTCTCACCTGCAACAGGAGGAACCCTCCCCCTACAGCTGTGGCAGCGATTTTCCCCACCTTCTGGAACAGGTAACCTGCACACCTGTATGGGTTGCGGAATACAGAGTCAACACCTTTAGCAGCACCAACAGTGTCATTATCCATGACGTTTTTCAAACAAGCCAGTTGATTTATTGACCCGGGGTTGAATGGTTTACACAAAATAATCAAAATGGGATTGTAACCCATTTTGATTTCGTTTTTTTATGAGCATTTGTGGTCACTATGATGTGTTACTGTACATGGTATACGAAACTTGGATATGTGGCTCGGTTATAGCTCAGAATCCATCACTAGGTTATTAAACCGCTGAAATAATTGCATTCCGTTACATTCAGGCCTGGTCACGTTTTAGATGGATATATTTGTTGTCAGAAGTCACAGAGTCAGCTAATAAACGGAATAAACCTGCTCGTGAAATGCAATAAGAATATCACAATGATTCATTGGTGACTGGAATTTTACGCACACATGCACAGACCTGCAGTAGTGTAACGTTCACACGAAACCATGTAATAACCAGCGGGACGGGACTGCTGATAAAAGCAGAGCATTGCGGTTTATTGGTTGTTTGGTGACATGGGGAGATCTTACCATCCAGTCACCCCTCCCATCAGAATCTGTGTGGCCACCGAATATTTCTCTGCAATGGGGCCGGAGTTGTTCCCAAACACGGTGCTCCACCACTGGTGTGTCCGAGCATATTCTGTCAGGTCCACGACCTCGTACACCTCATCCTCACTCTCTGGTTCTTCCTTGCCTAAGAATAGACATCATCAAATCAGCTTTGCTGTTACAACACTAGTTATCTTTAATCCCACCAGGAATGGAACTTCATCGTCTGATCCGACACAACCAAGATGCACAGAGCCGTTATTAAGTTGCACAATAATATATGTATTTTTAATTATAAAAAATGCAGTTGTTAAGATACTGGTCGACTTGATGGACAGCCTTAGCGACTGTCGCGGGAATGGATTAGTGATGGATGAAAAGTGAACAGCGTTGATATGGCCGATGATTTGTCCTTCACATTTTCATTATAAATCATATCATTTTGCCTGTTCTGTTAGGGATAAATACGATGGCCTGACAAAAAGTCTCCCTACCTGCTCTCTGATCCGCGTCCGCCATTTTGGAGAAATGTGTGACGTCACCAGGATGTTGACAATGCTAAACCCCGCCTACTCGGTATGACGCTCTGCCACGTCAGTTAATCCTTTGAACTGTCTTGATTAGGCTCAGCAATTTTTTTATAGTTGTGAACTGTTTCATACATGGTTCTAATGTATTATGGCATGGGGGGGAAATGTCGTTTGATTGTGGTCAGATTAATAAGAGGCCTTTCACATTGTGCGAAAGGCCGCAAATGTTGCATTCATTTATTTATTCCAGTGATATTTTACCATATCATGTAGTCAGAACGCAATAGCCAACTGATAACACTTCAATTGAATTAACACATGGCATGGGAGTTTTTGTTGATGTAGGATACATCACTACACATTTATGATATGAAACCTGTTTCATGACTTCTCGTGACAGTATCGTCGACCCATCTCATTAACAAAGGTGTCTTGCCACTTCGTTCCAGAATAACCATGAAACATAGAAAGAGTTCTTTGCAGATCGAAACATAAACGTCTAAGCAAAAAAATAATAAGTACATGTAGCACAGCAAGTCATATGGTGGAGCTCGGCCTTTTTCATTGGCCAACGAGGAAACAGAGGGCGTGATTACAGCGGCGTGGGTTCGGTTGGGTGACACAATTATAACAACTTTAGCTTCGTGGCCGTGAAGGATTTTATGGTCAAATACACACTTTTAACAGACCCGTATTCCTTTTTTCCACCTTTGCATTGCAACACATCCGCACTCGCGTTGAAAATGTGACGCCCCAAGGAAGGAACTACCGGAGAGTAGTGTTTCTCTCCAGCTCAAAAGGATTGTACCACCATCAAAATCGATTTTTTTTTTAATCCGGAGAAAAGTTTTTGATCATTTCTCTGTCTTTTATTAAATTGTTCTGATTCGGCGGATCGATTCGTACGGTTTCGAGTCGCGATTCCATGCAATCGTGCGGCGTGTCGCTCGCCGCTGCTGCCGCCGCCTGCGCCGCCGCGCGGAGTCTCAGAGCCTCGGCCTCTGGTGGGGATGAGGAGGAGAAAATGGCGGCGGGAAAAGCCAGTGAAACCGAGGAGGACTTTCCGACACTGACAGCCCAGGAGAGAGAGAGTTTGGCCGGAATGGACAGGTCGCGACAACAACAACACCCTCTTACACTCCCAAATACCGTTGAAAAATGAATGTCTCTCTTCTTCTTAGCGTGTGTATGTAACAAAAAACGTCTCCCAGTGGTGGCTCTACTGTGAGCGATACTGAGTCTCTCTCTGTGTGTGTGTTTGTGTGTGTGTCCTCGCTTGCAGTTCACTGTTTGGATTCCAAAGGCTTCATGAAGATGGCGCCAGAACGAGGCCCCTGCTGATGAAGGTAGCACCTCTCAAACTCATCTGCGACTTAACCAGGGCATTGTGTGCACATAAACCCCCCTCCGTTCATTTATGCTTCAGCTAGCCACACTAGTGTGAACGCCTTCGGCCCGGGCCCTACCGCGGAGGAGCCCCAAGGCCAGCTAACCGCTAGCCAGCCGCCCTGAACCCATTCACTCGGCTAACGGGCTAGCTACCAGGGAACAGCGACGCTGCACCTGCGGCTACGCAGCGTCGCTTTTCTGGGAAGACTAATACTTGGGCTGCCTAAATCCCCTTAAAGGTTGGAAGAACATTTGAAAAAGGCAGACCAGAGGTTTGCAAGTGGCACCCCAAACCCTTCATACACTATCTTGTAAATACACCATGTCGTTGTGTAACACCAAATCTGCCATGGTTTGGTCAGACATCCAGTGCTTGTTCGAATAATAAAAAATGTCGTTGTCTGTATTCGGGGTTGCGTTCAAAACAGCCTCGGAAATCCGTGAAGGTGGAAGTCACTATATTCACAAGCGACCAAAGAAAGCTGCAGAGATCTGTGTGTACATTGTCACTGGTGCTGTGTGTAGAGCCCTTCACCTGAGACGTGTGGCATCCGAATGCACTTCCACGTTGGCTAATGTTGAAGAACATGACGATTATAACGGAATGAAATGTAAATGATAGCAGGCTGACTAACGTGAAGAAGTAACATGAATTGCTGGCTCCCTGTCCAAGATGGCGGGACTTAGCGCAGTGACATCGATAGCTATATTCTCAGTTTGATGATGTTATATCGCTACAAAAACGTGATAGGTGATCATTGTTGGATTGCTTTTAATTTCGGATGTCAAACGTGGACCACGATACCGTTTTGAGCTCGACTCATACGTTGTCACCGTCCTTTGTTTACAGTTCTCATGGACTCCATCTCTGCATGTTCTGTGCCAAATCCCGAAATAGTGTGCGTTTATGTGCGCGTAAACCTAGTCTGTAGGCCACGCAATGCCATTGGTAACTTGAACTTGGTCGAATTTTAACGACTTGTAGTACCCCCTCATCTGTTTGACAGCTTGGGGTTTGGAGCGACTGTCTTGATACGAAATCTGCTCGCTAGGTGGTGTGGATGTATAGGAAGTTTTCATTCAAGGTGTCAAGACAAAAGCGCTGGGCAGTAGTTTGGCCGTCATATGGGATTCAAGGACCATTCACTGTATTGAACGCATTACAGGCCTACCTCACATTGCATTGCATTATGCCATGCTTGTAAATTAAACATGTTCATCAAACGTGTGTGTGTGTGTGTGTGTGTGTGTGTGTGTGTGTGTGTGTGTGTGTGTGTGTGTGTGTGTGTGTGTGTGTGTGTGTGTGTGTGTGTGTGTGTGTGTGTGTGTGTGTGTGTGTGTGTGTGTGTGTGTGTGTGTGTTTTGAGCACAATGGCACTTTTACATTTCTATCCATAATGCCAAGCTAGCCAGCAAATCCTAAAACTGCTCTTTTTCTGTCACTGATGCATATCTTTGTTTGCATCATGCTGCTCTTGCAAGCAGACGGTGTGTAACTCAATTCTTGTGGGTCGTTTTAGATTTATTACTGTCGGAATCCATTCCAAACGGGTGGCAATGAGTGATTGTGTGCATCACATGCTTGTGGCGCCCAAACGGTTTTATACGGTAGTTGTACTGTAGGAAACGTCCTCCCGGGTAGTTTGGTTTTTAATGCCGTGATACAGGGTGCTCTTGGATCTATTTGAAAGTGCTAGGGTAGTTGCGTGACTGCTGCTTGCTGTGTGAAAATGTGTCTGTAGCATTTTGTCTGTCCTCGTGTAGGCACTGCGATTACGGAATTTAAATTGCTGAAATGCTAATTAAAATCCTTGAGTGACATTTCGAGGTCGACAAGGATACAAAAATGCAAGGCGGTGAAACAAGTAAATGTGGCATGATAAAGCTTGCCCTTTGATGTGTCCCAAATGTTTTGTCCTTCTCTATGTATTTGTCGAGTTATTTCTCTATCAAATGCAAACTGTAATGTAAATAACTGAAACGGTGCCGTCAAATAGGAAGATATGGCTGATGTTAAGTCTTAAGATACAGGCCTACGTCTTACTGAGACTAGTTTTTTTTTTATTGGCATGTTTGTTGACTTTGGTCAGATCACCTCAGTTCAAATGTGAGTTTTGCAGTTGACTCTCTGATTAATGTGGTACAGATTATTAGGCTTGTATAATGTCTTCAAGTTGTATATAAATGAAAGTATATGTATTACAATGGCTGTGTTAACCTAATTGTAAGCATCAGTAATTCTAAAGATTTAGAAAATAAAATTTGGGGTTGTCAAAATAACACACTGAATGAATGTCAGAGATTTGGTTGTATTAGGCTAGGGTGTACATTTTCCTTTAGTATGTAACATTGGGGCAACTCAACAGGGTTTAAGACCTATCAAAAACACACATTACAATTTTATTTATATATATATATATATAATTGAAATGATTATTCTAAACCTTGGCTTGCTCATTATCGGTTATTGCATTGCCTTTCATCTGTGCGTCTCTGTGCGGGGGGGGGGGGGGGGGGGGGGGGGGGGGTCTCTCTGATGAGTGTACTCTGCTGGTTGTTACCTGGAGGAATCCATGCATGTCACAGTGTCTAGAGCTGCTACCGAAAAACACTGTCTGAGATGGCCCATCTGGATCAAACTTGTATGATGGTATCAGCCGAAAGCAGAACACCCTCCCGGCCACGACACTATACTGTGTCCGTTACATCTCTACGTGTGATTTATAATTTACTGGCACCTTTTTATAAAAAAATGTTAGTGCTGTTTGTAATAGTTTTGAGTGGCAGCCTTATGCCTGCACTGGTTGGGTTTGTGTTAGTAGCTCTGTTGCACCACTATCCACACCCATATGTCTCCTGGTTCACTGTCAAGATAAGCCTGGGTCAAGTGTTAACTGTGTAGCCGTAGCCATACATTTATAGATTAGATATTGTGACATTTGTCACCCGAATGGATATTGATCACGATTAATAATTAAAATTGTGTGCAATTTTTAGATCAATGTCATTGTGAAACTTGTCATTCTCATATCTTGTGGCTTTTAAAAACCCTGCACACTAAATGTGTACGATGACGGCAAAAGGGTTGGCCATTTGAGTGATGCAGCGGTCCAAAATGTACAACTGACACCAGCCATTGGCAGATTGATCTGACCATTAGAAAAATGCTAAATAAAAACTAAACATAAAAGCTGAGTTGGGAATATGTCATTAGCATGTGTGACATTGTCTAGCCTACACTGCTGTGTGTCTAATATTCAGTTAGCCTACTAAGACCTACTAAGTCTTGCTGGGTTTAAATACTTATGGCTCATAGAATAATAAGTAGAGAGGAAGTAAGCGCCCGTGACAATGTAGAAACGTGAGACGGTTGGAGTAACTTCACGGGAGTTTATCGAATAATGACGGTGGAACGACCCTTGTATCTGCAGAGCGCAGATCTGCGTCTGGTGGCGTGTTTCTCCCACTGCAGAACAGGGGAATGAACGGTGGGGTTTAGGCAGCGGTGCGTGGAGCCACTTGGTGGAACGACGTCACCGTCGTAACGTACCTTTTTGTCAGAGAGAAGCCAAGGGTCGAAACACCCAGTAGAATTACGTTTTGGAGACGAGGTAAGAAAAAAAGTGATACAGGGAGCCACGCGCGTACAAGCTTATCGGCTGGGGAAAAAAAACGCACCGAGTCAACAACTGCCGTTTCATATTGTTCCCTACTCATCGCGAGTGCCTGGCTGCGTTATAATCGACTGTTGCTCTCTGAACGGGGAATATAGGCTAGCTAAATGACACCATGCACCCTAAACGCTCGTCAGCATCCGTACGACAGCACGTGACGCCAAATGCGTCCGGCGTTCACAGTGTATTTAGCATCGGGTAACGTGCGATAAAACCGCAAGCGTGGCTCAACCGACCGTTTTATGTGCGCCAAACATTCCCCGTCTAATTGTACCTACGGGAAACCGCACGGCCTCTTCGTTCGTGTCCACGGTGCGTCCAACTGTAATGTCAAATGTGCGGTCATTTTCTTTTCCCCTTCTCTGGTCCCGCCAGACACCACAGGCTGGCCAAATGCATGCAGCTGCCACACACTGTTGTGGCTGTCCACTTTATTGCCAGACATGTCAACAACAACCCAACCCCCACAACCACTCAGCTGTGCTGTCAATCACCCATCCTGGCCCCTCCCCTCTTTCCTAAAACACTCAGCCTTGTCAGAAGAACATACTGCTTCTGAGGTCGTTTAAGTCCAACGTAATCAGGGAGGGTTGCTATGGCTACACCTGGTTCAAGCCTTGCTGAGCACTTAAGTCTAGATTTGAATGAATAAAAACGAAAACATTTCCATAATTGTAATGATGCATATGAATACATTGTTCTGTAGTGTATTGAGTTACTTCTATGTATTTATGTTAGATAAAAAATGGAGAATAATCAATCAATTATAATTCAACCTGGGTTTGCGGGTTCTCCATTTCATAACGTGAATGGTTGTTGCATGACAAAATGATCTTGTGATATTCTAACATGTCAACTTTTGGCACATTATTCTGTCTCACCTTCTTTTGCCAGCGTTATTCCTTATATTAGCCCATAGTTCATATCACTGCTGCTGAAATAATCAATTAAATGATGCAATATCCTTCTGTTTATCTAATGAGTAGGGCGGGTGTGAATCCTGTCTTTTCTCTTAAGTTCTGATGAACTATACTTGTAAATCTAGGGATACTGTTTGCTCAGAGCAGGGGTTCTTAAACATTTCTTCTAGGGACCCAAAGGCATTTTCAGTGTGCGTTTGGGACTCAACCGGCATCCAACTGCACGGTGTTCCGGGTGATCTGTGCATTGTCTGTTCGCAACCCACCTCCAACTGGATCAGGACCCACAGTTTGAGAAGCGCCGGCTAAGAGGATATTTGTTGGGTCGACGCCTTTTTTTGGCTGCTAATGGTTATCCTCAGGCCGCCTGAGCAACAATATTCCCATCGTTCCCAAGTGGCCGTTTAATTCAAACCCACACCGTTTTCCCCCCTACTTGGCATCACTGCGCTGCTCAAAGAGGAGGAAGAGCGAGAGAGTCTTCCTCCTCGTCGGTGTGTAAACATGACGGAGTGGCCTCGCGCCATAACTCTCCCACGAGTGCAATCATCGCTAGCGTGGCCATCATCGCTAGCAGCGGAATCATCGCTGGTGTTGAAAGAGTGTGTTGAAAGATTGTGTATCCTCGGTGTTATTAAAAGGACGTGTGTGTGTGTGTGTGTGTGTGTGTGTGTGTGTGTGTGTGTGTGTGTGTGTGTGTGTGTGTGTGTGTGTGTGTGTGTGTGTGTGTGTGTGTGTGTGTGTGTGTGTGTGTGTGTGTGTGTGTGTGTGTGTGTGTGTGTGTGTGTGTGTTCACTGCAACAAGTGGCGTGTGTGTGTGGCCAGTGGCACAAGCGGTGTGTGTGTGTGTGTGGTCAGTGGCACAAGTGGCCTGTGCATGTGGTGTTGTCATGGGCCCCACATGTGTGGAATCGAACTCGCTGCCATCCCCATGCTGTGATGTGCTAAAGCAGCTGGTCGCAGAGGGCCGGGGCCACTTGGCACCGCCTCACTCCACGGCCAACCAAAGCAGTTTTACCGCCGGCGAGCTCATAAGCCCAGACAAATGTTTAGTTTAGTGTGGAGATTATAGGCGTAGATGCACTTCATTTTGACCCACTGCTATTTATTTAGGTTGGCTTTTTTGTTTTATTATGCTGGTGTGTGTGTGTGTGTGTGTGTGTGTGTGTGTGTGTGTGTGTGTGTGTGTGTGTGTGTGTGTGTGTGTGTGTGTGTGTGTGTGTGTGTGTGTGTGTGTGTGTGTGTGTGTGTGTGTGTGTGTGTGTGTGTGTGTGTGAGAAATCCGTTTTTAATGATCATCTAGTAATTGTACAATAGTGTGATGCTCTTTAGCACGTGAGCAACTAGAAGAATGGAATGCCTGTCCGAGCAGACTGGAGTACATTGAGCTGAGGGAGTTGGTTGTGATGTCATGTCATGTCATGTCCAGGCACACCACACCACTCTGATGTCTGGTTTGGAGCAGTCTCCCGAATCAGACTTTAGATTAGTATCCAAAGTCTCATGGCAGACGAGCTCAAATCTGGGTCGGTTCACTTTCTTTCGCTTCATATTTTGTTTCTGGAAGTGCGTGGTTGGCGAACGCAAACTCTGCCTGCAGCGGTAAACTGTAAAAAACAAACCGTGTAGACTGGCCACTATAGAAATACACTTAGTAGAAAGCCTCATCCACTCGGGTTTGAGGATTCTTCGGTAGGATATCTTGGTAACAAAACAGGAAACCAGGCGTAGCGCCGCCCCTTGCAGGTGTTGGTTTCCTGCCCAGGCTCTGTGCTTTCGTCCCCCCCCCCCACCCCATCCCCCCAGAGGTTCTGCTATAACACAGTAGGACTGCTGGAGCCGTGGTTAGCTTTGGAGAAGCACCCAAGCCAAAAGCAGGAAGTCAAACCGTACTTGGGACGTAGGCTGATGGTGGCCACTCGTTTACTACCGGACGTTAAGAGTCATGATGGTGTCCTAGGAGCCCAGAGCAGCCGATTAGGAGAGACCTGGGTAATACTGTTTTTTTACTAACCCTAGAACACACATGAGATACTGGATGTATGTTATGTTTTTAAGAGATGTTTTGTTTCAAGAGCTGGGCGTTATTGTCTGCGCAGCACTCCTCTTGTTGCTTTTCGCTCCTTGGAAGAGCGGACTGAGTTTATTCTGGGCCTAGTATAATATCTATTAGATTTTTGGATTGGCTGCTCCCAACTGTGGCATTGCAGTAAAGAGATCCAAAATTGAGATAATTGTATAATATTACTTTAGAAGGGGATGAGTAAATATGTGCTCTTGGCTAATCCAAATGGGCACGGTATTGATTTGACGCACAGTTAAACAATTCGGTGAACATTGATTTATGTCCTTATTGCTCAGCTCTTGTTTGGAATGCGCTAACTGGGAGCGCCGGGAGTCAAACCGTTGACTCGGCTCCCATTTCAGTACGGTGTCGAGTGAGCCACATTGTCTGAGACCAGACGGCGAGGGTCAACAACAGGACTGGTTGGGGACCTGATTTCTGTCAACGCCGTGATTACACGAGGGCTGTGCTTGTGTGAGTGTTGGTCTTGAGAACTTGCCTCAGTCATTCAGGAGACACTTTCATCCGACGCCATGAAGGTGAATGAATTCAGACACAGGCCATTAAGTAGCAGGTAGGGCTTAGGGGGTACCTTTGCTCAGGGATGCTTACAGCTAAGCTGTAGACATTGGGGATCGAACCCGGTACCTTTGACTTACAGTCAAGCACCCTAGGCATTAGAGTCCATTCTAGACAAAACTGACTTTGGAGCAGCGATTCCTCAGCGGCTAGAGACTTGTCAAACTGGATGGTTGCTGGTTCAATTCCTTGACCCCTCCTGGCAAAGCGTTGTTGTGTTTTGTTCGTGTGTTCTTCCTTGAGCAAGAACCCATAACATAGAATAACATGCTGGTTCATGAACATGGTGTGAGTGTCCTCAGAATTAATGTGCAGACACCAAGCCCTGCAAATGCAGGAGTTCCACTGGGACACTGCATTATTGCACTGCACTATTCAAGTTCAAATTATTATAATAACCCTGAGTACTTAAAGAACTGCAACTGGAATATAATATGAACACCTGGTAAACAGGGCTTTTCCTGGTCATTGTTCAATACTTCCGAATACACCAACTAGCTGCAATTTATCCCAAAAGTAAAAATATCCGTGAAAATGAGGTGGTCCTGGGCAGCCCCAGCCAACCGATTCATAAAGAGGAGCCGAGTCTCTGATTGGTTGATGCAAATCTGGCGTCTGTGTTTTTTGGACAGATGTTCTTGCTAATGGCGCATTTCCATGTGAAACAGGATATTAGGGCTGTGATAGTTATTGTGATAGCGGGGGTAGTTTGAGAACAGCTCAAGATTGCGGTCAGTATTAGTTGTTGAAATGTTACGCAGGTCTGGGGTCACAATCAGCCTGAACGGCGCTTGATGTGGTTGAAGGTCGCAGGGCATCATAGCAGCTAGGTTTGATGGTTTGATGCCAGCAGCGTACCACTAGACTGACTTGAGCAAAGGGCCTAGAGCTTCTTCGTTTAATAGTAATTAAATATTTAGCATTACTAAGAATTTAATTTATTTAATTTGCAAGTCTGTAGTTGAGCACTGTATCTTGGCCCACTCTAGTTGGAAAAGTTGTTGTTTATGAATTTTTTTGGTCTTGGCAACGTTGGGTATTTATCTAATGTATTTGCTGTGGAAACCTTGTCTTTATTTGATTCAGTGCTCCATCACTAGCCCATACAGCTGTGGCAGCCATTGTATGACGTTCTGCTTCAGATGTTGGGGTATAATTGTTTGAAGCCGATAAAGTGTTTCCTCTCAGGCTTCTTCCATTGCCCTCCATCTCTGAAATTAATTTAGTTTCACTTTTATTATTGCTTGGCATTTTACCCGTGTTTGTGACACACACTCACACACACACACTCACACACACACACACACACACTCACACACACTGTCGCTGTGTGTGTTCGGGCAGGCGGTCCGCTGCTACGACTCTCTCATCCTGAAAGCCGAGGGCAAGGTGGAGCCGGAGGTCTTCTGCCAGCTGGGACACTTCAACCTCCTCCTGGAGGACTACCCCAAAGGTGAGTCAGGACCGCCCCCTCTCTCCTCTACCTCCCCTCCTCTCTCTCCTCTACCTCTCCTCCTCTTCCTCGGTCTCCTCTACCTCTCTTCCTCTCCTCTTCCTCACTCCTCTACCTTTCCTTCTCCTCTCTCTCCTCCTCTCTTAGCTACCTCTCCTCTACCTCTCCTCATCCTCTCTGCTTCTCTCCCCTTCCTCTCTTCTCTACCTCTTCTTTCTCCTCTCTTCCTCCTCTTCCTCTCTCTACCCCTCCTCCTCCTCCTCCTCTCTCTACCTCTCCTCCTCTTCTTTCTCCTCTACTCCTCCTTCCTCTCCTCTCTTCTCTACCTCTCCTCCTCCTCTTCTTTCTCCTCTAGCCCTCCTTCCTCTCCTCCTCCTGACTCTTGCCTTTTTACTTTGTTGCTTATTCTTATTCTCCTATCTTTCCGGCTCCTCACTTGTCCTGAATATTTAATCAGCCGTTACTCAGCTGTTTGCACGACCTTCAATACACTCGAGTGTTTCCCCTTGGTGGGGGACAGCAGTCCCTTTAACACAGAGGGGTCATCGTAGACCAAGCATAGGTGTCCCTCATAACACTAATAATCCGTCTGCTACAAGGTTATTGTACTTTTGCATTTCTCATTATTTCATTTGGACTTGTTGTTTTCAATTTCAGTTTAGTTTTAATTAGTTTTTAAAGTGGGTTTGCTTAGTTTATATATATTTTTTTATATCTTAGGACAGATGAACGATCCATAAAAGACAAATTGACAAATTTCAGTCTAGTATCAGTTAATTATGGTTTTTCTTTTTATTTCAGTTAATTAAAGAGTTAACAATTTTTTCGCAATGTCGTTAGTTTTCGTTAACAATATTAACCTCGGTCTGCCACTTGGACATACCAAAGCACAGGTAGTACTCTTCTCTTCACTAGTGTAGTCTACGACCCGTTCCCTGGTACATACAAGAAGCCCTTAATTAGTGTGATGAGTGACACCTGTGTTGGTCACCTAACCCTCTGTAAACCGGTCTGTGTTGAACTTTTCTAGTTAGTATTTTGTGTGTCATTTCTTTTAATCCAAAGCAATTTTTTTGCTGTTTTTAAATGCAGTCGTTCAGATGAATTGACAACATAACATTATAACAACTGCATATTGTAAACTCGTATGTATTGAAAACGTACATAATTTCATCTGTTTAATCATATATTTAAATGTTGGTTTAAGGTTTGACAAAATGTTAAATAAATTAATAAATGTAATATTATTCCTTGGACTCTAAAGCACTTGCAGATGCATTCCATGTTTGAACGGTTTTATATAAATGACTTGCCTGCTGCATTCTATAGTAATGGGATTATATTGTGACAATACACAGTGGCAGTGGTAGCATTCCCCTAGAATATGTTTCCCTGCCTGAAATCTCTCAGAGCCTAACAGTCGTCTTTCCTCCTTGTTTCAGCATTATCCGCATACCAGAGGTACTACAGTTTACAGTCAGACTACTGGAAGGTAGGAACACGCACGCACGCGCGCGCGCACACACAGCTATTCTCGTGTACCCATCACTGTCACCACCTCCTCACACATGGTATTTTGCCCACTCTATCTGGTCTGCATGTCTGGTTGGCAGTGTGGCTTTTCAGTTTCATTATGAGGTTGTTTCAGAACAAATCTTTGCTCATATTGATAGTCTGCGGTCACTGTATTCGCTGAACGAACAAACAATGTTTTTGATTTTCGTTATCACTTGCACATACAGTGATGGTGTACAAACGCATCTATTGTTGGTTCCATTATTTGGATGAACGTCTATACAAAACAATGCAATTAAAATGCTTCACATGCAACTGACGCTTCTGCTAGTTTAACTGCCATGTTGTTTTATAATGTGTGTATATCTATAAATAAATATAAAAATAATATATAAATTTTATTTAGTTAGTTACGTTGCTCTATCCTCTAGGCTTATCTACAGAATGTTATTTTCGTGCATGTGTGAGTATGGTATGATTTGTTGGCTAACGCGATGCCCTTTTGATTCCGTCCTGACCAGAATGCAGCCTTTCTCTATGGACTAGGCATGGTCTACTTCCACTACAACGCCTTCCAGTGGTGAGTACCACCACAGGGCTGTGAGGCACGTTTTTAACACCTGCCCATTATAAATGTTGCCAATGTAATGAGATCAACAGATGTAGTTAGTACACCACTTTTAAAGGGCCAACGTTTAAAAAAAGAAATGCTTTGGGGATAGTCTTTTTGCGAGGGTGTGTTTTTATATACATTTTCATTTAAATAAAACGGCTTCTCTGTACGCCCCACCGCACACAGATGGATTGCCAAATGAGCAAAGCTATTGTGGCCTATGGGGAGGAGATATCCAATAATACTGAAGTTCTTAGGTGGTGCAAAGAAACATTTGGCCATTTATTTATTGTTTTCTGATTAATTTTTTTTCTAGGCTAGGCAGACCTATTGCTAAAACTAGCGAGCTAGCCACTTGTTTTGGGGGAGCGGCTTAGGAGGCAGGCCTGAAGGGAGGGGTTCGAGTTTTCCTTTTGGTTGGGTGCTTTCAAGATGTAGCTTACTCTGGCTGGTTTCTCCAAACAAGGGTCCTTATTTGCACGTTGCACAAATGCTCCCGTTTTAAATATCAAGGTAGCACATGCGACGAAAAACGGTCTGAATTTTGAGCCCTGCACAGGAAAACGCGTCCCAAGCAAATTAAAAGCACACAAAAATGAAATGTATTTTGGTTGTGACAACGTGCTGGAATTGCCCCACCGGTGTGGAATTGTGGTGGAGGTTTCCACGGCAACAGCGGCGTGCGAGACTCCGGGCCGACCGTGCAAATGGACTCCTTGGCTCGGGAACGATGGCCAATACGGAATACAGACCCCATCACTGTCCTTGATGTATGAAAACCTGGCGTGGGCGGGGGACTGCTGAGGGGAGCGCAGGATAGTGTGTTGGCCAGGGTGTCGGACTCCCAACCTAGAGGTTCTGGGTTTGAGCCCCAATCTCCATAACGTACCTGTCGGTGTCTTTGAGCTGGATCCTTAACCTCCCTAAGGGACATGTGTCTGAATTAGATGAACAGTGTTTAGAAATGTAAACATTGTATGCATTATATTTGTAGATTATTTTCTAATAATTTTGTATTAATCGTTAAGCCTATAATATTTTATAGTTAATCTACATGCACAATGCCTTTCATTTTCTTAAATATGATAATTTTGTAATTATCCGTAGCGTAGATGTAGCATTCCTGAAAGCATGTTAGCAGTTGAGCATTTCTGATGCTACAACAATTCTGACGTTACATGCTGCAAATGTCATGACGTAATTGAATGGACAAATCACGACCACAATGAATCTATTAACAAAATAACAATCGTCGGCTAATCGTTAAAGCGCTAGTGTAAATGCGAGTCAATGCTAATGATTGCATTTGATCGCAAGCCTTTCCACGAAATTCCTTGCCATTCAATTATGAGTGTTAGCAGGAAGCTTGTTGGGTATTCGTTAAGGTCACTGGAATAAAAGGAGCACAGTTGCCGCCATCGACCCATCTCTTCAGCACGCTCGGCTCCGCTGCAGTCAGATAACATCGATTTACCGGCTAAAGAAACACAGCTGCCCTTCATTTAGCGAGAGAGTCACAGTTGTAGTTATCGATTTGTGCAGCGGCCATCTTTGTTTATGATTCGTTGTTATTTTGAATCAATGCTATTGAGTCATTTTAGCATCTTTTTTTGGTCTGGTTTTTAATGCGTTCTTCTGCCGCTCTGTCCTTCCTTTCCTCTCATCCCACCCTCCCTCCCTCTCCCTCCCTCCCTCCCTCTCCCCCTCCCTCCATCCCTCTTCCCCTCCCCCTCCCTCTCCCCCACCCTCCCTCCCCTCTCCCCCTCCCTCCCTCCCTCTCCCCCTCCCTCTCCCTCTCCCCTCTCCCCCTCCCTCTCCCCGTCCCTCCCTCTCCCCCTCCCTCCCTCCCTCCCTCCCACCGTGTGCGCAGGGCAATCAAGGCCTTCCAGGAGGTGTTGTACATCGACCCGGGCTTCGCCCGAGCCAAGGAGATCCACCTGCGTCTGGGCTTGATGTTCAAGGTCAACACGGACTACGAGTCGAGCCTAAAGGTCAGCCCGCCCCTCCACCCTGTGTTGCTCCTCCGTCGTCTTAAAGGGCCAGTCCAAAGATTTCAGTGTAGCACTCTTTGGCGATTAGCGGTAATCGTTGCCGTAGATCCCAACGGTTTGGCCACCGACACCCAGTTCGTAACATTCGTACGGCTGCACATGCATGGGCTTACATCAGTGGCCCCTAGGCTCAATCACCGTTGTGTTACCTCATTCGGCGACGGTGACCTAGCAGGCATTTGTTTACGAGACAACCACTTTAATACCGTTATTATTATAATATCGATTTATGATATCGGAAACGAGGATAGATTGTAATTGATTTTCAGTTTGTTTTGAGTGACCGTTGCATTTTCCTCTTCTCTCTCAACAGCATTTTCAGCTGGCTTTGATTGACTCCAAGCCCTGCACTTTGTCTAAAGCTGAAAGTAAGCAAAATAACATTTACTATCCCCCCCCTCTGCCGGGAGAATGTATTTCTGTTATTTTAAGCCAACTGTTTATGCCAACTCTACACCGATTTTAAAATGACTCCATCTTAAGTCTTATTCCTTCTTCAGTTGCATGCAGTACACTTCTGATGGCCGTTGGCCCACAAAATAATTGGAAATCGAAGAAAATGTCAAGTGATGAATTACACAGTCGAGCACTCAATGAACTAATGTGGGCTCTGCTGAATGGAAGCCTTTTCGAACAGCGTTTCTATACTGCATGCCTAGCCAGAGGCAAACCACCACCACCACCACCAATCTATACACTTTACCATCTCTGTACAACCAGCACGGTGTGTTGGCCTGTGTTTTAAATAGTGAAAACCCACGGTTGCTGTGTGGGGGGAATGGGGAGGGGGTGGAGGAGGGGATTGTATCCTTTATGGCTGAATGGGCTTTTTCAACTCATCCTCCTGTACTGCATTGCATCCACGGTCTTTACCCAGTCCACACCTTTTAATCATGTGACAAGGGGGGGCGATGGTGGCTGTTATCCACTCTAGTAGAACTGAAGGGGGAGACTGCAAAGGAGTTAGGGAAGGGAAGGGGGGTGTGGTGGGAGAGGGGGGTGGTGGTGGGGGGGTTTACAGCTCTGATTTGATATGCCGCTGTCATCTCTCGTCTCCCACCCCTGCCCTGGTACCTGTTACCGTGGAGACAGCAATATCCTCCTCCCCACTGTCTCCTTCTATCTACCCCATAACACAAGCCATTACACACACACACACCCTCTCTCACGCTTGCTCAATCGCGCGCGCACACACACACACACCGGCAACGCTCTGCTTTTGCTATTCATCTCGCTAACTCCCGTCTTCTCATTCTCCCACACACACACACACACGAAGGGCTCTCTCTCGCTTGCTCTCTCCTGCTCTGTCTCTTCCTCACTTGCTCTCTCTCTCTCTCTCTCTCTCTCTCTCTCTCTCTCTCTCTCTCTCTCTCTCTCTCTCTCTCTCTCTCTCTCTCTCTCTCTCTCTCTCTCTCTCTCTCTCTCTCTCTCTCTCTCTCTCTCTTCTCTCTGCTGAGAGTCAGTCAGGCAGTTCAGATCAGAGACACTGCAGCTCACCAGACAAAGAAAGGTGGTGCCAGCATTGCCGCCACCTCCTAGCTGAGCTGTGTTGTAGCGCGCACCGACCACACCACCAGCCCTGCCTGGTTTATCTTGTTTCGTATTTTTTTACCCGGGAAATCTGTCGGTTTTGTCTTCTTGTTTTGCTTTGGGGTTGTGTGTTTTTTTTTTTTTTTTTCACCTTACTTTGCAAAAGCCTTCTCTTGTGTAGACTCGAACTCTGGCAAGAGGCTGGAGGTTTCTTCTCATCTAACCGGTCTCTTCCTCTGCTTGTGTTGCCCTCACAGTCCAGTTCCACATCGCGCATCTGTATGAGATTCAGGTAGGAACCCGCTCAAACCCACCACATCATTGTCATAGTCTTATTCCTCCTCTGCTCTCTGTCTCTCTGTCTCTCTCGCTGACACTCTCATCCATCTTTCCTTGTCGGAACATTAGCATAGCTAAACCACTTGTGTGTGTGTGTGTGTGTGTGTGTGTGCGCGCTCGATCATGTAGCCATTAGCATTGGGTAGCGTGGTGTAATGACACCACAGGCTATCTATATTCCAGGGATTGCCTCTTTGTGTGTGTGTGAGTTGTTTTGTACCAAGTGTTGACAAATTGAGAAGGGTGGGGGGGGGGGGCAGGCTCATCTGGCCCTTCGTTGGGGTTGCCACGGAAACAAGAAAGTCTGTCTCCCCCCTCTTTTGTATGCTGGTGGTCCCCCCTCTGACTCGCGCCCTCGCTCTCTTCAGGAGCGCCACGGTAACTCTGGGCGCTCTGTAGCCCCCCGCGCTCCCGAGCCGTTGGTTCCTTTATTTGTTGATCTATTCTGCTGTGTCAGACGAACGTAGCGCTGCGGTGTGCTATCTCTCAGGCAGACAGAGTCCCGTCTGCGTTTAGCCGTAGATGCGGCGCATTTCGTCGCTAGCACGCGGCGCTAGCACGCGGCGCTAGCACGCGGCGCTAGCACGCGGCGCTAGCACGCGGCGCTAGCACGCGGCGCTAGCACACGGCGCTAGCACGCAGACTACCTCGACCTGCGGTCTTCTACGCACATATTTGTAACGCCTCTTTTTTTTATCTTTTTTTTTTTTATCATTCAACCTTTATTTAACCCCATGAGACAGAATGAGATGAACGTGTGTTTGTCGGGAGGGACAAGGCCATGAACGGCAGTAAAGCAAGCCATCAGACCCCAGTGAGGCGACGTGCATGGATGGACAAGAGGCACACGGGAACCTCGGCTTTAAGCGTCAAACCACGAATCCGTTTGAAATTCGTGAGAAGAATGTGGCGGGGATAAAGGTTTTAGAGAATAGGTGGCGGCATGCTGCTTCTCACATGCAGGTTTAAATGTAATAACAACACACAAAGATGCTGTGGTAAGGAGGAAGTAGTGAAGCAGTAGAGGTGGTGCAAAGGTTGTCTGTAGTGCATGGTTAATGCATCGCTAGATAGGGGGGAGACTACTGAGCACGCTCAGATGCTGCAACGCAACAGCAGATGGATTCTCCCCGGTCACTTCTTTCTTTCTTTCTTTCTTTCTTTCTTTCTTTTTTTAAATATGATATATATCTCAATGTTCATTTCTTCATGTTTATCCCCCTCTCGATTCCTGATGCTCTTTCGCTCAACAATGTATCACCCTCCACCTCTCTCGGTCTGTCCCTCCCTCCCTCTCTCGATTGCTCTTTCGTTTCCTCTTTTTCTACCTTTGTTTTTCTTCTCCTATTCCTCTATCTCCCTGTCTATGTCTCTCTGTATCGCTTTATCTCTCTTCATGTCTGTCTATCTCTATGCATCTCTCCCTCCCTCTGTCTCTCTTCATGTCTATGCATTTCTCCCTCCCTCCGTCTTTCTCTTCATGTCTGTCTGTCTCTATGCATCTGTCCCTCCCTCCGTCTCTCTTCATGTCTCTCTGTCGCTATGCATCTGTCCCTCCCTCCGTCTCTCTCTTCATGTCTCTCTGTCGCTATGCATCTGTCCCTCCCTCGGTCTCTCTTCATGTCTCTCTCTGTCTCTATGCATTTCTCCCTCCCTCGGTCTCTCTTCATGTCTCTCTCTGTCTCTATGCATTTCTCCCTCCCTCGGTCTCTCTCTTCATGTCTCTCTCTGTCTCTCTCTCCAGAAGAGATACCGTGCTGCCAAGGATGCGTATGAGAGCCTCCTGCAAACGGAGGATCTCCCCGCACAGGTGAAGGCCACCACCCTTCAGCAGCTAGGTAAGAGTGCCCTAAACCCATCCATTCTCTCTCTGTCTCTGTCTCTGTCTCTGTCTCTTTTTATTTTTGTATTTTTGTATTATGTATTCACTCGCACTATCATTCGCCTTCTCTCATTCAGTCACATTCTGTGATTTATTCACACACACACACACACACACACACACACACAGTGCATCCGGGCTTTCCCTATTCACTAGTGGTGCCTCTGCCCAGGGTTAATCAGTCACCGGCTGAGTAAACGTGAGTGGTGTGCACTGAACCCCACCGTGGTTCGAAGCGAACATTACATTTGTGTTCGTGCTCCCGGCAAGATGGACCCCATCTGGGAATGCGTGTCAGTCTGCCAGCACACACGAGTTGAACTGGTGTTTACGGGGAAGCACACGCACACACAGGGATCGACCCCGTGTTGTGTATCAAAGGAGGGAAGGGGCACAGATGTCTTTCCTTCAGCTAATCAGCGCTTTACTGCAGAGTCTTTCGAACACAAGCCCCTCTTATGTTTTGTGGTGAAAGCGGAACATATTTTGGCCGTGCTTTCCGCCGCGTGCAGCTTCCTATTCAGTCGTTTAGCGTTTTCCCACAAAGGGCCCTTGAAAGTGCGTTCAGGTCAGTCGGGTTACAGAAAGGGGGCCGGCGAGGCCATGTTTGCTGTCACGCCCGGGACCCTTCGACCGGGATGTGTGTTGTGACGCGTGTTGTGCTGTCGCGGTGCGCAGGCTGGATGCATCACACGGTGGAGCAGCTGGGGGAACGAGCCGGCAAGGAGAGCTATGACATCCAGTGTCTGCAGAAGTCTCTGGAGGCCGACCCCAACTCTGGACAGTCCTGGTACTTCCTCGGCAGGTACGTGTGTGTGTGTGTGTGTGTGTGTGTGTGTGTGTGTGTGTGTGTGTGTGTGTGTGTGTGTGTGTGTGTGTGTGTGTGTGTGTGTGTGTGTGTGTGTGTGTGTGTGTGTGTGTGTGTGTGTGTGTGTGTGTGTGTGTGTGTGTGTGTGTGTGTGTGTGTGTGTGTGCGTGCGTGCGGTTGAGTTGGTTCAAATAGATAAACTACATAATTTCATACCCACTCTGCTTTCATGCCATGATTTGCCACAGCGCCTTCTGAGTGCACAGCTGTCTGGAGTAGATCCTGAAATCAGTACCCCTTATGTACTGAATCGAGGAACAATTTTGAAAATCATTCAAAATCGATCAAATTGTGAGATACAGAAAGATTTGTGTGTGTGTGCGCGTACGTGTCAGTGTGTGTGCGTCTGTGCTCGTGTGCGTGAGTGTGTGCGCAACTGAGTATTGGAATTATGGGATCTTTTTGTGAATTGGTCCAAGCCAACAAGTGAATGATTAAAAATGTTGCTTATTTGTCTTCAACCAAATCTGATGTTCTCCTTTTGATCTGACCCAATACTCTAATTGACCTTCCGCTAGCGTAGCCAAAAGCTGTGGTTATGCTCTTTGATGTTCTCCTTTGATTTTGCTTGGCCCAATACTCGCTACAGCTTGGCTACAAACATTCATTGGCAGGTTAACAAGTGCTGTGCTACGATGTTGAAAGCTGTGTTTGTGTGTGTGTGTGTGTTTGTGTGTGTATGTGTGTCCAGGTGCTACTCTAGCATTGGCAAGGTTCAGGACGCGTTCATCTCCTACCGACAATCCATCGACAAATCAGAGGCCAGCGCTGACACCTGGTGTTCCATAGGGTAAGCGTTGGAACGCCCTCGCTTTCCTCAGTCATTTCACGCTGCAAAACGCTTAACCACTAAACGGCCGTACCCCCCCCACCCCCCCCCAGGGTTCTGTACCAGCAGCAGAACCAGCCCATGGACGCGCTGCAGGCCTACATCTGCGCGGTGCAGCTGGACCACAGCCACGCCGCCGCCTGGATGGACCTGGGCACGCTGTACGAGTCCTGTGGTCAGCCGCACGACGCCATCAAGTGCTACATCAACGCCACGCGCAGCAAGGCCTGCACCAACGTGGCCGCGCTCACCCACCGCATCAAGTGTCTCCAGGTGGGTCGGGCGGGGCGGGATGAGGATGCTGCATCGGGGGAGGGGGGGGGGGGGGTGGCGATGGGTCTGCGTAGGTACTCCCTGGGTCTCTATGCTTTGCGTGGTTCATGGTTTTTGTGTCAGAGTTTCCTGAGTGTGCTGAACACGGACACCTTCTCCGAGACGCGGTGAAGGATGCTGTGTCGCACTTACGTAACCTTCCGCACTTAGTCCTTTCTAGATCAACCGGAAACGTAGCCTTAAGTGTCTGAAGTGTGGCGTCTGTTGCCCCGACGTGACGGCAAAATATGTTTAGCTACGACGGCGAGGCCGCTATGCTACGCAGGTGACGGGGAGACCCGTGGCGGTTTTATTTATTTTAGTTTTGTGTACTTGAGGACGTCTTTAACAGTTGCATTGTGTAGGAAGTCCAGAATTAGCCTGTGATGGTGAAAGACAAAGCTAACCTCTAAAAGTGTAGTCTGGATTTCTGGATGGACAGATGGTTAAACTGACAAAACACCTGACCACCTCCCTTTTTTATCTTTTACACACACACACACACACACACACACACACACACACACACACACACACACACACACACACACACACACACACACACACACACACACACAGGCACTTACAGGGCATCCTTCACATCAATCCTCTGTCCCCATGTCTGTTTTTGGTCCACATGTATTCATGTGTGTAATAAAGCTACAACCCTGCATGCTAGCTTTATTCAAACTGGACGGCAACAGTTATTTTTGCTATTCCCTTCTCATTCCCCCGTTGTTTAATTTTTACGATCTACGGTGTTGATCAGAGGTTTGACCTGTGGTGGAGTCATAGCGGGAGAGCTGTCAGTCAATTCTCTTTTTAACTTTTCAATTGACTTTAACGGTGAAACGTGTATGATTTTATTAGTTGAAAGCGTTCAAAAATGAACTAAAATGATCAACGGAATGAGAACAAAAACCAGTTTTGGCATTATGTCAAAGACGTCTACGTATTGTGTTGCAGAGATAGCGAAGGTAGCAGCTAGCCCAGCTAGCACAGGCCCGTACTGTCCTGTAATACCACTTTGTACCACAAGAGGCGCTAGTCGTCACTGCAGCGTCCAGTGTGCCCTGAATCCAACCAGAGAGGATGAAGAAGTAGCGCTGCCCAGAAGCGTATTCTAACCTCTTGTCAATCATGTCAAAAGTACACTGATAAATGTAATGCTGGCTCTAACTTACCGGGTCACTTGAAAAGTTGATGGCATAGATTCACTTTAAACAATTAGCTTTACCCTATAGCAAGCGTGGTGATGCGTTTTGGGTGGAGGAGGAGGAGGAGGAGGGAGGAGGAGGGAGCAAAGACCTTTGGGAAGGATTGTGCATTTCCACCACAAAATGCTGGTAATATGCTGCCCCCTATCTTGTGGAGGACTAATTTAACAGTTGGCCAAATCGTACACGTTACACCTTTTCTAACAAACGAAATATTCCGGAGCAAAGATTATTTTCTATTTTCCGGTTTTTGACTGGCTCCAAATGTTATTATTCAAATAAATTTGAAATGTATGGGGAATTACTACAAGTTAATCGTAGCCACACTGCAGGGTCTTATCGACCAAACCTAACCGCTTTTCTCAACATTTCATAATTCATCTGCAACAAAAAACAACCACCCAACAACCCTGTATTTCTTTCTTTGTTTTTATTTCTTCCTCCCTTGTTTTGTTTGTTCCACGTGCGCTCCGCCGCCCCCTGTAGGATGAGTTGTGTAACAAGAGCCAGGTCACTAGCGCTCTGGGTGGCAGAGTAGCACTCCCTCTAATTGAGGATGCCTGGAGCCTGCCTATCCCCGCTGAGCTAACCTCCAGACAGGAAGCACTGTGTACTGCAGCGCTGCAGGTGAGACCCCCCCATCCCCCCCTCCCCCAACCAGAGCTAGAGGGCCAACGACTCCTCCTCCACCCCCACCATCATCACCATCATTCCTGCTGCCACCACCACCACCACCACCCTCTGCCACTACCCAGTCTCCCTGGTCCTATGTACCAGACTACTGGGGTTATTTCGAATATGCGGTCTTCGGACGCAAACTCGAAATACATGTGTGCGTATCGCTTTGCTCGAAGCGTGCGCAATAAATGTCCCGGAGACGTACACGCACAATGCACCGCCGTCATGGGGAGCACTCCCGACTCGCCCAGACTAACAAACGGATGCTTTGAAGGAGCCGGAAATATAAACAATGTTAAAGGTATAAACTGATACTATTCTGATGCTAGGTCCAGGGCTGTCGCCAAGCCCTGAAACACTGGCTTTTCTTCGTAGGCACATGTTCCCGCGTAACGTCACAAGCGTGACGGGAAGTGAAACCTTGGTATCTCAAAAGTCGAGTTTTGTTTTATCACTGTGCCCACGTTGCCGTGGCAATTTCCTCTGCCGTGTCTCTGGGCGTCTGTTGCGGTGGTGCTGGAGCAGAAGTTCCAGGAGTGCTACCCATAATGCATCTGTTCCACAGACACACACACGCGCGCACGCAAGTAGTGCAACCTCATCCATCACGATCAGAAAAAGGACCCGCCCTCTCATTCAAAACCCAAACAAAATTGTATATATATATTTTTTTTAATCTGTTTCCATCCTCTTCCTCTGACCGGTTTTATTTTTGTTAACACAAGGAGAGGGGTTGGCTTGTGTTTAAAAACAGTGTCTCTTTTCTGTTTTGTTTATTGGCTTTACAACAACACGGACCTAAATGGTCGCGCTCTGTTTTGTAAGTCTTGACTTTGACTTTGGCCTGACGTGATTGGAGAGGTTGTGTTGCCGTGGAGTCGTTTTCTGGGATGCTCATTGGCTCTGTCCGTCCACCTCCCCCCTCTCTCTCTTTCCTTTTTTCCCTTTTTCTCTCTGGCCGTAGTTGACCTTAAATGTCCTGCAGTCACCCACCAAAGCTGCAACAGCACCCTCTAGTGGCACTCTCCACACACACCACCCTGGAGCTAGAGGCCAATAGTTTCATTCATGTAGGAGTGTGTTTTTGTTTGTTGTTGTATTCTCGTCATGGTATTTGGAAAGTGTGGACTTAAAAAAGAAAAAAAAAGTATTTACAACTTTTGGTGACATTATGAATTATGAAATTTACGAAAAGACACCGGGTAATCGCAGCAAGATGTGTCGCCATTGGTCAGATGTGACCAAGGGCTCGCCATCATATCCGTGTCTCCGGACTCAACTTGGCGAGCCGCAAGCTGCTCAGTCCTCGCAAGGCTGGCCCTTTTATTTTATTTTATTTTATTTTTAAGGGCCCCTATTTTAACACCATGTGTGAAGGTGACGGTTTGACTCTCTAACTTGTGATGGAGTGGAGGTGGATGCACCAGGTGGTAAAATACAGGCCCTTTTTTAAACTTGGTTTCACACAAATGCTACGGTAGCGGCTAACGTAACGCTGAGACTAAGACCAAGGTGCTACTGGGTGTATGCGCGTACACCTGATCATTAGCATCATGGAGGTATTGACTACACGCATCAGCCATTTTATATCGCTCCATACACGGAGCGATATAAAATGGCTGATAAAAAATAGAAAAAATAAATATGTATACCTCCAGATGAAATGCCGTGTTTGGAGCGTTAATATTCACAGCTGTTCTTCCTTTCTCTCCTTCTACCCACCTGGCTTCGCTCTGTCGTTCATAAATGCTCCCATTGTTTCCTAACTCCCCTATTCTCTCTTTTTAATTCTATTCTCTTCGTTCCTGATTGCCTTTTTGGCTTCCTCTTTAAATGCGCCATCTTTTGACGCTTTTTTTTTAATTTACTCATGTCGCGTTTTCCAACTGTCCTCTCTTTTAACCATCTTCTTCCTACCTCTTTCCTTTGCTTCCTCCTCCGTCACCTCACCTCCCCCTCCCACTGCGTTCTCCTCTTGCTTGTGCCCCCCCCCCCCCCCCCGCCACTCCCTCCTCTCTGTCCCCAGGCCTCCAAGCCCCACCAGGGGCAGGAGGGGAGCTCCGGGCAGGCTCTGCCCCCACACGTGGGCACCCTGGGGCAGCCGGACGACCAGTCCAGCCCCGCCAAGAGACGGAGGGCCTCCAGCCCAGGACAGGTCAGCACACTTCCTCTCTTTCAGGGGGGACAAACTAGGTCCCCTTTTGTTTGTGGGACAATCTAGGTTGTTGTTTTGTATGGTGGACAAACTAGGTCACTTAAGTTTGAGGGCCAAACTAGGTTGTTGTTTTGTATGGCGGACAAACTAGGCCACCTTTTTTATTTGAGGGACAAACTAGGTCCTTTTTGTTTTTGTTTGGGGGAAGAACATGGTCCATTTTTTGCAGTTTGTTTGGTGTACTACATGGGGTCACTAACCACGCCTCCTTGTTCCTGTCTGTTGGCAGAGTGACTCGTGGGTCAGTAACCAAGCAGCACAGCCTCTTCCCAACTGGTACCTCTCTCCACAGAAACTGCAGGTGGGGAATCTTCGCTGTCACACTTTTATCTATAATTGCATCATTTATAATTGAGCAGTAAGCCACCAGAGGCCTGGGTTTACAGTGATTTTAGAACAGCTAGGGGGCATTGTTAGGCAAGACGAGAAGCGGTCACTGAAACGGTTACCATACACTACATGGTCTGATTTCACAAAATAAACACACCGCAACTTAAAATGCAATCATATTGAAAGCCAGTCATCATTTGTTGAGTTTGATGCGTTTGTCATCATTCTTCCAAGCACTGTCGTTCCTCAAGACGGCAAAATGCTTGCAAAGCCACACATGCTAGGTGCATTAATACAAAAGAGGATTTGTAATGTGGTCAGAGGGGTGTGTTCTAGGATTTAGAGTAACTGCCTCGAGCCAATCAGAATCAAGCCCTGGACATTCCATTTTGTAATAGCCTTAAGCCTAGTAGTTGGTACAGTCCAATGGGTAACGTTTTGAGTTTTTGCGTCACCACTCGCGTGACACAAAAGTCAAGACGTTGCCCTATGAGTTGGTTCTAGGTAGGGTCAAACGGTCGAAACATTCCCCTACTGTGGCCCTCTCTCTACGGCGGTCTGGCAGTGACATGGCGGCCCGCGTGGCGGTGGACTCGTCGCAGGATATCTAATGTGTTCTGTGTTGAAACACGAAACCGATACAGAACAGATCAGGGCTACTCAAGTACGTTTTTGAAGTACAAACACGTTTTAATGTTGACTTCTCTCTTGCTTTCCTTTCTTCCTTCATTCCTATCTCTCCTTCCTTCCTCGCTTCCTCCCTCATAGCTCCTGGAGCAGTTGCGTGGCAACAGGGGCAGCCTGAAGCCCCTCCAGCAGCAGATGTTGGAACAGCTGGAGGCCCAGTTCACCATAATGCAGCAGCACCAGCAGCAGGTAACACTCAATCATTCAGGCCCTTTATTGACAAGGAAAATGTACATTTACACAGCCAAAGCAATGGACAATTGTATAATTGTCCAAGTAGAAATGTGTGTACAAATGGTTTCAAATCATTCTGGCTAAATATAAAAAGGGGATTACAAAGTTATATCTAATTGTATGAAAAAATATTTTGTTTACTTTTGAAAAAATATGTTTATCGGGTAAAATGCAGTAGAAAAATACACTTTGAATAGCTGTTGGATCTGTATCACATATCTCTCTGTCTCTGTGTCTCTGTCTTTATCCTTCTGTTTGTCTCTATACCTCCCTATCTGTCTGTCTGTCTGTCTGTCTCCTTCTGTCTGTCTACCTCCCTATCTGTCTGTCTGTCTGTCTGTCTGTCTCTCTGTCTATCTGTCTTTCTCCTTTCTCTCTACTTCCCTATCTCTGTGTCTGTCTCCCCCCCCCCTCCCTCCCCAGATGAGGCAGAAGGCCACTGCCGCGGGTCACCCCCGCCCCTCCCTCCTCAACGGCCCCACTGCCCCCACCCACTCCCTGCCCTCCCCCCACCCCAGCCTCCACCCCTCACGCCCCCCACACCTGGGCCCCCCCCACCGGCACCCCGGCCCGCCCCAACCACTGCCCAACGGGCCCCTGGCCGCGCGGCCCCCGGGACACCTGGACCCGCTCTCCATGGGCCACAGCACCACCACCACCAGTACCACCAGTACCACCAGTAGTAGTGCTAACAGCAGCAGCAGTAATAATCATCCGGCGACAGGTCCCAACGGAGACGTGCCTTACCTGCAGCCGGGGGCCAGCAGTGACCCCGCCCTGCTACCTCACACCTGCACAAGCAGCCGGGCCCTGCTGCTCAACTCCTCCTCCTCCTCCACCGCTCAGGTGAGGCTAGGAGCGCTCTGATTGGCCGGTTTATATGCACGTGACCAAGGGTAACATGGCACGCACACGCGAGATAAGTGGAGGGATGGGCGGACTTTATTGGGCCCCAAGGCAGCAATTCACATGAAGGACGAAGAACACGTCAAACTTATTAAAACACACACGATGAGGCAGGTAAAAAGACAACACAGAATCACCTAATATCTATAAATACAAAAACTGCAATACTAGATAAGAATAGATCAAAAGTAGAATTGTGTCTTCAGTGCAGGATATTGGTATTTGTGGGCAGGTTGAATATAAAATGTGCATTGCCGCTCAGAGGAGGAATACTACACTCACTTGTACACAAACACACACACGTGCATGCATGCGCACGTGTCATTACAAACGCGTACTACACCACACCCTCGCACTGAGCTTCCCTGTGTGGAATCAATACTGTAGTAGCTTATCTTACACCGACACACGTGCACACACATTCATAACAAGACATTACTCCAAATCACACACACACACATACACTTTACTATTATTACTTCTACTGCACACACACACACACACACACACACACACACACACACACACACACACACACACACACACACACACACACACACACACACACACACACACACACACACACACACACACACACACACACACACACACACACACACACACACACACACACAGCGTGTTTGCTGAAGTGTTTGAAGGATAGAAAAGGTGTGTGTTGTTTTCTTCTCTTAACACTGTCTTCCCCCCCCCCCCCCCCCCAGGGGCTTCAGAAGGGGTCAGCACCGCACACCGGGGGGTCCAACGGAGACCTCGGCCTCCCCCACCCCAAGACGGCCGACGCCTCCCCCATCACCCCCGCTCCCCCGCACAGTAAGGTCGGACACCCCCCTCCTCCGTCGCCGAGGCGACAGGCCCAAAACCACCACCACCCCACCCTCCCGTCTCCTCCTGCACCTCCCCCTCCTCCACACTCCTCCTCCGTGGCTCCCTCGGGTGGAGTAAACAACCCCCCTACCAAAGACAGCAACGCCTCCACCACCTCCGTATCCCTGGGCAACGGGGGCACGGAGCGCCTCCACGCGCCTCTTCCGCCCCCGCCCTCGACGACGCCCGGCAACAACAACAACAACCACCACAACACCGCCGCCAACTCCGGGGCGGCCAATCACGCGCGGTCGGGGGAGGGGAGCCTCACCACAGACAATCCCAGGCTGTCTGCTCTCCTGTCCGGGGTGGGCGGCGGGGGGAAGACCCCTGCCGACCCCCACGCGACCCCCTCCTCGGCGGCCTCCTCCCCCGTCTCCGCCCTCTCCACCGCCACGCCCTCGCCCAAGTCCTCGGAACAACAACAACAACAACAACACGCGGGCACGCACAGCCCGACCCCCACCACCACCACATCCACGGGCGCCGCCGCCGCATCGTCGTCCGCGCCGGCCGCCGCCGTCGTCAACGGCAACGGCAAGGGCGCCATCTCCTCGGAGGACTCGCGGAGCCCGCTGAAGGCGGAGCCGCCGGCCCCTGGCGGCACCGCGGCCGGCTTGAAGGCCACGCCCCCCCACGCACAGGGCTCCTCCTCCTCTTCGTCCTCCTCGTCCTCTTCCATATCCATCTACCCGAGCTCCACCGACGTCCTGAAGGCCTGCAGGTGAGACCCGCCACTGAATGGACAGCCCTGGACCACTGGTTAGTGGCCCTGGACCACTGGTTAGTGGCCACTGGTTTAGTGGCCATAAACCAGTGGCCACTGGTTAGTGGCCCTGGACCACTGGTTAGTGGCCATAAACCAGTGGTTTAGTGGCCACTGGTTTATGGCCACTGGTTTATTGGGCATATCAGAAGTTACCAACAGTGGTTAGATGTTGGTTTCATCTGTACTTGCTGTAGTTTGTGTGAGAGGAGCGCGTGTGCACGGGGTATTGCTGTGGGTGTGCAGTGGAAGGCGGCCGCAAAGGTGGACTTTATTGTTGCAGCGCAGCATTTCACATTAATGGCGGTGAACACGCACAACCCCCAAATAACACACCTGCAGGCAGGTGAAAAGGCAGGACAGATTTATAAAAGGTGTATCAATGCAAAAACAACCATACTAGATGAAAACATTAACTTTAAGAAGTGGTATTGATAAAACCGTACGTGATGTAGGATGTGGTATATTGTGTTGTGTTGTGTGTCTGTAAAGCACACACTATTGATTCCAGGAGTTGTGTTTGGGTTGTCAAGGAAACATCTGGTGGATAGTTGTATGTGACTATTGACATTGTTAACGTGGGATTTGTAGCGCCTTGATTCAGAACTGTAATAAGGGGTACAGGGGCACTTCTGGGGTACAAACCATAACAATATATGGACCAGTGGGTTGGGGTGTTTGACTCTCAGCTGAGAAGGTTGTGGGTTTTTAATCAGAGTAAAATTGGAGGCGTATTTATTGCATGCCTGTCGGCTGAGAGATATTACATGGTATGAGATATGAACATGAACTTAAATTTATCCAAACGTGCAATGAATTTAACCGTTTTGCAGAGCAAATGTTCCAATCCTTGACTAATCTGTATTATTTGTGTGTACCCCTTAAGGTAGAGTTACCCTTAAACTAACCAATAATGTGTGCTACAGAAAACCATCATTTACATTTATCCAAAGGTTTTGTTAAACTCATATTGCCCTATGGCAATCTTAGTCTGAATCCCCCCATAAAACGAGCATTATATTTTCCGTATTTGCTTTCCAGGCTGCATAGAAAAATAATTTGGTTTGATGAATTTATATAAAAAAAACAAGAAGTCTTGAGGTTTGGCCATGCTTTCTTTTGAAGATGTCGCCACCTAGTGGCACTGTGGTGCAACGGCAGCATGTGTTCAACACCATTATGTAATAGTAAACAAGACCCAAAGCCTGGTTGGCTGTCTTGTTGCCGTGCAGACCACAGTTTTCCCAGAACATGCCTTTTGGTAGATTCCTCTGTTCCCAAACCTTTCCAGGGTCAACGCGTGCCCGACCTCACGTCATTCAGAGAGGGAAATTATGCAATTCGTGGGAATTATATCCGACGTTTTCGGCACCATGTCTGGTTGACAGTTGGGTCGGCTAGTGCGCTAACTATGTAGACATTTCGCCTTTTAGTGACTCGAATTTAATTCTGACTTGTGGTGCAGCGCTGCGTGTCATTCCCTCACTTCTACAACCTACCCCCCCCCCCCCCATGTGTTAATGTATCATAAAGGCATAAAATGTGTATGTATAATATTAACGTACATGAAAAAATATGCAGGAGTTGTATCTAGAAGAAGACTTTGGTTGTTGAAAATCGTTTCAACAACCAACAAGTTTCAAGTTTCACAAGAAGCACTTTTGTGAAATTCAACCGTTTAATTTCTAATGGACTACTGCAGTGCGTCTGAGAGCAACTATGGCTCTCAGACGCATGGTCCCTGATTCTCTCAAGGTGAGATCCCAGTGGCGGCATTTTATAACAACAGTCTGTCTTTTAGCAGACTGTCATTTGAGTTCTTTTTACAAAGTCAGTTTTCCTGATGACCAAAAGCTTGTCACTACTCTGAAGAAATCTCTCCCATTTGTTTTAGTTCTAGCATTCGGTAACACCGTGTTCATCGATTTAGATTATATCTAGCCCATTATACAAAATGTGAAGGTACGGTCAACAAATTCATAATCAATGTATTTGTAGCAATGTCGGCTGCCACACACCACCTAGCTGGCTTTTCTAGGCTCCTCCAAACACAAAGGGTGGTGATGTTGAAAGCCTGTTCAACATCAGCCTGCAGATAATGATGCATGGCCTGGTGCTCCGTGTTGTTGATGCAGGAGATCTCTCCCTGAGTGTGTGTCTGTGTGTGGTAATGGCTGGCTTAACCTGTTGCACACTGATTACTCAATGCACAACAGGTGTGCAGCCTCACCCAGCCTCCCAGAGTCCAGTCAGACTGACTCAGGTCAGGTGAGGACTGCCTAAACCAGCCATCATCCACACACACTCCCAAAATGACTAAGAATGGAACTAAGATACAGTGGTACAACTCTGATATAGATAATCTTTCGTCATACCAACCACACGGTACGACCAAACGATCCAGAATCCTGACTGCATAACATGTACCGGGGGGGGGGGTCTTCAAACCCTTCCTTCGTTCTCATTGGTGCATCCGTCTGTGCAGGAACCTGGGGAAGAACGGACTGTCCAATAGCAGCATCCTCCTGGACAAGTGTCCCCCGCCTCGCTTGCCCCCTCCGCCCTCTCCGGCCCTGCCCAAGGAGAAGCTGAACCCCCCCACGCCCAGCATATATGTAAGTACATATGTTCGTTTCTCTGTGCGGCTTGTCAGCTAAAGCCAGCACACTGACGACCTCACTGTGAACTCTGGTAGCTAGGGGGTGGCATTTGATAGACTAAATGATCCATTGAAACAATTACCGTTTGATGGATCGACTATGGAAATAGTCATAAGTTGCAGCCCTAGTTTTGTTAAAGCGCCCCCAGGTGTGAGTGTGTGGCGTTCATTAGAGAGGGGTCAGGAACCCCAGCGGCTATTACACAAATACACCTCGCGGACCTCGTTACCATCTAGGTGAGGGCACTTGTTCCCTCGAGATTCGGCGAGCTGTCAGAGAGTAAAGTCTTCATGTGTACCCCCACATCTTCCCAGTCACCTAGTGACGACCACCGAACAGACCGCAAGCCTCGACCAGTCGTGTGGTGTAGCACACCAGCGTAGACCCTGACCTTAAAAGTCGCCCAGCGACAGGTATTTTACACCTGTTGGTAAAATACTGGCCCCTCAAAGGGAACAGGACTTTAGCACTTAGTCACCAATCATTTGTTGACGCTTTAATCCAAAGCGATTTAACAGTTGAGGCTAATCAGGTTTGGAGTAACTCCCAACAAATTCAATGGGCTGAACAAGAACAAGCACTGGACAGAGTCCAGGGAAGCTGTGGGAGTCATGAAGAGTGCATACATCGCTACACCATTGCTCTACGTTGCAGAGATGCAGAGAGCTCAGAAAAGATAAGCGCTAACTTCAAGGGCTGATTTTATTCTTTGTCATTGTGTGCGTTTCCCTTAGCACTAAGTACTTTGGATTTCAGTTTTCCAAGAAAATATATAACAAAAGATTTGAAGTTAAGATCTGTGGGTCTCTCTCTCTCCCTATTCCATTTCTACCTGTCTCTGTCTCGCTCTGTCTGTCTCTCTTATTGTCTTTCTGTCTGTCTCTTATTGTCTGTCTGTCATCTGTCTCTCTTACTGTCTGTCATCTGTCTCTCTTACTGTCGGTCTGTCGGTCTCTCTTACTGTCTGTCTCTCTGTCTGTCATCTGTCTCTGTCGGTCTCTCTGTCGCCTCCTCTCTCGGCCCTTCAGCTGGAGAACAAGAGGGACGCCTTCTTCCCTCCTCTTCATCAGTTCTGCACAAACCCCACCAACCCCGTCACCGTCATCAGGGGCCTGGCTGGGGCCCTCAAGCTGGGTACGTTGGCTCCACATAACACCCTTTATGTTCACGATTTTAGTGAACTCAGATACGGGTCATTAAGGAGCAGTTAGGGGCATCTTGCTCAAGGACGCCTGCAAGTTTTGGACTTTGAGGTTTGAACTCAATACCTTTCTTCTGGGAGTCGAACACCGCTAGCCCGTACACTCGTTCAGTTATTTGTTCATGTTCAGCAACCGTGTTCACGTTGAAGGTGCAGAACTATTTATTACCTTACCTTAGTATCTTACCTTATTATCACCTCCTCCACCCGTCCCTCTCCTCCCCTCCCCACCTCCTCCTCTCTCTCCACACCCTCTCCTCCTCCACCCTCCTCTCTCTCTCCACACCCTCTCCTCCCCTCCTCCACCCTTCGTCCTCCACCCTCCTCTCTCTCCACACCCTCTCTCTCCACCTACCCTCTCCTCCCCTCCCCACCTCCTCCTCTCTCTCCACACCCTCTCCTCCCCTCCCCGCCTCCTCCTCTCTCTCCACACCCTCTCCTCCTCCACCCTCCCTCTCTCTCTCCACACCCTCTCCTCCCCTCCTCCACCCTTCGTCCTCCACCTCCTCTCTCTCCACACCCTCCTCCACCCTCATCCTCCACCCTCCTCTCTCTCCACACCCTCTCCTCCCCTCCTCCACCCTTCGTCCTCCACCCTCCTCTCTCCACACCCTCTCCTCCCCTCCTCCACCCTTCATCCTCCACCCTCCTCTCTCTCCACACCCTCTCCTCCCCTCCTCCACCCTTCGTCCTCCACCCTCCTCTCTCTCCACACCCTCCTCCACCCTTCATCCTCCACCCTCCTCTCTCTCCACACCCTCTCCTCCCCTCCTCCACCCTTCATCCTCCACCCTCCTCTCTCTCCACACCCTCTCCTCCCCTCCTCCACCCTTCGTCCTCCACCCTCCTCTCTCTCCACACCCTCTCCTCCCCTCCTCCACCCTTCGTCCTCCACCCTCCTCTCTCTCCACACCCTCCTCCACCCTTCATCCTCCACCCTCCTCTCTCTCCACACCCTCTCCTCCCCTCCTCCACCCTTCATCCTCCACCCTCCTCTCTCTCCACACCCTCTCCTCCCCTCCTCCACCCTTCTTCCTCCACCCTCCTCTCTCTCCACACCCTCCTCCACCCTTCGTCCTCCACCCTCCTCTGCTCTCGCAGACCTGGGCCTGTTCTCCACCAAGACGCTGGTGGAGGCCAACCCCGAGCACCTGGTGGAGGTGAGGACCCAGCTGTCGCAGCCCGCCGACGAGAACTGGGACGCCAGCGGCAGCAAGAAGATGTGGCGCTGTGAGAGCACCCGCGCCCACACCACCATCGCCAAGTACGCCCAGTACCAGGCCTCCTCCTTCCAGGAGTCCCTGAGGGTGAGTCACGGACCAATCAGGTGGTCTTTGTGTGAACATAGTGTTTACAATGAAGTGTGTGTGTGTGTGTGTGTGTGTGTGTGTGTGTGTGTGTGTGTGTGTGTGTGTGTGTGTGTGTGTGTGTGTGTGTGTGTGTGTGTGTGTGTGTGTGTGTGTGTGTGTGTGAGAGTCCGGTATTTGGAAAATGTACGGATAACTCAATGTAATGAACTTTGATGACTCAGACCTTTTTCTTATTTCATTGAGGCGTTCGTTCATTTAAAATACACAATGTGACGTGTGAAGAAAGCTTATTGAACACAAGACAAGAAGGACGTCGAAGAAGAAGGCTAACCTTCCTTAACTCGTTTCAACTTCATGGCTCTAGTGACCGCTCTTCACTTTTCATGCAGGAGGAGAACGAGAAGAAAGCGCTCAAGGAACCCACGGACACGGAGCCGACATCGGCAGAGAGGTGCGCCGAATCTCCTAGCTTAGCGCGACACAGCTAAACCGCTAGTGTTACATATCCAAGTGTCACAAGTTTGAGAGTGTTTTCCACGGTTGATTTGTACGTCTCTTACATTAATTAGCGTTGAGGTTATTCAGAGGGCATTGGTTCAGTTTCTTTATGACGCCAAAAGCTAGCGTCTTAGCTTGTATCTCGCTAGTCTGTAAGCTAGCATCTTAGCTCGTTTGTTGCAAGTTTGTTAGCTAGCTTCGTGGTTCTTATCTTGCTAGTCTGTTGGCTAGAACATTCGCTTTTAACTCGATAGTCTGTTAACTAGCATCTTTGCTTGTATCTCCCTAGGCTGTTAGCTAGCAACTTAGCTCTTATCTCGCTAGTCTGTTAGCTAGCACCTTAACTGGTTCTCACTGATGGGTTTGGGGAGCGAACAGTCTGCGCTGTACAGCACCTAACTGAAACCTCTCTTTTCTGGTTGTGTTTCAGTGTGGCACGCAAGAGAAGGGGCCCTCTAAAGCACATCAAGTTTGGAACCAACATCGATGTATCGGATGAACGGAAGTAAGTCTGACCACCTGCGTTCAATAAACAGGTTAAAAAACATCGTCCATAACTGGATAGAACTGAACTAACATCCTGTTGTCTTTCCCCTCCTTCTGCTGCTCCTCCCCTTCTCCCCCCTCCTCTCCTCTCCTCTCCTCCCTCCCCCCTCCTCTCCTCCCTCCCTTCCCTCCCCTCCCCCCTCCTCTCCCCCTTCCTCTCCTCCCTCCCTTCCCTCCCCTCCCCTCCTCCCATCCCCCTCCTCTCCTCCCTCCCTTCCCTCCCCCCCAGGTGGAAGCAGCAGCTCCAGGAGCTCAGCAAACTGCCGGCGTTCGCCCGTGTGGTTTCCGCCGGCAACCTGCTGAGTCACGTCGGGCACGCCATCCTGGGCATGAACACGGTGCAGCTGTACATGAAGGTCCCTGGCAGCAGGATACCAGGTGAACAGCCGTCACCACACGCGTTCATTTTGAATTCAGAATTTATTATTTTTTTATTTCTTTATTATTATTTCTTTGCACTACCACCGTGGCTGGTACCACTACCACTTGAACACATTGTTGTATTGATGTTGCTACTTATTATTATTATAATTTATTATTACTTACTTTGTTATTGATCTTGTATTGATGCTGCTATGTGACTGTTGAGGATCCAAGCCTAAGAAGTGTACTCTTGCGTACTTGTACGTTAAGATGTAATAAAAGCAAAATCGGATTCAGATTCTGTGAAGACAACGGCAAGACTTTGAAACGACCCTGAAAACACCCCCTCCCTCCCTGCTCCCTCCCTCCCCGATGTTCGACCGCCAAGCGTTGCATTCAGACCCCTGTGATTGACAGGCCCCTGTGATTGACAGGCAAGATGGATTACCCGAACCAATCGACCACGACATGCCCTGATTGGTCGGAAATGAGCCGGGAGCGGTTTCAAATGGAAATGGACTCATACAGAGGGAGGCCCATGTTCTCACTATACTCACATATAGCTGACGGATGGCATTTGTAACAAATGACACTCAAAGTATAGCTGTGAAATCTTGCCTACAGAACCTTTTCATTATACACCTGCATACGCAAAGGAACGGCCAGCTCTTTGTTTTCCCCTGTGTACCAAGTGAGAGAAATGTCCTCTAGGGAGTAGGGATGCACCAAATATGAAATGTATAGAATGTATTTCTTGATCAACTTGTTTATGTTCCTAAACGCCGTGTGTGTGTGTGTGTGTGTGTGTGTGTGTGTGTGTGTGTGTGTGTGTGTGTGTGTGTGTGTGTGTGTGTGTGTGTGTGTGTGTGTGTGTGTGTGTGTGTGTGTGTGTGTGTGTGTGTGTGTGTGTGTGTGTGTGTGTGTGTGTGTGCGTGTGTGTCCTCCCCTCCCCAGGCCACCAGGAACACAACAACTTCTGCTCGGTGAACATCAACATCGGGCCGGGGGACTGTGAG
The DNA here is from genome assembly GCA_026745465.1 of Lota lota. Classification (NCBI taxonomy): domain Eukaryota; kingdom Metazoa; phylum Chordata; class Actinopteri; order Gadiformes; family Lotidae; genus Lota; species Lota lota. The sequence continues at coordinate 80,024 of JACYXH010000570.1, read as the reverse complement.
TGGTTCGCGGTACCGGAGCCCTACTGGGGCGTGATGAGCTCCTTCTGTGAGAAGTAAGCACACGCGCTCCTCCCTGCTCCAGGGCCGTTGATCCAGACACTCGAATCAACGGCCAGCTTGTTGTTTCGTCGGTTGTTGATGAGCAATGGCGTACTTGGTCTGGATTTGAGTGATGTATGGTATGGACGTGGAAGTGTTTGAACAGTCTGCATGGCCTAAAGTCTCTCTGGCTTCGCTTTCCCTCCATCCCTCCCCCCATCACGGCCTCTCCCCATTACACCTCCTCTCACGCCTCTCTCCCCCCACCTCCCCTCTCTCCCCATTCTCCCATCTTACTCCCCTCTAACCCACTCTATCCTCTCTCTCCCCCCACCTCCCCTATCTCTCCCCTCTCTCACCCTACTCTCCCCACTCTCACCTCACTCTCTTCCCACTCTCCCCTCTTACTCCCCTCTAACCCACTCTATCCTCTCTCTCCCCCTATCTCTCCCCTCTCTCACCCTACTCTCTCCCCACTCTCCCCTCTCTCACCTCACTCTCTCCCCTCTTACTCCCCTCTAACCCACTCTATCCTCTCTCTCCCCCCCACCCTCCCATCTCTCTCTCCCCCCACCCTCCCCTCTCTCCCTCCCCTCTGTCCCCTCTCCCTGTGCAGGAACAACATCAACTTCCTGATGGGCTCGTGGTGGCCCAACCTGGAGGACCTGTACGAGGCTGACGTGCCGGTGTACCGCTTCATCCAGCGGCCCGGGGACCTGGTGTGGCTCAACACCGGCACCGTGTACTGGGTGCAGGCCATCGGCTGGTGCAACAACATCGCCTGGAACGTGGGGCCGCTCACCGGTAAGGGCCCCTGGGGTGGTGGAGTGCTGGGCGGGGGGTTATTGGAGGTTTGCTCGGTAGAGTACATGTTGACATTTATGGGGTTTCTTAAAGAAATGAAATCCGTTTTGGGATGAGTATCAGTGACATTCGCTGTGTGTGATTGGTTGAAATGTGTTATGGTTATGGGATGTGTGGTCTAAATCATTTCTTAAAGGAGCAGTACCATCTACTGGTGGTGATGCAGCAAATGACCGTCGCTGTATGTGATTGGTTGAAATTAGTGATGCTTTTAAACTAATCACAAACTGTGATTTCATGTTTATTGAAATCATATTTCTCTGTCTGTCTTTGGTTCTACGTCTCTCTCTGTCTGTCTGTGGTTCAATGTCTCTGTCTCTTGTCTGTCTCTTGTCTGTCTGTCTTTGTCTGTCTTTGGTTCTCTGTCTGTCTCTTGTCTGTCTTTGGTTGTCTGTCTGTCTGTCTGTCTGTGTCTGTCTTTGGTTCTCTGTTTGTTCTGTCTGTCTGTCTTTGGTTCTCTGTCTGTCTCTTGTCTGTCTGTCTGTCTTTGGTTGTCTGTCTGTCTGTCTGTCTGTCTGTGTCTGTCTTTGGTTCTCTGTTTGTTCTGTCTGTCTGTCTTTGGTTCTCTGTCCGTCTCTTGTGTGTCTCTTTGGTTCTCTGTTTGTTCTGTCTGTGTGTCTCTTTGGTTCTCTGTTTGTTCTGTCTGTCTGTCTGTGTCTGTCTGTCTGTCTCCCAGCTCACCAGTACAAGCAGGCGGTGGAGCGGTATGAGTGGAACAAGCTGCAGAGCGTCAAGTCCATGGTTCCCATGGTGCACCTGTCCTGGAACATGGCGCGCAACATCAAGGTGTCCGACCACAAGCTGTTCGAGATGATCAAGTGAGTGCCCCCCTCCCCCTACATGCTGAACCTCACCCAGCGTCTGAATTGGACTGGACCTTAGTGTGTGCACTAGGCTTGGGCGCTGTCACGGCACCCCAGCGTCTGTAGAAACACCCACGGTCTGATTCAGTACCGGCCAAACACAGACGCTCCTCTTTCTGTTCAACCTTTTCCCGCATCTTATGAATACCATTTTTTATTATGTTGATACGTATTTATTGTCCAAGTTTTATATATTTTTCTCTCTCTCGGTCTCTGTCTCTCCTGTCCCTCCTCCCTCTTTCTCTCTCCATTCCTCCCTCGCCCCTATGTCATCCTCTATTGCTCGGTCTCTGTCCCCTCCTGTACCTCCCTCTATCACTCGGTCTCTCTCCCCTCCTGTACCTCCCTCTCTCCTCCCTCTATCACTCGGTCTCTCTCCCCTCCTGTACCTCCCTCTCTCCTCCCTCTATCACTCGGTCTCTCTCTCCTCCCTCTATCACTCGGTCTCTCTCCCCTCCTGTCCCTCCCTCTCTCCTCTCTCTATCACTCGGTCTCTCTCCCCTCCTGTCCCTCCCTCTCTCCTCCCTCTATCACTCGGTCTCTCTCCCCTCCTGTCCCTCCCTCTCTCCTCCCTCTATCACTCGGTCTCTCCCCTCCTGTCCCTCCCTCTCTCCTCCCTCTATCACTCGGTCTCTCTCCCCTCCTGTCCCTCCCTCGCCCCCTGGTGTCCTCTCCAGGTACTGCTTGCTGCGGACGTTGAAGCAGTGTCAGCGGGTGAAGGAGTGTCTGGTGGCGGCCGGCAAGGAGACGCTGCTGAAGCCCAGGAGCCGAGACGAGCCGGCCCACTACTGCACCATCTGTGAGGTGGGTCATGCATCAGGAAGGCCTGATCCTCTGGGAAATGTAGTTTTTAATGGTACTTTTTTAGCCCGGCTTCGGTCGTTTGTTGTTTTTTTGTCCACATCGTTGAATCGACTCTTTGAGCTCAAAATGTACTGTGAGACTAGAGATGTTTATTGGGTTAGCTTACGTCACTGTACATGCTACTACTTATTGCCATGGCTTCATGCTAACTCTCTGTGTGTGTGTGTGTGTGTGTGTGTGTGTGTGTGTGCGCAGGTGGAGGTGTTCAACCTGCTGTTTGTGCGCAGTGAGCTACAGAGCAGGAAGCAGTGCGTGGTGCACTGCCAGGACTGCGCCCGCAAGGGCAGCTCCACCCTGGACAGCTTCGTGGTGCTAGAGCAGCACTGCACAGAGGACCTGATGCAGGTCTACGACCAGTTCTCACTAGTAAGTACCCCCCCACCAGGACCTCATGCTGGTCTACCACCAGTTCTCACTAGTAAGTACCCCCCCACCAGGACCTCATGCTGGTCTACCACCAGTTCTCACTAGTAAGTACCCCCCCACCAGGACCTCACGCTGGTCTACCACCAGTTCTCACTAGTAAGTACCCCCCCACCAGGACCTCATGCTGGTCTACCACCAGTTCTCACTAGTAAGTACCCCCCCACCAGGACCTCATGCTGGTCTACCACCAGTTCTCACTAGTAAGTACCCCCCCACCAGGACCTCATGCTGGTCTACCACCAGTTCTCACTAGTAAGTACCCCCCCACCAGGACCTCATGCTGGTCTACCACCAGTTCTCACTAGTAAGTACCCCCAGGACCCCCCCCCCCCCCCCTCGACCAGGACCAGGACCTCCTGCAGTGAGACCTTTGAGTTGAGGTTAAGATCGTGTAGATTTAGAGATCGATAATGTTCTATATTTGGTTATTCGCCGTTCAAAGCTTCTAGGTACCGTTTTGTTTCCGATGTAAAGCGGTTCAACTGAAACGAACGCCACTGACGATGTAACCGTCGCTGGTCTCTTCCCGCTTCCGTAGGCTCCGCCTCTCCGCCCGTCGTCCTCTTGACATCAGACCACGCCCACCTCAGACCACGCCCACCTCTGATGGAGCCGACGGAGCCGTTCACTGGAGCGGGTGGTGTGTTATTTTTTTTTTTTGGAAGAAAAAAACGAGAAAAAAAAAGAAGAAAAAGAGAAAATTGAATGAAAACGTACACGGACCATTTCTGATATTCAGGAAAAGCCAAGGCCGTTCCCCCGCCTCCCCTCTCCCTCGCCTCCGCCCGCCTGGTCTCCATGACGACGGGCCGGAGCTCGTGGCGTCCAAGTGTCTGTCTATGCAATGTGTCTCAAAGTGCTGGCTACTGCCCTCCCATTGGCCGAGGGAGGGACAGGGGGTTTGGGGGTGAGGGGAGGGGCATTCTGTGCACTAAAAGCCCCCCTCCCCCTTCCCAACACAGGACTTTATAAATATCATTTTTTATTTCTTCGTTTTTTTTCCCCCTGTGCTCTCCCTCCTCCCGACCAGCCCCCCCCCCCCCCCGCCCCCCAGTGACAATGGTTCAGCCCTGTTTTAACGGACAACTTTAACGAGACTTCGAGGGTTGGATGCGGGCAGGGGGGGCGGGGCTTCAACGGAGCAGCAGTTTGGATTGTGTGATTGCGACGCGTTTCTTTTTAATTTTTTTGTAGATAATTACCGCAAATGGCGACGCCACTTGTAAACGACTACTGACAACCTTTCTTTCTCTCGCGCTTTCTTCTCGTTTGTTTTTTCTTTCCCGTTAACAATGAATCGTTGGCTTTCTCCCTTTCGTTTGGTTGAGATTTTTCTTGTTTCTTCCCTTTTTCTAATGGTGCGCTAGCCTAACTGGTCTTTATTTTCAATGGTAGATAGAAATTTTAAGACTTTGAAATCTACAAAAAAATGTAATGTGAAAAGCTTGGATGATGATTTTTTTTTTCTTCCTATTTTTATTTCACAGCTTTTACATTTAACGCCTCCGTTCATTTTGAAACTTTCTTTACATTTTAGGTTAAAAAAATACTATTTTTAGAAGATAAAAATAACTAGCCAAGTCACAAAGAAAATGGGTTGCACATAGACTTATGGAATATGAAATTAATTTGTGATTTGTTTTTTCGTTAAATTTCTAATCTCAATGTAAATTCACACTATTTATAAAATACATATTTATTGCTTGAAAGTATTTGTTGATGGAATGCTGTCCATTTTTTTTCCCAGAATACCTGCCATTCAATTTGATGGGAGACCTGTCATTTTGACACAACTCTGCGTACATTTTTCTATATATGAATAAACTGCTTAGCAAGCGTTGTACAGAAACGTTTAAAATCGTTTTATTGTTTGAAGAATGTTTTATGAGTCAATAAACACAAAAGTTGTCAAATTAGCCATGAAGCTTTGCAATTGTATTTTAATGGATCTGCATGAGAACACATTTACGCACACATACTCAACCTTAGCATATTGATGCAAGACAGGACTGATACAAAATACAGTAAAGTAAGCAATAGACCCATGCAAAGTAAGATTAAATATTCCCCTTTTCAGTCCTCAAACAGGAATATAGTATAAAATTATAAATTTGCGGTATGGCCACAAACTGATATCGTTATATATATAATCGGTTTGAAAACCACATTTAAATCTACCAGTGCTTCGGACATTAAACTAGACATCATGACCATCAATCCTCTCCTAAAGTTGATGAAACTTACCTTGGCATTGACAGTAAATCAGCATATTTCACCATGAGACACTTTTAACCACCGCGACTTACAGGGAAGTCTGACAGATGTCATTCAGGACGTGGTCTAAGGCATCCGTCTTACCCAAAGATGCCCCAGCCACTACACAACACCACTCTATCACCATCACACCATCACGTGTGATCGGAGAGCTGTCTGAAACCCAGCAGACAATGTAGCTGTCGCTTCACCCACACAGAATCCTACAATGTATGCCGGGTCCAGAACAACACCCAGTAGAGCCGTCCCAGTTCAATAACAAAATACTTTCTTGTTTTATCATGACACTATGAAACGCTATGAAGTTTCCCGCTCATTTGATATCCATCATTTGCCCGCCTTTCACAACGAGCAGCGAGCAGAGCATTCATTTACGTAATTCATCACTAAACCAATTCTTATATTATTATTTGGTCCAACATGGGGTTGGATCCTTAATAATTGTAAGAAGATATTTCAGCAAAGTTTGTAAAAACTTAAAAGGCCCAAACACAATCCTGATCTAAATAAATTACACAAAGGGTTACGTTAAAGCCAAGGGATTTGGAGGGGTTCATATCGACGCGTGTTGTGCTGGCGCTCCTCCGATGGCAACATGGCCGCCAGCAGAGACCCAGTAGCCAGATGTAGCTGCTGCCTGCTCCACAGGATCTACACTGAGTACTGAGCAACTGCTGGACACCCAATGTCTTCCCAACACCTGTGAACTGAACCGTGGTTAAAACAAGAAGACTTGGATGTTGACTGTTCGCGTGACCGGCCCTTACGCTTGCATTCATTAAAGAAAGTGACATTTTTCGATGTATGTGCCACTCCGAGTTACATTATTGGATTCTGATGCTTCAGATTGATTTTAGGTGTGAGTCTAGATCTGGTTTTGACAAACAGATCAGGTTCGATCAGATGGGATGTGGGTTGTTCACACTGCTCAGAAGAAGGAATAAAATTGGATGTGTATCACATGTAGTCAATAAATGAACAAATCTAATTTGGCAGCTTTGGCCTATCGTGTGAGCATCGGTTTCAAAAAATAGGAAATAGTTTACCGTTCCGTTTATAAATACAGATTTCTTACCCAAGTTCCTCATTGGTTAACATGAGACACTTTGAACAGGAAATGCCTTAACAATGTTCAATGGTCAATCGTTACTAATCACAATATTTTCATACATCTGAAATTGCATTGCATGTTCCTTTGAGTGTATGGCATCTTTTACAGGAAAGCAGGTAAGGCAAAACACCTGCTTTCCTGCAGGTGTACATTACAACCTTAATCATTTGATTGGTTCGTGTTAAAATGGTGAAACATGTTAGCTAGCTTTGGGTTAGCTAATCAAAGAACCGCGGCATACTTTGTTGAATAGCTGAATAACGTGGATGTGGAAGCTAACAAGGTGCAAACGTTGTTCGCCTTATTTTCACAGTCTTCAATGCTACACGTGTCCTCGGTGGCTTCCGTCGACGAACGACCTTTGCTCATCCAGTAGACCTTCTGTTCGGTTCCCCAGGGAGACAACCCTAGAAGAGAAAAACAAGGTTTAGGACTTTTGTTATTCAATTCAAATGATTTGTAAGTTGAAGCGACAGGTCAATTAACGTCGACCTGCACACAATACCGGGGCATCGCAACTAACAACTAACAACGATACCCTCCGCAAGTGATCGACTGTGTTAATGTCAAAACTAAAATAGATTTGATTTCCCGTTCTATTTTATTTATTTTAAAAACGTGCGCCCATTTTGCTTTTGCCTTCACCAACACCCCCTTCCTTAGCGAGAGAGAGAGAGAGAAAAAAAGCATGATGATTCACTGTGCGGGAATAGTTACACAGATAAAACTACGACACCCAAATTGCTGTTTCAACAAGCTCGAATGACAGAACGTTCCTTGGAGCGGAAGGAGCGTTCGCTTTGGATAAACGCGTCCATGAACGGCATACATTTACTTATGTATTTACCGGATGCTCCCTATCACTCTCCGGGTTCAAATATTTGCATCCGATTGCGAAGCGACGACCAGAAATAAACCAGGAGAATTTACAGCCTTGTAATTCAATCAATTTCTGCAAATCATTTTTGATGGAAGGTGTCAAATCGCTGCCACCCCCCTCTCTCTCTCTCTCTCTCTCTCTCCCTCCTTCTCTGCCACCCCCTCTCTCGCTCCCTCCCTCTCTCACTCCCTCCCCCCTCTCTCTGTCCCCCCCCCCCCGCTCCCTCCCTTTATCTTTCACCTATATCCTCTGAAGTCTGGCAGATGTCCAGGAGAGAGAGGGAGATAGAGACGGGGGAGGAGAAAGAGAGACGGGGGAGAGAGAGAGAGAGGTATGTGAACTCTGACTGGCCCGGATACAGCGACCCCCACCACCACCGTCGGCCGTGCAACAATGTCTCCCTGTGTTGTGGAGCGCGAGAAAGCGAGAGAAAGAGAGACATTAAGAGAGACAGGGAAGATAAAGAGAGAGAGAGAGAGAGACGGGGAAGATAAAGAGAGAGAGAGCCGGGGGAGTTTGTTAAGGGACAGAAAGGTAGAGCGAGAGACCGACTAACATAGATGTGGGGGGGTGGGAGACAGACAGATAGAGAGAGGAAGTGAATTAGAGAGGGAGAGAAAGAGAGAGAGAACGGAAGTCAGTAGATTGATTAATTCCCCTTTTATCTCCCCCTCTTCTCTCCCCCTTTGTTCCTTCCTTCCGGCCCGAGCTCCAAGCTCTCTCTCTCCCCTCGTCAGTGAGGATGTATAAATCCAACAGGTGGCCATGACTGCTAATTTTAACCCAAATGTGTGTGTGTGTGTTTGTCTGTGTGTTTCCCATAACCATGTACTGAAGCACTGCAATAAACCTCATAGGGCACACAAACACACACACTTCTCGTCCCTGACCTCTAGAAATGTCTCGTTAACTCTTAATTCAGGCCCCGCCCCCACATCCCCCACTGCTGCATAGGGTCTGCAACCAAAGCTGTCATTGGCTCCTAGAGTGAGCTAGGAGCCAATGACAGCTTCCTGCTGTTGCCCATTCATAAAAAAAAAAAGCCCCATTGCCCAACAAAGTTGTCATTGAGTGTGTCACTGTGTTGAAACACATTGACCACGTGGACGGCTATTTAAGATTACACACACACTTATACACATTCAAGTGCAAACAAACACACACATGTACAACCTCAATCACACAGACATGATACACACACACGCAAACACATATACAATAAAGGAACAAAATGTGGTCTATTGCCGTTCTGAATTAACTTTATCAACATGCTGCAACGTTGGGTAGATACACACTGATTACCAATCTGCTGAAGGTCGAGAGAGAGAGAGAGAGAGAGAGAGAGAGAGAGAGAGAGAGAGAGAGAGAGAGAGAGAGAGAGAGAGAGAGAGAGAGAGAGAGAGAGAGAGAGAGAGAGAGAGAGTTTATACCTAGTGGATGGTATCTAGAAGCCCTTATTAAAATGAACGCCGGGGTTCCAACTAATCAATGTGTTTATTGTTATCTAGAGGTTTGTTTTTCACACATTAATCATTTAGTCTATAAAATGCCAAACACCCATTTCTCCCAGAGCCTGAAATGTCTGGTATTTTTTTAATAACTACCATTGATTAAAAGGTCAATCGACTGATTGAGTCAACATTAGAAAACTCCACGTTTCTTTTCCATTGTGTCATTTCCATACTGTCTTAACAAACATAAACACGCACAGACTTACATACGCACAAACACATACACACTCGCATCCATGCGATCACACTGTTACAAAGAAACGCCACAATAAGACGTGCACATTACGACCTGCACTTGTGTGTGTGGGGGGTGGGGGTGGGGGGGGGGGGGGGGGGGGGGTTGTGTGTGTGAGTTTGTGACGTCCTGTGAAAAGTAAGCAGGGCTAAATGCAAATGAAATATGCAACCCAGAATTTCTTTACCTGCCAAACGGTCAAATGGGTCTGCCATTGGTAAGTGGCAGGTGTTCGTTTTGGACTTTTGTCTGACAGTTACAATAACAGTGCAGCTGATTCTCTGCCAACGTTTCTGAAACATCCTGGCGAACGTCGCCTCGAGGAGGCTTTTAGTCCGACTACTGATGCGAAACATTGTTGTGTGCGTTCACTTTGCATGAGGCGAATGACCTTTGACCCGGGGGTGTCTTCCAAGGCTGGAAGGATCCAGAAACGATAACACCGAGATGCTGTCCATCTATCCCCGTGGAATCCAACAGTTGAGTGGCATTAGAAGGTTTTTCTTTTTAAAAGAGTGAGTGAGAGTGAGAGCGAGAGAGAGAGAGATATGGAGTGTGATATTTTTGAGTGGGAGGATGAGGACTGGGAATGGGAGGTGAGAGCACGTGGGGAGAGGGGGAGGGAGGGAGAGAAGGAAGAGATGGAGAGAGGAGGTGGAGAGATAAGAGGGGTCTCTCACGGGTTTGGCAGGAGGAAGACTAAACATATAGCATGATGTAGCCCATACCGCAAATATGAGCATAAATACCATTCCCTACGGTACGACTGAGGGGCTTGTTTCTTGTTGATTCAAGTGATGGTACCAGCGATTGCATGTAGTTGCAATTCATCCTTCAGACTCATCGTACATTCAGACTAAACAAGTCGACATCGTCAGCTCATGACTTTATAGAAGCACTAAGCGGAGGAAGAGGAAGACAGAGGAAGGGGGGAGGGGGTGGCAACTGGAAACGTCCATTCGGAGGAAGCGTTTCCTTCCACACGGTCACCCCGTTGCCCTTGAGCGAGCTAAGGCCCTGGGCCCGCACAGGCATGACAAGTCAAACACCGATCAACCGAAATGAGATACAAATCTTCAGGCGGCAACTGAGAGATTCAGGCCAGCTCCTCGACGTGTCAATTCCGTCGCGCAGTCGGACGCCCACACATAGGCCTACACAAGCACACACACACACACACACACACAGGCACATGCACGCACACACACAGGCACGTGCACGAACACTCACACATACGCACACCGCCTACACAGTTGGCACATTTGTTTTTGCCATTCTTTAGCCATCAAAAGACTAAATCACACAAATGCCCTAATGACAGCCCCAGGTTGTCTGTTACTGTGTATGCGCATGTGTGTGTGTGTGTGTGTGTGTGTGTGTGTGTGTGTGTGTGTGTGTGTGTGTGTGTGTGTGTGTGTGTGTGTGTGTGTGTGTGTGTGTGTGTGTGTGCATGTGTGTGTGTGTGTGCATGTGTGTGTGCACGCGTGCGTGTAACCACCGGGGACAATTATGCAGATGTTGCGCTAAAACCACTTTGCCGATATAATCCAACAATCGGTCCATTATGTTAATTGTGGTTTGTGAGTGGGTGATTACTTTTAAACGGGAGTCTGCGAAGAATAGGCAAAATATCGGCCCTTTTTTCTCCCTCCTCTTCATCGCAAATTGGTCCCGTCCCGCTTAATAACACGTCGGGTATGAGATGGCGTCGCGTTTCTGACGCTAGCGCTGACCGCCATGTCAACCCTAATGTGTTTGTTTACCACCGTCTGAGTTGTGTGTGTGTGTGTGTGTGTGTGTGTGTGTGTGTGTGTGTGTGTGTGTGTGTGTGTGTGTGTGTGTGTGTGTGTGTGTGTGTGTGTGTGTGTGTGTGTGTGTGTACTCATGCTTCACAGAGACTCGTCAAAAAATAAATTTTGTTCGTACATTAAAAAAAAGGGATTTGAGTGGAGCAATTAATCAGGTGCTATTGTTTGGGTTCCGGGTCAGGGTGACACATTTCCAGGGTGGCGTTTCGGCTTCGACTGATGATGATGGTGATGATGATGATGACAGACACACCCTCCAACAACCCAACCAACCCCCCCCCCCCCCCCCCCCCCCCCTCTTCCTCGTCTTTTCAGTCATGGGTCTGCATTCCAAAAAACACAAGAATTTCCCCCTCTCTTTCTCTCTCCCCCTTACTCCCCCTCCCCGGTAAAAAACCTAAACTGGCGAAACCCAGGAACCAGTATGAGAGAGAGAGAGAGAGAGAGAGAGAGAGAGAGAGAGAGAGAGAGAGAGAGAGAGAGAGAGAGAGAGAGAGAGAGAGAGAGAGAGAGAGAGAGAGAGAGAGAGAAGGCAGGGGGACAGCCGCGGCGCCAAACCCGTGAGAAGAGAGGTTTTGCGCCACCGTGCGTCTCGAGGCGGGGAGAGCGCTTGGAGACCACACACGCGTTGTACCCCACGCACGAGACCACCTCGCTCGCTTCTCAAACGTAGAGCGACACACACACACACACACACACACACACACACACACACACACACACACACACACACACACACACACACACACACACACACACACACACACACACACACACACACAAACACACAGTTCACTTGGGGTAAAAAAAAAAAAAAAACACGAAACGATTCGACGACAACAACAGCGTCGACGTATAATCGAACAAGTTGGCGAATAGTAGTGTGCTAAAATAACAAGAAAGAGTCGAAGGAGTCGACTTCACTGCCTTCAAAACGAAGATTCAAACACGCGTGGTTAAAAGCCCCCTGAAGCATAACCGTCCAAATTCTAGACATTAGACGAAGTTTCTATTCATGTCACTGAAACTTACGGAGCCGAGCACGAATACAAACACATTCGCATATCATACTTGGTAGCTTTAAACCCCATCCACCCACCATGTTGCACAATCCTTACACCGAGTTCCACACAGACAGCCGTGGCGACGGAAACTAAGGGGGAGATAAGTAACTTTCATTCACCTCGACTCTCACGCGACCACCACCACCACCACGAGAAACGAGACTTTAAACCGACTAAAGAATCGATCGTTCTCATTATCATTTACGTGGAGACCTTCCAACAACAAGCCGCTATAAACAAAACTGTGCGTCCACACTCACCATCGTCATCGTCGTCTTGTCTGTCTCTCACACTCCCGACCGCATGGCTCCCCCCACTAACCCCCTCCTCCCTCCTTCCCGTCCTCCCCCGTCGGAGAATAGAAACGCATACCGATCGAACAGGTCGGAAGTGCCGCGCAACACCCACACGTCAGCGCACCGCGGGAACACCATCAACGGAGTTCTGTGCACGGGACTACAAAGTTCTGCACAGCAACACACACTCGACCCGACGAATCCACGCCGACCCCCCCCGTCGTCACCCCCCCCCCCCCCCCCCCCCCCCCCCCCCCCCCCCCACCCACCCACACACACACACACACACACACACCCGTCTTTGCGTTTAGGCTACATTCGTCGTCAATGTCTGTGTTTCTATATGCTGCTACACGTTCACACACTGTGCACACGAACACACACACACACACACACACTGTGCACACGAACACACACACGTGTGCGCGCACACGAACACGCGCGTTTAAAGCACCATGCGGCCCATTCATGTTTTCTGTGGTATGTCGTTAGAAAGAAAAGGCAAGGATAGTAAACGGGGGGGGGGGGGGGGTTGGGGGAAGACACACAGACGGACACTTAATTTTATTTTGGTTTGTTCGTTTCTAATAATATCACATTTGGCAACTTTTTTGGATGATCGATTGGTGAATAGGCTACATTATAACATAATTAATCAATTAAAGATTGACCAATCAGTGAATAGTATATGTCTTTAGTTATTGATCATCCGATCTGTTTCCAACATAGGAGGTAATATGTCTTAACTTGATTAATACCCTGTCTCTGAACACTATATAACTTAACAACAAACATTATAGAAAATGTATCGTCAAACAACAGAATAACAGTCAAGCATTTCTCACAAAGAAAATGGATGTTGCTTGAAGCCGCACAAGTATTGACACAAGTTGTGAACACATTACATCACAAAACACACGCACACACACACATGATCTATATGTAATATAATTTCACATATCATTGAACTTGATACTTGGCTTCAACACAGATAGTCAAACACAACTCTCTCTCTCACTCGCTCGCTCTCTCTTCTCTCTCTCTCACTCGCTCGCTCTTCTCTCTCTCTCTCTCTCTCTTATACACGTTCAATTACTCTCTCTCTCTTCTCTCTCTCTCAATGTCTCTCTCTCTCTCATACACTTTCAATCACACTCTCTCTCTCTCTCTCTCTCTATAACACACACAGACACAGCACATCATTTATCTGACATTCTGAAGTTGTTTCCAATGTCAGTGTGTATAAATGAGTAAATCGTTTAAAAATGATCCACTACCTCCTTTACTTACACAACACACTCCATCCCCTTCAAAGTCAAACCAAACTCTTTCTCACACACGCACACACACACACACACTAATACACACACTAACACACACACACACACACACACACACACACACACACACACTAACACACACACACACACACACTAACACACACTAACACACACACACACACACTAACACACTAACAGACACATACACTAACAGACACACACACTAACAGACAAACACACACACAGGCGGAGTTTGAGGTGGTGCTTCTGCAGCACGATCGCTACACTCCAGTGGAGCGTACACTAGAGGTGCAGTCCCGCGTCCACGCTACACCACCACTCTCTGCAGTGTCTGCAACACACACACAATATGCATACTGAGAGAGAGAGAGCTCCCACAACGCATGCCTGTATGCATGGTCACACACACACACACACATGGTAAACTCAGATGCCCCTACACGCGTTCCATGCAACTATATACTACTATATATGGGGTAAAGATCTGAGACACAGATGCATATAGACACACACACACACACACACACACACACACACAGATGTATCCACACACACCCTCACTCACTCACACACACACAGACGTGAAGGTATGAATATGGACAAGGTTTACCGGCGGGGGTTTGGATCCAGACAGTCAGGAGGTGTCAGCCACGGTGCCGTCTCTCCTCCTCTCCTCTTCCTCGTCTCCTCAGCACGCTCTGCCGTGTTCAGCACTCTCTCTCTCTCTCCCCCTCGCGCACCCTCTGTTCTACCGATCTCTCTCTCTCTCTGGCCCCTCTCTCTCTTTCTCTCTCTCTCTGCCCCCTCTCTCTCTCTCTCTCTCTCTCTCTCTCTCTCTCTCTCTCTCTCTCTCTCTCTCTCTCTCTCTGCCCCTCTCTCTCTCTCTCTCTCTCTCTCTCTCTCTCTCTCTCTCTCTCTCTCTCTCTGCCTCTCTCTCTCTCTCTCTCTCTCTCTCTCTCTCTCTCTCTCTCTCCCCTCTCTCTCTCTCTCTCTCTCTCTCTCTCTCTCTGCCCCCTCTCTCTCTCTCTCTCTCTCTCTCTCTCTCTCTCTCTCTCTCTCTCTCTCTCTCTCTCACGTCTACCCTCTCGCTGGACTTAGACTCTGAAACCCTTACCCTGCAGCATGTGTGCCCCCCTCACACAAGCACACACACGCACGCACACACACGCAGTCACACGCACACACGCACTCACATGCACTGTTGAGACTGTCTTTCTCGTTCTGCCTATTTTTCTCTCTATCTCTATCTACTCCTCATTCACTCTCCCATTCACTTTTCAGTTCTCCCTCTATCACTCTTTCACTCTCTCACTTTATCTCACCTTGTCTTTGGCTGCCTCTGATTCACTGCTTGTGTCTCTCTCTTTCTCTCCCTCTTTTTGTCTCTCTCTCCCCCTCAGCGTCCCCCTTTTGACACTTCTCCATCTCTCCATCAGTCTCTCCATCTGAGTCTTCTTCTGCTTCTACTTCTTTCTGTCTCACACTCGTCTGTCTCCCCAGCTCTCTCTCTTTCTCTCCATCCCTTTTTAATTTCACCCCACCCTTTCTCTCTCTCTCATCTCTTTTTTAATTTATCTCCACCCCTCTCTCTCCTGTTCTATCTCTCTCTCTCTCCATCGCTCCCCATCTCTCTCTCTCTCACCTTCTCCTTCCCTCCCATCTCTCTCTTGCCCTCTCTTGATTTCCCTGTTGCTGTACTTCTGCTCGCGGTTTTCTCTCTAGCAATCTTCTCCTCTCATCTTTTATGACATACCATCCTGCATCAACACCCCCCCTCACCCTCCATCCCCTCCTCCCCTCCTCTACCTCCTCCTCCACTGTGTGTCTGTATGTGTGTGTGAGTGTGTGAAGAGAGAGAGAGAGAGGTAGGCTTCCAACCTACGCATCGCTCTCCAAGGCTCTCATCCTCCATAGCGCCTCATCACTTGACCACCACACACACTCAGTGAGTGAGTGAGTGTGAGTGTGAGTGTGAGTGTGAGTGTGTGAGTGTGAGTGTGAGTGAGTGAGTGAGTGAGTGTGTGTGTATGTGTGTGTGTGTGTGTGTGTGTGTGTGTGTGTGTGTGTGTGTGTGTGAGTGTGTGCGCGCAACACCTCCTCTTCACATATCTACATCGGCTCTTGCATTTGTTATGCAATGTCAACTAGCCTTAAACATAAATAGTGATTAAACCTCTGGTCTCTCCCCTCCCAGCATGCTTTGGGATTACCAAGTATAGCTCACCAGGGTCCACAGGTGCATGATACCGCTAATGAGCAATGTTGCAGCCCAGCCAATCAGGGCTCTGCTGGGAAGAGTGTTGATTTCGCTGATTGGCTGATTCTCTGATTCGTTGCAAATTTGTCAAAGCGTAGTGTTTTACAGTCTGCGTATAATGCAGGGATATAGCCCATCAAACTGAGAATTGTGGGCCGGTTATTTATTTTAATATAAGACCCAAGTTGAGGCAATTGGATTTCATTTATGATGGACCCCTGCTGGATTCCCAGGACGACAGATCAGAAGATTTTTGTTTTACACCTGCAAGTGTTGGTTTGTTTTGTTTTAAACAAAGAAAGTGGTGCAATTAGTTTGTGCAAAGGTCAAATTTGGTATGGCCGACGATAAGAGGAAACGAAAGCAGTTGAACAATTCAACCACCAGGTTTATCCAGGACTGATTATGTTTCCTCTCCCAAGTGTTGACCAATGAGGATACGTTTACGCCGTGAGTGCGTGTTTCATCTCAAGTACTTAAAGGGGAGCCGTGAATGGTCCAACTTCTCTGTGAACTTTTCCAGACACTGGGTTGATGTTGCAGACCACGTTTGGACTCTTATATCATAAAATATCCTCGCGTGACGGTGCCCCTTTAAGTTTGAATGGAGAAAACATTTAGTTTGACCCCTTCTGCACAGGTAACAGTTTTCTTTACATGTTACGTTGCTAGGAGCGACGAGAGGGCAATTCAGACCAGGTAGATGAACATTGAAAATAGGGATGTGTATACAAATATGTACACATTAACAAACACCGCAAAACAATTCCCTTACGAATCACATCGAAGATGCACCGTGGACGATCTGTATTTCCACGCGGCTCTCCTAAAAGCCAAATAATCCATTATAAGACAAACGCTCTGCCTACTACTCCCCGCACCAGGGGAGTACAGTACGCTGCTGTGGACGGGGATATTTGCAGTATAGCCTGCAGACAATCTCTCGCCTCCACAACGACTATGACCTGAACCGGGGGGTGGGACGTGGTGATGGTGGGATGAGCATGTAAAAAGCCCTCATTACGGAAGAGGTAGTTCTCCCATCTGCGTGCTGGAGAACGCCGTGACTGTGTTCCCAGTCATTAGCATAGGTAATGGTAGGGGTAGTGCTGGGAGCAAGAGAAGAAGAAGAGGAAGAGGAGGGGGGGGGGGGGGGGGATGTGTGCGGGGGTGGGTTGATAAAAAGACAAATTTGGCTACAATTCTCCAGCAGTACATGAAAACTAACAACATGGGAGAGAGGATGAGAGAGAGATGGATAAAGAGAGAGAGAGAGAGAGATAGAAAGGGGAGAGAAAGAGGGAGGGAGAGAGATAGAGAAAGAGACAGAGAGATGGAGAAAGATAGAGGAAGAGAGAGAGAGAAAGGGGGAGAGATGGAGAAAGGGAAGAGAGAGTGAGAAAGAGTGAAATAAAGAGGAAGAGAGTATGAGAAATAGAAAGATGGGGAGAGAGAAAGATAGAGGGAGAGAAAGAGAGAGAGAGAGAGAGAAAAACATGGAGTGAGAGACTGCGTAAGACACAGGCAAGAGATGTATGTGTCAGGCTCCTATAAAGCACTCTAAAACGGCAGGTAATTACATTTCAAATTACACTGACGGGAACGCGAGCGAACTCACTGACTCTAAAATGGATTAAAGAGGAGCGCAGGAGTCCAGCGAGGAGTGGATCATTTCTGAAATTCTTATGCCCGTTTCCCACACTCATTTGCATACAAGGGTGACATGGCGAGTTCACATCGCGCCCCCCTCTGCTGAGCCACGGATCCGATTCACCACGGCGATCCATAAAGAATCAAAAGATTGTAAAGATTGTTTTAACGCGTCTGTCGAACGACGAAGCGCTGGCGTTGACCGTGTGCTTCGGTGAATTCATTTAGCGGTACGGCGTGGTTGTGTACGATAAGAGATTAAATTATGGGCATAAGTATCCACTCGTGAGGGAGTTATGGGGCCATAGGGTAGGAGCCCACGAGCAAGGCTTCATTGGATTTAGTGTATGCAGGGAGTATAGTTACAAGGTGGGTTCAACTTATTGTATTACAGCTAAACACATTTGTGGGCCCATCAGCGACAGCTGTACCCTTCTTATTTATTTCATATATATGTATTATTTCGTCGGGATTGCTGATTGATTAGACATTTTTCAGTTTGGACTCCAAATAATGGCATGTATTTGCAATAATTGTGTTTTTATATGGAATATGGTTTTTGTCAAAGCAAAGAAGCATGACCTTAACTTTGGAAAAAATAGAAAAGAAGAAATTATGGAAACTATGACATTTTCTACAAAACAAAGCAACGATATGATCCCACTATTGGTTGAATGCTGTTTGTTTAGTTTCTGTATCTATGACTTACCAATTAATAAACGTTTTGAATAAAATACAATTAAGTCACTATTAATAAACAATTATAAAGCCACTACAAAATAGGTAAGAAATAGATTTAGTCGCTGATGCTTTTGCCCTGCGATATGATTGGTTGAATGGTTTGCCCCGCCTCCGTGGACATTATCATTTTTTCCATCACGAAATAACAGTAAAATAAATAAATAAAATAAAAAAAGAATTTGGGGAGGGGGGGGGGGGGGGGGGGGGGGGGGGAATTGCCAAACCGAAAAAAGAGTCATATCGATTTCTGCGTAATGACATGAAACGAATGAATGAAATAAGCAAACGAAATTAAAATTGGAAGACAAAAATAAAATAATAAATAATAAACAGAAGTCCGTTTTAATTTCCTGCTTCCTCTTTTAACGCGTTCAGAGAGCCGGATGTGGCCCCGCCGTGAAGGGGATCCCTTGTTTGAAGATGCGGTATAAATAGCATGAACTTCAGAAGCACATCGGTAGAAGCACAACCGGGTCAAGCCCTCCAGCACCCTGCCGGGCATGCCGAGTATTTAGGGGCACCGTGGGACTGCTGTGGAAAAATGGAATCATTAAATGTACTCATTTAATCTAAATGCGTGATTAGTGAGTATGTTGAGCTGCTGAATATAGTGTTATTTGTTTTATATATTTAGCCATTTTACGCATTTTAGTTTTAGTTTATAGCGTGGAATCTGTGGAGATATTTCTTGTTTTGCATTGATGCCGTTCCCACTAACTTCATTCCCTTACAACATTCGGTTCCTGCTTGATTTCCAATGTTTATGAAGCACTTCGGTGTCGGTTGCGACACGGGAAAATGTGTTGTGTAAATAAAGTTGGGTTTGAATATGCTACGGTCTCATTACCGTTTCGTTACATTTCATTACGTTCGGCCGCAAAGCCGTCATTAAACCTAAAGCCGCGAGGAAGGAACATGTGGTGAATAAAACACGTTAAACAAAACAACATGTCAACAGGAGTAAACCACCATCAAACACATTCAATACTTGGTACATTCTCTTTTGTAAAACCAATTCAGATGCGTGTGTTTTATTGTCTGAGAATATTCGTCTTTTATAACATAAACCATTTGTAATAGCTTCTGGGCTAAGGACGAAACCGGAAACAAAATCAACAAAACAATGGAACCAGACAACACAATACTTATGGAATACTTATGTCTGTACTTAGCCCTAAAACGGGATTATTTTTAAAGTTTCGAGTGACTTTACTGTTTTTTCCCCTCTATATTTCTTCTCGGTTTCCCTGGCCGTGATTGGTTGGGTTGTTGCTAGGTAATGTTCTTCCCAGCGGTTTGCGGGACAAAAGGAGTGGAACTCCATTGGTTGTTCCACACAAACCCAATGACCTCCTGTTGAGGCCTCTCTCCCTCTCTCTCTCTCCCTCCCTCTCCTTCTTTCAGTCCCTTTCTTGGTTCCTTATTCTCTCTCCCTCAGTCTCGCTTTTGCCCTCCCTCCTTCTTTTATACTCTTTCCCCCTCCCTCCTTCTCTATCTCTCCCTAACTTTCTTTTTCTGTCTTACTCTCTTCCTCCCTCCCTTGCTTTCATTCTCTCCTTTCTCCCCCTCTCCTGTCTTTAACTCTGTATTCCTGCAACCCCTTTCCTCTCATTGTTTATTTCTTACTTTTTCTTAATCTCTCTCTCTTCCTTCCTTCTCCCCTGTCCATTACTTTCTCTCTTTCTGCTCTCTCTATCTCTCTTTCCCCCTTATATCCATCTGTCTCGCTCTCTATCTCTGTCTGTCTGTCTGTCTGTCTGTCTGTCTGTTTACTTAACTCTCCTGGGCGGCAATACTTTGATGTAGGGTTCAGGTACTCTCACTTGAACTCATTCACACACACACACAGACACACACACACACACACACACACACAGACACACACTCAGAGACAGGAATGTGTGGGAATCTCCCTGTGGCTACCTCAGTAACTGTGTTTCTAAGTGCTAATAATGAGCCAGGAAACTAGTCGTATGCGCTGTACCTGACTGGCTGGGTGGGCCTCTTAGTTGGTTGGGTTGACCATCTTGTTTGATCGATGGATCTGTTGGTCGATTAATTGCGTTTGGCTGATTTGTTGTCGGATTGGTTGATCTGTTTTCTGATCGGCTGATTTGTTGTTCTGTTCTTTTTTTGGCTGATACGTTGGTTGGATGGATGGCTGTTTGGCTAGTTGGTTGACTTGTTGGTTGAATAGTAGGTTAGTTTCTTGCTTGAATATATGGTTGGATGTATATTTGGTTGGCTGGTCAGCTAGTTGGTTGGCTGTTTGGTTAGTTGGATAATTGGTTTGGCAGTTTGTTGAATGGTTGGATTTTTGGTTGGTTAGTTGGACCGTTAGTTACCCATCTGGGATTAATAAATGACATCTTAGTTGGTGGTTCGGCTGGTCAGTTGGTTGAAATGTCGGTTAGCGCTCTGTAGTGTGTGTGCATATGCGTGTGTGTGTGTGCGGGGGGAGGGGGGGGTCAGACAGGCTTGTTGTGAATCCTATACAAGAAGCGCATGAATGCTTGAGTTAGTAAGTGAATCCATGTTAGTCTTGTGTGTTTCCGTTGCAAAAAGCTGCATCCGCTCTCAATATATTTCCATGGATCACACATTTGTCTGCGAAGAAACACTTGGACTTGGAAACAGCTATTGGCTAATCTATCAATCATTACAGATGGGAATTGTATCTCTTCCATTCAGTATTCCAGACGTGATTTAGTGAGCCTTGATTGCACAGTGCGCCACAGGTGTGCAGCCTCACCCAGCCCCAGAGTCCAATCAGACTGACTCGGGACAGGTGAGGCTGCTCAAACCAGCCATCATCCACACGCGATCGATTGATGAAAATCGAATGAAAAAGTGTTGCAGGTTCTATGTTTGAAAATGTCTCTTGCAATGGAAGGAATACATTTCTTTAATTAGAATTGAACCGGTGCCAACTTAGGCCCAATTATTTAGGTATTTACATTTTAAATCATCGACTGAGGGAGGTAGAACTGCGTACATATCTGCAGGATGGGACATGTATGCATGCCCAAGGTACGTGTGCATTATTCATCGTTTTTCATGGGTGTTGTGCATGCATGGCTCTTTGTTTGGTTAGATACAGACCTGTGTTTTTGTATTCATATGAATGGTGTGAGTGGATACGCTTGTGTGTGTGTGTGTGTGTGTGTGTGTGTGTGTGTGTGTGTGTGTGTGTGTGTGTGTGTGTGTGTGTGTGTGTGTGTGTGTGTGTGTGTGTGTGTGTGTGTGTGTGTGTGTGTGTGTGTGTGTGTGTGTGTGTGTGTGTGTGTGTGTGTGTGTGTGTGTGTGTGTGTGTGAGAGAGTGAACACATGGAGTGCGTGGGTGTGTTCTGGCAGTAGAGCGGTCACATTTCCTTCTTGGCGAGAGAAAAAATAACTAACGCAACAATTCCTCGCTGAGAAATTGTGTTCATTTCTCCTCATCATCAACAACATTAAAAACAAAAAATAGACAAATGTTCAGAATCTGCTTCAATCTGTTATTAATATTTACAATCAATATTTTATATTAACGCTAATTTCTGTACTGTAAAGTATTGTGAAGACTTTCACAGTTACGAAATGAAAAGATAGGCCAGACAGCCTTGCCATTCTCCCACTTAAAAAATAAAATAAAAATAAGTGCAGTTTGTATTGTGCGAAACCCAGATCGTTCTCCATTTAAAAAATCTTCACTACTTTTGAACTCAGTGCGTCCGCAACAATTTACAAGAAGTCGATCCGTCGCTGATCCAGTTCTATTGGACCGGCCGAGGGTCGAGGCTGAGATTGTGTTCAACTTTAATATTTCTCTGTGTCTCCTGACGACGTGGGCAGATTCATACGTAAATCTTTTGTACATCCTATTCACACACACACACACACACACACACACACACACACACACACACACACACACACACACACACACACACACACACACACACACACACACACACACACACACACACACACACACACACACACACCCGATTGAACGCGGCGCCATTCATTCACCGCTGACAATATCTTTGTCAAACACTGGCCTTGACGAGAAGACATTGGCAGACTGCTACAACCATGGCAACAGAGAGGCTGTCGATGACGCCAGCTAGAACTAAGCGACTGCTAATGTGGCTGTAATTCACTGCCATCGGCAGACGATGGTCTTAAGTGGAACTCGCAAGGTTCAGGCTGAAAAGCCGCCTGACGTTCGGGCCGATCCAGACCAAACCAGGCGTTGCGGCCAGTTCATCTGAACGGGGGAAAGTGCGTTTAGGCTGTGGCGGTGGGGGCCGCATGGGGTTTGCGAAAAAAAAAAACGCAGCCGGCCTGAGGGCGAAAAGTTGAAACAGAATCGGTTTTTGGAGAAACGCAACCCGACGTCACGCTGCGGCGGCCAATCACGTACGCCGGCGATCAGACCGTAAGACGGGGAAGAAGCACCGTGTTTACCATGTGACATTAGCGTTGTAGCATTGCGCTGTTTACCGAGCAACCGTGAAGACGGAAGAGAGACCGATCACCGCCGTGTTGTCGTTTCCAGAGCTGTCCAACCCTGCCACGAGGGAGGGGTTAAAGTTCACAACATGACGTCACACAAACGGGCCACGAAGTCACCCTCCCACATCGCCGCAGCAGTCTGCGCTAATCGCTGCAACGCCGGATTTGGTGTGAATCCAGCCTTATTCAGCGCGCGGCCCTCTACAAAAAGGGACGGCTTACGCTCATTCACACTGGATCAGGCGTTGCTGCGGCGATGTGGGAGTGTGTGTGTTGTGAACTTAAACCCCTCCTTCATGACCGGATGGTATCCGATAGGCCCGCCCTTGTCATGTGTTTTGATATACTGTTGTATGTGAATTAAATTGAATTAAAGACACATAATGGGAGAGAGAGTCACTCATGAGTGACAAGAAGAGTCAATTATGTAGCAGGATGGCCTTGGTAGTTGGGGTATACTGTAGGAGCCCGTGAATAAAGGATTGAACATTGCGTCTTGCCTCTATGGTCTATTTGGGACAAAGGACTTGGAAACTGCACCTTGATTTTAACAAACTTGCCAGGAGTCAAGACGAGAAGAATCAGGATTTGACTTCTTAATTTGGCTTGAGTTACGTTGGGTTGAGTTTGAGGCAGTTATTTTGTGACACGTACAAACGTGTACAAAAAAAAAGTGCGCGAGCACAGAAAGAAACACTCAAATGAATTCCGATGCTATTGAGCCCGGCAGGTGACATGGATGTATAAAGCGCACGTGCATTTTTTAAGCCACACACGCGCTCTACTTAATCGCACACGCGCTCTACTAAGTCAAGTCTACTAAGTAAATCTCACTCATGCTGTAAGTAAATATCACGCACGCTTCAATACTCAGGAAAGAACAACTAATATGTGATATGTAACATGTGATATGTAATATGTAATATGTAATATGTGATATGTAATATGTGATAAACAAGTAGTTTGTGGAGCCCTGGTGTGACGCTGAGCTCTCCATGCAGCCCAGATGTGCATGCACACCTGCTTTATTGTAGACTAGACTTTACCAAAGCATGCGTGTGACTTACTTAAAGCGCACGAGTGCTTTAAAACAATGACGTCCATGTCCCCTCCCGGCTCCAAACGGCCACAGTTGTTGGATGCCAACAAGAAAAAACGATTAAATTCAGAGAGAAGAGACAGAGAGAGAGAGAGAGAAAAAAGAAAAAAACGCATTTCGAAGGAACAGTTGGCCTCATACTCATTTGTACAGTGTATAAATATAAATGGAAGGCCAATACAAGGGTTTGATTATTGCTACTTTCCTTGGACTCCAACGTTGGTCATAACTCAGTTCTGCGGTTGTGTGTGACAAGGTTTTTTAAACATCTCCTCTGTTCGACTTACCTATGTACACCTGTGCGTGTGTGGTCTGTTTGAATACTTAGAGGGAGAGAGGGAGAGAGAGAGAGAGGAGAGAGAGGACAGGTTTAGAGAGGACAGGTTTGGAGAGGAGATCAGAGGATGTCTAAACCTGTAACGGGATCAGCAGACCTATGAATAAACATGAACAACGCTGCCCACGCCACACACACACACACACACACACACACACACACACACACACACACACACACACACACACACACACACACACACACACACACACACACACACACACACACACACACACACACACACACACGTACATATTAACGCAAATGTATGTATGTAATGTACATTTACACACAGTAAGAAACACACACACATACATACACATGCAAACACACAAAAATGATACACACACATACATAAAGACATACACACATGTACATGCTAACACACATAAGCACATGTACATATACACAAAGTGAGGCACACACATACATACACACACCATACTACACACACACACACACACAATGTACTTGCACACTACACACTAATACATGCACACACGTTTCAACACACGAAGCACGCACACATAACTCACACACATACACACATATATAATCAGTCTCTTTTCTTTACTTCTCTT
Source organism: Lota lota (assembly GCA_026745465.1). Taxonomy (NCBI): domain Eukaryota; kingdom Metazoa; phylum Chordata; class Actinopteri; order Gadiformes; family Lotidae; genus Lota; species Lota lota. The sequence continues at coordinate 55,323 of JACYXH010000570.1, read as the reverse complement.
GCAGTGCACATTTTTAATCCCTTAATTTATCCGTCTTCCAGATGGATACAATTAATTATATGCAGAGGCAAGCAACACACACACACACACACACACACACACACACACACACACACACACACACACACACACACACACACACACACACACACACACACACACACACACACACACACACACACACACACACACACACACACACTCTGTCTCCACTCGACTCAAACTGATGTCGTAAATTTCTGTTGCTCGCTTTCGGAATCAAAGGATTTCCGCACGTAAGAATTTTCATTTTCATTAAGATTTTCGTTTTTGTTTGTTCCTTTTTTTACTTTGATGTGTGTTATCACAAAGCTCGAGAGTAAATCAATAAGAGATTCATGGCAGCATTTGTTTTCAAAATGTCTTCAAAACGGAACAAGCAAACAAACAGCGAGCTTGAAAAATATTGCCTACTGCCGTTTAACCATGGAGGGCAACCCAGAGTGCCGTGGCTTTTTATCGACATGTATGCTTTTATATCAACACACACACACATACACACACACACATGCAAAAACACACAACAATGCGCGCACACACCCACTCAACCACCCCCCCCCATCTCTCACACACATGCATGAAAACATACACACAGGCAGGCAGGCAGACACACACGCACACACACACACACACACATACACACACTGATTGAAAACATACACACAGGCAGGCAGGCAGACACACACGCACACACACTCACTTCAGAAAGACTCTGATCCCCCCCCCGCCCCCGCCACCCCAACCCCAACCCAAAATAAAAAATAAAATAATTCAAGCGCTGCTGTTGCCAAGCAACGGTTGGATAGCAGTCCTAGGTGGGCGGCGATGCCTGGCAGCCATCCGTCTGTAGGGCCCTCGCTGCCCACTCCACGGACTCCCACAATCCTTTGCAGCCACGCAGGGCAGCCCTTCCAAACGCGACCCCTGCGTCGAGGGGGCTGGCGGGGGAGGCGGAGATGATCCTTGGATGAGGGGGCGAGCGAGGGAGGGGGGGCGAGCGAGGGAGGGGGGGCGAGCGAGGGAGGGGGGGCGAGCGAGGGAGAGGGAGAGGTAGCGAGAGATGGAGGGGGGGACGGTAGAGAGTGGATGGGGGGGAGGAGAGAAGGAGGGGGGAGGAAGCGAGAGAGAGAGAGAGGGGGGAGGAGGGGGGGACGGTAGAGAGTGGATGGGGGGAGGAGAGAAGGAGGGGGAGGAAGCGAGAGAGAGAGAGAGAGGGGAGGAGGGGGGGACGGTAGAGAGTGGATGGGGGAGGAGAGAAGGAGGGGGGAGGAGGGGGGACGGTGGAGTGGATGGGGGAGGAAGGGGGAGGAGAGAGAGGGTGGGACCCTAGAGAGTGGGGGGTAGGCAAGAGAGAGAGAGAGAGGGGGAGGAGAGGGGGGAGGAGGAGGAACGATAGAAAGTGGAGGGGGGAGGAGAGAGAGAGGGGGAGAGGAGAGGGGGGAGAAGGGAGGAAAGCTAGAGAGTGAAGGGGGGGGGGGGTGTGTTTGCCCTCTGTAGTCGTAGTTCAGGCCTGACGTTTATAAATGTGTGATTGCGTCCGGTTTAACAATGCGGACGATCGATCAGATAGAAATAATAATGGATGCAGATGAGGAAAGTAAGCAGGAGATGAATACAAGGGAGAAGAAGTCAAGAATAGAAATGGTAAGGGAGAGATTATTCTACTGAATATCGATGCTGGGGAGTGTCTAGCGCGTTGGCAGGGATTTTGCTTTTAGCTGGCATTCTAGATATCGCCTTTAACTGAGAGTGGTCCAAAGGAAGTGAGGAACAGAGAGAGGGAAAGGAATAATTCATCAAGGTGTGACACTGGCAAATAAACTTTGTACAAGAAAGGAGATTGCGTTATATTTATGAATTTGGGGGACGCTTTAATCCATGGTGATTTAAAGGGCGATGCTGAGAACAATGAAAGCATAAAATCAATAGTGAAGCAATGAGAAAAGATGCTGCACAACTAAATTCTAAGTGCTGATGAGATGAGATACATAAAAAATGAACTAACTGCCTCACTGACTGATGAGCGAACAATTTAATAACATAACTAACTAACGGGCAAACTAACTAGCTAATCAGTTAGCTAGCTAACAAACCAGCTAACTTAGTCACTTTCTAACCTCCAGCCTAGAGTGCCTTTCTCTGAAAGGTTATCAGCTAAATTACCTTTCTCTGAGAGGTAATCTAGGCTGAAAGTTAGTGAGTAAGTTAGTAGGATTTGAACGTCGTCCATTAACCAGTGAAAGCCAGAACATGGTGCCAAGTGATTACTTTCCTAACACACTTTTCTTATTTTCCCGCGGTTTAGCTTTATTCAGCTGCGCCAGCACAGAACTTTTCTTTTTTACGATATGTGTCACCGACTCCCCGAAGTAATTTCGGTCGTAATCTTGCCGGTCAATAAAGACAATGGATGATGATGTCTGTGTTTGTATACCGACGCGAGCTGGGAAGGGATCAAAAAGATGCTTATTACTATACAGTGTACATATAGCAGTATCATTATCCGTATTGATCGACACTCTGAGGAGGACACACTGGCCATTTTTAGGAGGGTTAATTAGGGGGTGGGGGTGTGTTGGGGGCCGACTGTTGAACCCAAGCGGGGGAGGGGTGGGGGGGGAAGAGCGGCCATTTTTCCTCCCAGTGTATTTTCGGTATCCCAGGCCGAGTTTTACTTTTTTCCCATGGCATGGGTGGTCGAACGCCCCACCCCACCCCCCCCCCCCCCACCCCCACCCCCTACCCCCTCCCTGCCTGAGCCCCAGTCTCTCAGGTACCCTCGGACTGGGGCCCCCGGGAACGCGAGCCGGCGGGAAACCCTGAGAAGCCCTGTCGGAACACAACGGGATCAGTGGAATTCCCAGCATTCTTAGCATAGCCCCTGGAGGGGGTAAGCAAATACCAAAAGGCTCCTATCTCGTCTGCTCCACACATCCACCCATCTCTCCCGCGAAACAATCATGAGCACACACACACACACACGTATGAGCATGCACACACACAACCGCACATACGTGTATGAGCGTGCACACACACAGACACACACACACACACACACGTATGAGCGTGCACACACACAACCGCACATACGTGTATGAGCGTGCACACACACACACACACACACACACACACACACACACACACACACACACACACACACACACACACACACACACACACACACACACACACACAAACCCATGCAAGAACACACAGTTCACTATCATGTATCAGAAGCAGATAGGACTGCCAGCAGTGAGGCGAGTTCAGTTCAGAGTTCAACAAGTTCAGGAAGTCGCAATTTCCTAATTTCCTAAAAATCATTTAGCGTTAAACTACACTGACAGACTCAAGGAATGCTAGTAGCATGGGCTCACTTTGTAATGTAGGCTGTTTCAGTTAGTAAAACTGTATTTTACTGTGTGAATTATTTTTAGCTCTGGGGCAGTTGTGCATCATTCTGCTAACACACTTCAAATATATTCTTAAACCATATCACATTCATCTTTTTGTGCATTATCCATTAGAAATAATTAGACCAAACACTAAAAATATATTATGAGAAGCGGAGAGTAGCCAATGGTAGCCTTTGCAACAATATCTTGATTTAGTTGGAAATGAAAATAAAAACTTGAAACACAGAAATAGGCCAACACTACAAAAAAAATAAATAAGAGAACTTCTGTTTCATTTCCTGGCCGAGGTGTCATTACTGAAGTCAACAGTTCGTCTGTCGATTGACCCAGCACAAAACCGCCTTCTCTCAGTCTCTTCAAAGCACAAGACTATAATAATCGTGACCTTGCAATATACTATTTACTGTTTCACAAATTCAGTCTTTGAAAAGAGCCGTGAAAGGAGTGTGTAGGACCATATAGAAGACAGCAGCAGTATTATGCCTTCACATTATACATGTAAAGGGTTGAACGTGTTGCTAAATCCGCCATTGACCGCAGTTAGCTAAGCTGTGGTTTAGCTAGCTCGTCGATTTGACACTGCTGGTGTGCAGACAAACCATTACCGTTACCATTTTCAACAACAGCAACATGAAAACACAAATGGTAGCCTCTTTGAGTAGGCTTAAATCATAGTTACTCAGTACATTGATTACAATATCTGAGAGGCAACGCTTGATCAAATTGATCCTGTGTGGATTAACTGCTACACGTCCCAAATAAATCAAATCACACTGCAATTATAATGGCCAAAACTGGCCTACATTGAAGTAAATGTACCAGTAATATAACGTCAACATTCAAAGCATTGTTCGTCATTCTTGGGCTTTTTTTAATTTTCTATTTTTTATTGACTATCCAAAGGTGGCAGGGGTGTTAAGCCCGTTGCTGGTCTAAATAAATGTATGTCATAACAGCTGGTGTGATGGATGGTTAGTTAGGTAGGTATGGTCACACATGCTACTAATCCCCTACCCCACCTTGTGGTGGAAGGTAATCATTACAAGTTGATGCACATTGTAAAGTGTTATAACTGCAGCGTAGACTAGTTATGCAGAGAAAACGGGGGTTACTGATGTGTGAACATGCATAATTTAACTGGCTGTTGTATTTTCTGTATAGAAATACAACAGTTCAACGCAGTTCTCTCATTCCTGGAACACCATTAACCTGAACCCCATGATACTATCATTGTGTGTATATTAGTATATTGCATTTGTATAAGAATTCTTTATAACGTGTATAGTTCCTGTGGTCGACTAAAGTCAATAATCTATTGGTGGGTTGTGGGTGGAAGTTAAAAAAAAAGCTTAACTTGTAGTTGATTCAGTTAGATTAAAGGTGACTGTCTCCCCCTAGTGTCAATTTAGAGTAAGTTAAGAAAATGGTGTGTGTGTGTGTGTGTGTGTGTGTGTGTGTGTGTGTGTGTGTGTGTGTGTGTGTGTGTGTGTGTGTGTGTGTGTGTGTGTGTGTGTGTGTGTGTGTGTGTGTGTGTGTGTGTGTGTGTGTGTGTGTGTGACAAGGTTTTTTAAACATCTCCTCTGTTCGACTTACCTATGTACACCTGTGCGTGTGTGTGGTCTGTTTGAATACTTAGAGAGAGAGAGAGAGAGAGAGAGAGAGAGAGAGAGAGAGAGAGAGAGAGAGAGAGAGAGAGAGAGAGAGAGAGAGAGAGAGAGAGAGAGAGAGAGAGAGAGAGAGAGAGAGAGAGAGAGAGAGAGAGAGAGAGAGAGAGAGAGAGAGAGAGAGTGTATGTGTGCGGATGAGAGATAGATTGAGAGATACGATAGGGAAGAAAATATATGTTAATTAAAATATAGAATAAGGTTATAATTTGGTCCTTGAGGTAGAAAGTGGCTTAAAGCTTTGCTTGCATATTTTAGCTGCTACTATAGGATAGGACGATATTTACCTTTGAATAATTATACTATGAGTATGATTGTATAAAGATTGTCATGCGCATTTGGCGTGACTGAACGGAAACTATACGTATTGGTTGGAAAGAATGTAGTTCACAAATTATTTCTTCTCCTGGCCACTGGAGGGCAGTATTACTCCAAACAGCGATTTCCTCTCACTCAGTTTCAACGGCCAGGGTATAAACAAGGACATCACGCGTGTCCAAAGATCACAAGCATATGGCCGTTTATTTAGTGGTTCTACTTTGTACATTGTGAAGGTGCGTCTATGTTGATAAAACAGCGATTTAACACTGAAGCTGACTCAAATATACATTCCCAGCGGGGTAAAATAACCGAAGTAGAACTTTTGGTTGTAAAAACCAGATGCAATGGATATACAACACCGGCTATACACAATGATTTTCTTGGCACAGAGTTGTCTTACACACACTAACGTTATACCTTATAGTTTCTGTGCCATCTTTCATTGTCAGTCACACACACACACAAACCCGCACTACATTGGCAGAAGTCCACCGTTTGTGTTATTATAAGCTGTAGAGTATGGTCTGTAGGCCAGCCAGGTAAGTCTGGCGTGTATATAACCTGCAATAACAAGATGGCAGACCGTCTCAACAGTTCACTATTGCCCAATTTACCATATTCCCCCGTTTTTTTTGTTGTTTTTTTTACAGTAAAACGGCTTAGAAATTGCCGCTGATGATGGACATTTCTGGAAACTCGGTAGGCTCAATGCCACACATGATGAGTGCAACCGTACACATGAGTCACAGTATAAAGAGAAATTACACTTCATAATTAAATTAAATATTATATCACGTTTCCAGTGGCCGTGCACTTCACAGAAAGGAGGCGGACTCATCCTCAATCCATTTACCGATTCTAAAAATATTCCGTGAAACGAGCGCTATTAGCGTTGGTATTTGCGGTTGAAGGCGGCGGGTTGAGTCGCCGCTGGCGTCCGTCGCTCCGTACAAGACGGGGGAGGCGAGCGCTAATCCCGCGCTGTACGTTTCCTTGCACTTCCCTCTATTTTCCCGTGTGATGTGGTGTGTTTTAAGGCCAAGACAGGATGTTCTGAACTGGAAGGATTTGTCCGACATTTATGGGGCAGTATATATCGGTATATAAACTACTGCTAGGTCCTCTACTACTACTACTACTACTACCCCTGTTGTTTTCAGACATGTAAACTCTGCATTTCTCTGAAATCTAGAGTTTACAAGAATCAACAGTGTTGGAAATTCCAAGATGTCTTTCTAATTCAGGGCTTTTGTACAGTTCTGTCTTTAATGACCAAAAAAGGAAATACTGGTTGTTTGTGGTTGTCATAGGCATACACATGTAACACGTATCCAATATCAAGTGTATGTTTCAGTCTATTTTGATAACCTTGATTCAGTGGTTTGGAATTTACTCTTGTCAGATTGGGAATTTAGCACAAGCGTTAACTAAACAAAGTCCTAAAACAAATGCACATCAACTGTTATCTGATTGCGGCAAGCTAGCAAATGTTAGCTGCTCGTTGAGTTCAGTTGAGTGCGGTGGATAAGCTCTATACATTACTGTTATGTCCCCCACTTATTCTCTTCAGGATTTAATACCAAACTCACCACAGACTCAATTGTCCACCCCAACTGGTAGAGCAAGGCATTAGTACTGCGAGGGTTAGCGGCCTGATATCCCACTTGGGGTCACCCCTGATGTATGCATTCATGGTATTGGTAACACCACCTGGATTAAAGCCTCCACCAAATCAAATAGATTGATATTTAGAAGGAAATTATGTTTGCTGTAAAACAAAAAAAAGTGTAATTCCCTTTTTAGTATTTAGCAGTGAGTACATGAAGCAAATCTCAAATGTACGACTTCACATTCTGACTATTACTTTTAGGCGGACTTATATCAAGTTTGAGTTGATTTCATTGGCTGTTGTTAAACTTCTATAGTGCACACTCAGCGCGGTAGAGAGGGGAATCAGTGCAATCTCTCTCTCTCTCTCTCTCTCTCTCTCTCTCTCTCTCTCTCTCTCTCTCTCTCTCTCTCTCTCTCTCTCTCTCTCTCTCTCTCTCTCTCTCTCTCTCTCTCTCTCTCTCTCTCTCTCTCCAGCCGAAAGTCTCCATTGGCAGGATGATCCAATAAATCCGGTTGAAGGTCTCTCTTTCTCTCTCTCTCTCTTGGCAGTCTTGGCTTGGGCACGGATGAGTCTCTCCAACTCCCCACTCATGGTGTCTCAGACCTGGGGTTTTTTCTGGAGACAGGTCCTGCTTCGCTTGTGATGATGTCAACGGCACCAGCGCCAAGTGTTAAAAAATATTACGGTTTCAAGGTTTTGAACGAAAGAAATGCAAGAGTAACATCCCGCTCGTCTTGTCTCCTGTCTTTCATCCACATCTCCAGTGGAATAGTCTGGGCCCTTTATCGTCTGTGACAGACAAACAGGCGGCCTCCCCCCGCACACGTCCTACGCTCCGTCGACTTTGTCTATGACGCGTTTGGTGAATCACTTTTGCCCCGTCTTCTTTTCAGCGGTTTGTCCAGGTTTGTAAAAATGTTCATTTTTTAAAATCGGTTTAAACACTCAACGCTACAATTCAAAGAGGGTCGGACGCCAAGACGCAAGCCACGACGACACTTCTTTTGAACGACAAAGTGTTTGTAAGCGGTCCGCGGCGTTCGTTTCGAGTGACATTTTCGAAACGTGCGCCCGCTCCGGCCGAGAGATCCTGGCGGCGTCAGCCGGCCCTACAGTCACCTCGCCATTTCTTTTATTACAAAAGCGTGCGCTGTGCTTACAGCCAACCACGGCGGCATGCCGCCATATCAGGCCAGAGGCGCCGCTGACAAACTGCGACGGGCAAATACCGTGAAACCGCGGCCCTAGAACATCACGCCGTCTGTATAACCTGACACACCGGGAGTAAACAGCTCCGTGGCGAAACGCTTTGTCGCCCGCAGCATGGCTGGCATCCATATGGGATCCTTTTTGTTCTTCCTCTGTCTTGAATCACTTTATTTGGACATGTTTTGATTTGAGTTGATTTCGGGGTAGCAAAACATTTGGGAGATTAGTCACTGTAAACGTTGTTCCAAAGTGGAGCCCGATGTTAAGAAACATTATGTATCTAAAGTGAGTGAATGTTTTAGACTCATGTCATTAAGGAGCCGGTAGGGGGTGAGGGCATCTGGCTCAAAGCCGCCCACAGGTAGACGAGGGTTTGAAACCCAGAACTCTTTTGGCTGGGAGTCAAACACCATCACCACCACTAGACTACCTTGCCCACTATAGGAAGTAAGAAAGTGCCCAGATATAGTTCTAGAAATACCAGGGTTTTACACAATAATCAAATGAAAACGATTGACGATTTTGTTAATTGGCTACGGTCTGTAAACTGTCCTTTGGGGATATAAGAGGCACATATTACTACTACTACTAACTCTACTTACAAGCCAAAGTATCACAATTTCAGAAGCTGTTTCTATATTGTCTCAATGGGGGCGTGGCCAAGGCCGGGGGCGTGGCCAAGACAGAGGGCGTGGCCATGGCCGGGGGCGCGGCCAAGGCCTCGGCTTTGGTTGAGGGGCGCCAGGTGTGTCTCGTTTGTGGACGAGACACACCTGTAAGAGATGAGCATGATTAACAGAGGTAATATATAGACCGTTTGGTCTGGTTGACCCTCCCTCTTGCAGGGACCTGAGCGCATACAGCGACCACCTGAAAAAGGCAAGGAAACGTTTACTTCGTGAAGACCAGTTGTACCAGTAGGCCTCCCTGTACCAGTAGCCTCCCTGTACCAGTAGGCCTCCCTGTACCAGTAGGCCTCCCTGTAGTAGTGAGCCTCCCTGTAGTAGTGAGCCTCCCCCTGTACCAGTAGGCTCCCTTGTACCAGTAGGCTCTCCCTGTACCAATGTAGGCCCCTGCCCTTGAGTAGGTAGTGAGCCTCCCTGTACCCTAGTAGGCCTCCCCCTGTACCAGTAGGCCTCCCTGTACCAGTAGGCCTCCCGGTCCCAGTAAGGCCTCCCTGTAGTAGTGAGCCTTCCCTGTAGTAGTGAGCCCTCTGTACCAGTAGGCCCTCCCTGTACCATTAGGCCTCCCTGTACCAGTAGGCCTCCCTGTAGTAGTGAGCCTCCCTGTAGTAGTGAGCCTCCCTGTACCAGTAGGCCTCCCTGTAGTAGTGAGCCTCCCTGTACCAGTAGGCCTCCCTGTACCAGTAGGCCTCCCTGTACCAGTAGTACTCCCTGTACCAGTAGGCCTCCATGTACCAGTAGGCCTCCCTGTACCAGTAGGCCTCCCTGTAGTAGTGAGCCTCCCTGTAGTAGTGAGCCTCCCTGTAGTAGTGAGCCTCCCTGTAGTAGTGAGCCTCCCTGTACCAGTAGGCCTCCCTGTAGTAGTGAGCCTCCCTGTACCAGTAGGCCTCCCTGTACCAGTAGGCCTCCCTGTACCAGTAGGCCTCCCTGTAGTAGTGAGCCTCCCTGTAGTAGTGAGCCTCCCTGTAGTAGTGAGCCTCCCTGTACCAGTAGGCCTCCCTGTAGTGGTGAGCCTCCCTGTACCAGTAGGTCTCCCTGTACCAGTAGGCCTCCCTGTACCAGTAGTACTCCCTGTACCAGTAGTACAGGGAGTACTACTCCCTGTAGTGTTTTTATTTCGAGGTCTCACAGACGTCCTGTTTATACAGACGCACTGACATACGAACTGCCTAATGATTCATAGCCCCGAGCAAATTACCACTAATTACTCGGTGTGTAATACAGCGATGCGATAACGTTAAACTTGATATAACTGGCAGATGTTGATTGGGTAAAAACTAATTGTGTGTGTGTGTGTGTGTGTGTGTGTGTGTGTGTGTGTGTGTGTGTGTGTGTGTGTGTGTGTGTGTGTGTGTGTGTGTGTGTGTGTGTGTGTGTGTGTGTGTGTGTGTGTGTGTGTGCAATGGAGTCATGGGCCAAAAAGGGTTGCAACCCCTACCTGCTCCTTAATGCCACGTATGTGAAATCACATTTAAATAAAGTACAACTCTATTAAGATAAGTTTGAATACAATTGAAATTACTGCTTGGGGGCCTGTTGTGTGTCGCTCATGGTTCAGAGGTCAGGGGACCAGGCTTCATGTTTTTATAGGTCTCTTCACCGAGGTCATGACCCGTGTATGTGTGTGTGTGTGTGTGTCATTTTTGTGGGTTCACAGGCTGGAACATCTGCAGGTTGTTAAGGGCGTCCGACATATGCGTCATTCTAGAGCGTGCGAGAGGGCGAAAGGTCGAAAGGTCGTGGAGTGAATTATAACCAAGACAGAAAGGTGGGACTACGCGCGTGTGTGTCATTTTGTATATTTACCATGCGTTTACCCAAGGTCCATTACAAAGAAGCTGGTTCAACACTACTTCCTGATTCAACACTTGCAACGCACGCACACACTTTCTATTCAGTGTTGTCACCTGGGAGTCTTGAATGCATTGATGCCCTCTCAGAGACTAAACCACACACACACACACACACACACACACACACACACACACACACACACACACACACACACACACACACACACACACACACTCACCGGCTGTGACTAACACCTGTAGTAATTTCTAATTTCACACAAGATGAACTGTTGGGGAAAGGTTAGGTTTACTTCGCACTCAGGTCCTCACCCTGTGTGTTTTGTTGTGTTTTCCTCTTCAGGGGACGAGGTTCGAGAGAGTACAAGGAAGGCAAGGCCTTGAAGAGGTTGTGGGTTCCTCTTCCAGATGACAGCTTAAGGTAAGAGTTCCTGGCAGTCCCGTTTGTTATGTGTTGGAAGGAATGGACTTAGTGTTTTTATTGTTGGGGGTGCTGAGCAAGGAGAGGGGAGGAGGAACTCGGGGATGTGTGTGTTAGGAACCTGAACCCATTTGTTCAAGCGGTATTCCCAAAATGACCTTGAGGTCGAGTTCAAGATTTTTCAGAGCAACGTTTGAGATTTCAGTGGTTAGACAGGAGCAAAACTATCATCAAATCCCATCCCTTTTGGGTTTTGGTTTATTATACATGAGCTAGGGGGACTGTATAAAACAGTGGCAACTGTTTTCTTCTTTCAAACTCACACAATCCACCAATCACTGGCCATATATCTTTTTTCTTGTGTACCTGACTCATTTACATGACAAGTAGCGTAGAAACGTAGCCCCATGCAAAAAACTATCGGTTTACATGTTCATGTCAATGACGTTCAATGTCTCCAGATTTTACTTTCGAGTCTTTTGGATATTCTTAGTTTAATGCATTTAATCTTGTTCGTTCGACACACAAAACAGCCAAGATGAAATCAAGAGAACGAAGGTCATAATTGTATGAATCTACATCTGCACTACATTGTCATTTCACCAAGTTCCTTACTCTTTCCGTGGGAAAACCTCTGGTCTTTCCATGTTCCTTTCAGAACAGAAAACATTGATAGTACCAACAGACTGTCCTATCATGTCCTGTTGTGAGTCATAACGCCGTACTCATGCCTTTTTGGCTGTAATCTGGCGGCCATGTTTCCAACACATGTTTGAACGGGGCCTTCAAGAGGACAATCAAGTGGGCAAAGCTAATAGAAAAATGTGACTTTTGAGTGAAATGAAGGGACATTCTGGGGGGGTTGATGGTGAAAGGGGGGGGGGGGGGGGGGGGTTAGATGTCTCTGATGTGTGTTTTTTTGTGCGTCCAAACGACTTCCAGCTTGACATGTGTGTGAGTATTTCAATGGCAGACATCTCAACCTGTATGAGGTCATCCTGACGGACCAGACGTCCTGAACTGGAGCCATTTCTGATCCAGGCCAAAGGCTCAGCTGGAAAGTGAGAGGAAGAGATTGATAGGGAGGGAGGGATAAGATGGCAATAGATAGGGAGAGATGGGGATAGGGAGAGATGCATGTGAGGGAATGAACAACAGCAGGGTTGTAAAAGAGACGGCGCAGCACCCGGGGGAAAGCAGAGCAAAAGCAACTGAAACAACCCGAGAAATTTCAAGCAAATCGATAAATGTAACAATAAATTCCGCACCAAATCCAAAAATAAAACAATTCAAGGCAAATACACAACGACAGCTTATTTTACCAGGCTACCTCTCACCAATTGGATTTAGCGTTTGGCCTATTTGGCCAAATTTGCACCTGAATGACTTTTCCCCTCTTTTGTTTTCACAGATATTGAACTTGAGCTTTCCACTGGCTTTCCCCTTGTGCTGTGTTGACAGGCTCCTAGCAACAGTGTTAGCAATAGCATTGTTTCTAGCAACAGCGGCGGGCCTGATTGAGGCAACAGTGAATCACGTTGTACAGGCCTAATTCCCTGCCATAACACACCCACTGTGGAACGTTCCGGTTGGGATTTTTGTTGCGCGCTAAATTGGCTAGGCTACTTAGCTAGCCTGGCACGGCGCAATGGAAGCGTCCCACGTTTTCAAACGTCTCACCGCTTCGCCTTTTTCTTTTCCTGCGGCCCACACAGCTGACCTACAAACGCGTGTGTGCGATCTGTTCTGGTGAAAGTGACCTACTGTCAAAGATGATTTTTCTTTCGTCGTCACGAGTGAGTCGGGTTTTTAGCCCGTTCGTTTGGGTTTTGTTCACGCGACCGGACACACACACATGGTTGGGATTGGCCAATACGCAGCGTGCGTTTGTTGTCCGAGAGGGGCGTGGGCGGTGGTGGTGGGGTGGGGGGGGGGGGGGGGGGGGGGGGGGGGGGGGGGGGTCGAAGAGAAAACATCTCAGGTGGAAGGACAGCTCGTGGGTGGAGGAACACTCTCTTCACGTGATGCTTCCTGGTGAGCGGGGGTGACCCATTTGGGACCTCAACATGGAGGTCCTCCTCTTCCACACACTTGACCTGAAAACCGCAAACCTATATATCTTCCAGTTACAAGCCAAGCCATGCTCGTAACCTACATTACGTAGACCGCAAGTATTTCTGCGTATAGGAGTGGAAATGCAAGGGAAAGAAATGACAGGGACCACAAAAGCCAACTTGAATCTGAATGTGGGTATTAGCAAGTCCACCATCAGCATAGCGTCGGCGTGGTTTCCTGGTGAATCTACGGATTTGACGTCGGATGCGTAACGCAAAATGGTTACTGAATTTGTACGCTGACGTTAGCTGGATGCTAACCGAATGGACCACTTTGTTCTCGATACTCGGACACAAAGCTCGCTTGTGCAGCCTCGAATTTGGGGAACTGTGTAGCGCACGCTTGTCAACACTGGAACAACGCCATAGCGATCATGGGAATGGCCTAGAAAAGGGGCGCTATGCAATCTGCTATTTCTGTCCGGAACACTCTCCTTCCCTCAGTGTGTGACACTACATCCAGAGAGGGGGAGAGGGGAGAGGGGAGAGGGGAGAGGGGAGAGGGGGAGAGAGAGATGCTGAATGGATGATGAGTCATTAGAACAGTTGAGTTATAGATGGATGGAGGAATGGAAAGGTATAATCGTGAATGGATGGATGTAACTGAAACAATGCATTGGTTGATTGACGAAGGGGTTGGAAGATTATGGTTGCATGGATGGATGATGCATGGATGAATGGATAATGGCTGGAGGGATAGATGATGTATGGATGGATGATGATGGATGACTGAAAGCAGAGAAGTGAGTCTAGGAAATAAAAACAGTGGAGGGGATGCAAGTCTCTTTTCCCTCAATGTTCATTCTTCACGCAATACGCACGCACACACACACACACACACACACACACACACACACGCCGTTTTTCAAGTTTTCCCTTAAAATCTGGAGATGTTTTTACAGAATGAAAGAAGGGGATTTTTAGGGTGGGGGTTGAGATGAGGAGAAAGGGGGGGGGGGGGAGGAAGGTGGGGGGCACAAGGACGATGTATAAAAACAAGGTCTGTGCTGAGCTCGGCAGTATTTTGGTAGGGGGCTGGAAATGTCTTCTGTACGCATAGGTGTGTGTGTGTGTGTGTGTGTGTGTGTGTGTGTGTGTGTGTGTGTGTGTGTGTGTGTGTGTGTGTGTGTGTGTGTGTGTGTGTGTGTGTGTGTGTGTGTGTGTGTGTGTGCGCGCTTGCACGTGCACATATTTATGCGCTCTGGATTTCCTAAGCACTGCCAGACCCAGGAGCCAGATGTGCGTCGGTGTGAACCAGATGGGAGGGTCTGGGGGCTCCAGAGGTGGTCGGGGGGGGGGTCTCGCTCTCTCGCTTGCCCTCTCTGTGGTGCATAAAGGCATTCATAATCGTATGCGATGGCATGCACGCGAGTTCGTAGATGTGCGCACGTGTGTGCTTAACACACCCACACACGCACACACACACCCACCCCCCCCCCCCTCCCCCCCCCACACACACACCCACACACACCCACACACTCCCCCATGACCTATGACCTAAAGCTTAAATGAACGTGTAAGACAATGTTGAGGAAAGTTGGTTGAAGTTTCAGCGGGACTGAATAATGGATGAACGGACTTGGCCTAGCAACGGCGCAGAACGCTTGACAACCAAAGCAGCCCACTGAGAATCAGAGAAGCGGCTTCAGCGTTTAGCATGTGGGGGATTCTTTCGGAAGTTCACCTGTCAATCGTTTGACAGTTGAGGCCGGAAACAGGTTTAGTATCGATTTTGGTATTTGATGAGACCAAGTAGGGGTTAGGCATCTTAGCTCAAGAACGCCTACAGGTAGGCTGCGGACATTGGGGATCGAACCTGGAATTGCGCTGGGAGTCAAACACCCTAGCCATAGACTTTCCTGCCGGACTTAAGGCTTACTTGAAGATACACCTTGCGTCATAATGTTACATCAAATGTATTCCATAAATTCCTCAAATTACAAACAATTATAAGGTACTAGAACCAATCGAGAAAGAAAGTGTATAAAGTGTACTTGAGACACGTGTGGGGCAGAACATTACTGCAGATCAACCGATTGGTCAAATATTGGTCTGTCCATCAAGTATATGGTTCGGACGCAAAGCTGATCTGTTTATTTTTGTGTGTTTGCATTCTCCTGTGATGCATGTGTGTGGAAGTCCTACCTAGTCATAATAAAGTCGCAAAATACAACTCAAACCAAAAAAAGGCTGCACAAGAACCATACACACACTTGCGGTCTCTCACACACACACACACACACACGCACACGCGCACGCGCACACGCACACGCACACGCACACACACACGTATTAGAGGTGGATTGCGGCGGAACACATCGTTCCGTCCGCATCCAGGACATCCAATGCTAACAGCTAATTTAATTGTTTTTCTGGCGCGACGCACATCAAGATGTTGCAATGTGTTGGTGAAAGCTCTCGTACTCTCTCTCTCCCCGTTTCTCTCTCTCTCCCCGTCTCTCTCTCTCTCTCTCTCTCTCTCTCTCTCTCTCTCTCTCTCCCCGTCTCTCTCTCTCTCTCCCCGTCTCTCTCTCTCTCTCTCTCTCTCTCTCTCTCTCTCTCTCTCTCCCCGTCTCTCTCTCTCTCCCCGTCTCTCTCTCTCTCTCTCTCTCTCTCTCTCTCTCTCTCTCTCTCTCTCTCTCTCCCCGTCTCTCTCTCTCTCCCCGTTTGTCTGTCTGTCTGTCTGTCTGTCTGTCTGATGCACTGGTTTAGGTCGATGTCGTTGTGACCTGTTTACGTAGTCACAACGTAGTTTGAATTTTAAATGTGCAATCAGTCGCATCTACTGTGTCATGGAACAAAGCAATGACGTAGAAAGTCTGGTAAAACGATGTTCAAAAGTGTGAAAAAGCTAGCGTCTCTTCGCTTGAACTGCAGGTCACCCGCACAATATTGAGTATAAAGTCCCCAAAATCACCGGCCTCACAAGCCCCATTCCTCACACACTTTCCTACGTCTATTTAACGAGCCCTGCACGCACACCAAATCCCCCTCCCTCCTTTTCTTTTCCTGAATTGTCCGTCCACGATGCCGGATGCTTGGGCCGGCTGAGACACTAACTGAAGAAAGTCGACGGCGCTATCCGAAGTTCCGAACGAACGTTCTGTGTTCCGACGCGTGTTCAACATTCCGTCCCGGTAAGAACACGTTCTCCGGTTTCCAGAGGAACCTCTTTAGTGAGAGCAGACGAGGATCTCATTTCCTGGGAAGGCATCCCTTGCATATCAGGCTTTTATGGTGCTTTTAGCTGCGCTTTGGAATAAACGTGGCCCATGAACCACGTAATGAAAAGCGTTTTTCTTGTCCTGGGTCGGCTTTGTGTGTCTGCCGTACGACAGTCCGTTCTTTATTTGATTGGGTTTACTCACGACTGCGGTTCAGAGAGTTTTTGTACGCGTGCTTGTGCGGGACATTTTTGTTTCCGAGAAGAACCAACATATTACAACATAAACAATGGAATTGTGTTGTTTATTGGGGTTATTTGTCGATACACTCGAAAAGGAAAGTAGCCGGCCGACGATGGAGAGCTCTCTGCTCTCGCTTCCCTGCGCCCCCTCTCCTTCTACGACTGGAATGCTCTCGCTTTTCACAAAACATGATTAAGCGCGCTGAAAAACGTGACCCGGGTTTTTCCTTATGCTTTCCTCTAGAGTCCTGAGACGAGAGGGAGGGCATGGGCTCGGACGGTGTGTGCGTCTTTGAGGATTAGTGTCGAGGAATGGGCGAGACACAATACAATATGGGCCCTGGCACGAGGGCCGCACTCACGCACGCACGCACGTACGCACATAAACTCTTAACTGTCAACAATCTCCCACCCCCTCTCTTTCTGCCCCCCGTTTGCCCCCATCCCTCTGCCCCCCGTTTGCCCCCCATCCCTCTGCCCCCCGTTTGCCCCCCATCCCTCTGCCCCCCGTTTTCCCCCCAACCCTCTGCCCCCCGTTTGCCCCCCATCCCTCTGCCCCCCGTTTGCCCCCCATCCCTCTGCCCCCCCGTTTTCCCCCCCATCCCTCTGCCCCCCGTTTGCCCCCCATCCCTCTGCCCCCCCGTTTGCCCCCCATCCCTCTGCCCCCCGTTTTCCCCCCATCCCTCTGCCCCCCGTTTGCCCCCCATCCCTCTGCGTAACGGGAGGTCGCCACCCCTCATGTCCTCATGATGGGTTCACAGCAAGGTGCTCATGGCGCCCGTCCCTCTGCACCCTGGACATACCTTACTTAACCATGGCACAAAGCGCTGTTTTGAAAACGTTTGAATCTTGATATAATGCAGACACGGCATTGGCTCATAGGCGATAGTAAAATTCTAGTAAATTCCAGTTATGAATGTTATGATAGTGATATGATAGTTGTATATTGTCAGTATATATATATATATATATAGTGGAAAATCCTAGAAAAGTGTAGTGGCTAGGGAGTTGGATCCCCAGATGTCACCTACCTGCCGGCATCGTCGAGCTGAGATAGGCTAACCCCTACCTACCCCTTGGTCGAGCTGAGATAGGCTAACCCCTACCTACCCCTTGGTCGAGCTGAGATAGGCTAACCCCTACCTACCCCTTGGTCGAGCTGAGATAGGCTAACCCCTACCTACCCCTTGGTCGAGCTGAGATAGGCTAACCCCTACCTACCCCTTGGTCGAGCTGAGATAGGCTAACCCCTACCTACCCCTTGGTGACGATAAGCCTTGGACGACAGCGTCTGCTCACAGTAAGTCATGGGGCTGGTGTTTAAAAGGTTCTTTTTGAGGAACAACAGCCAGTCCAGCGGCGGCCTCCCACTCGCGTACAACCAAACCTCATCCCAGTACACGTGTGGGCGTTTGACTCAAAAGCCAAAAACACACACACACACACGTCAACGCACACATGTCAACCTGCCACGCACGAGCGAGTATTCGGGCGATCGGGTTTCGGGTCGTTCGTGTCACGAATTTCAAACGTTGTGATCCGTTTTCGTCGGTGACCCGGAACGCCAAGCTAAACAAGGGGATGACCAATGGGAGACGAGCGTGAGGCTGGAGTCAGAGCTCGACTGGGCACTTGCCACCGAAACGTGAGTGGCGACTTTCCACAAGACATTGGAGGGGGGGGGGGGGGGGGAGGGGGGGGGTTCTGGCTGTGTGTGTCTGTGTGTGGGTGACTCATCTGAAAGGTGGTTCTCACCTGTTTTAATTCATGTGGACTGGCTGTATACACACAAACGCGCACACGCCCACACTCACACAGTCACAAGACGTCCATGCCTATAACACACACACACATGCCTATATATATATATATATACACACGTACACGACTATATATACAGACACACACACATGCCTATATATATATATACACACACACACACGACTATATATACACACACACACACGCCTATATACACACACACACGCCTATATACACACACACACGCCTATATATATATATATATATATATATATATATATATATATATATATATATATATATATATATATATATATATATATATACACACACATGCCAATATACACACACACACACACATGCATACACACAGAACATCCATGCCTATATATATATATATACACACACACACACACATATGGACACACCCAGACACATAAACACGCCCGCACATTTGATGTCACCCGTTCATCCGAGAACTCTTTGGCTGTTTTGATCCGGCTGGTTTTCCCGGGCGGGTCGGAGGACCCGAGGGCGGGAAAACCACAGACAAGGGGGTCATGAAGGGTCATCGCACCCCCATCACGGATCACTGCGCAGGGAGTACGCCTGCAAAGCCAATTACTCTCTAGGAGCACACACACACACACACACACACACACACACACACACACACACACACACACACACACACACACACACACACACACACACACACACACACACACACACACACACACACGGCCATACACACACACACGGGCATACACACGGGCATACACGGGCATACACACACACGGGCGTACACACACACACACACACACACACACACACACACACACACACACACACACACAGCTCAGGGAACAATTTTCCTGGCCTCAATCCACGTGGAAAGAGTTCATTTCTTTTCCAATTGAACCATTTGGAGCGATGGGCCCAAAAAGAAAGGAAAGGGTAGAAAGAAAGCAGGGGGAGGGAGAGAGAGAAAGAGAAGGATACTCTATCTCTTGACTCCCTAAACATTTGCACTGCTGAGAAAAACAACTACGGTACTGATCTGATTTCTGCTCTCGGCTCGTTTTGGTCGTGTGTGTGTGTGTGTGTGTGTGTGTGTGTGTGTGTGTGTGTGTGTGTGTGTGTGTGTGTGTGTGTGTGTGTGTGTGTGTGTGTGTGTGTGTGTGTGTGTGTGTGTGTGTGTGTGTGTGTGTGTGTGTGTGTGTCTCAAATAAATATTACTGAGGGATTATTTTATACTGCAGATGTCACAGTGAGCTGGATGCAGTTTAAATGGCCCCTAGTGAGTGTGAGTAGCCGTTACAAGCCCTTTGAAAACCTTTTCCTGTGCTTTAGTGACATCACAAGTGGGAGAGTCCACCTAGATGTATGATGGATAGCAACATTTGCTGCAGTTCACTGCTTAG
Source organism: Lota lota (assembly GCA_026745465.1). Classification (NCBI taxonomy): domain Eukaryota; kingdom Metazoa; phylum Chordata; class Actinopteri; order Gadiformes; family Lotidae; genus Lota; species Lota lota. Next base: position 35,442 of record JACYXH010000570.1, on the reverse strand, counting down.
GCTAGTAGACCGATCTATTCAGCGATCTATGCACCTTGAGTGAATAAATACCAATTGGTAGCTGGACCAATTCACTTTAAACCAAAAACAAAACTGAAAATGTGGCCTAAATAAGATCTCTGTTGGAAAAAGTAGTTGGGTTTTTTCCATAGCTGTGACTCCGTCACAGCTATCTAGCTTATGCGAAGCTTTCCAAACTGAACCTGTTTCCCTATCCTTTGAATTTAGCAGTTTCTGTAACAGTTATAAAGTTGAATTCCAAATTTGGCTAACTGCTAGCCAACGGCCATTCCTTGTCAGCGTCCTGGTAGCTTTTTTTGCGAGTGGAGTCTGGTTCCACTGCCATATATGGGCGGTCACTTCCAAGATCTATTAGATGTCAAGTGTGGTTCCGCACTCTGCCATTTTGGAACGTGGAGCTGGTGATAAATCTATGTGAATGTAAGCTTGTCTTGTTGAATGTGTATCCTCTGCTAGTCTCCTCTAGCCTGAGCCATCATTTTCTAACTGTCTTTTTTGTTACTGAAGCAGTTGGCGTGGATTGAAATAGCCCAAAGATTAGCATTACGCGTATAAGAACATTTCACGGATTCGTATTTGAAAAATGTCCAAAAAACATTTAAAAGGATTTTTACGATTTCCCACCAAAATGGAGAAAGATTTAATTTAAACTACGGTGGGAAAGTCTGCTGACCCAAAATGTAGAACCTCTGAGCCACGACTGAGCTGATCAAACCCCACACGTCTCCATGGTTACGAGGGCGATGCCCTGAGTGTGTTTTTGAAGCGCAATGATGCTAGCCAGCAGTAGTCGGCTCTAAATGCCCCCCCCCCCCAAGGGCGTTAAACTCACCCCAGAGTTTGTAGGACCCCGCCCCCTCTGGGCTCATCCGGTCTCGTCTAGCCCCGCCCACCCCCCACCCGTCCCCACCTCCCGGTTGGAGGTCTGCCGGGGTTCCTCCTCCACCTCCGTGTCTAATTCACTCCATCACCACCTCCACCCCCACCCTCGCAAACAAAACAGATGAAAGTCTGCCACCAGTAAGTAGGCTGTAAAACCACACAGAGAGAGAGAGAGAGAGAGAGAGAGAGAGAGAGAGAGAGAGAGAGAGAGAGAGAGAGAGAGAGAGAGAGAGAGAGAGAGAGAGAGAGAGAGAGAGAGAGAGAGAGAGAGAGAGAGAGAGAGAGAGAGAGAGAGAGAGAGAGAGAGAGAGAGAGAGAGAGAGAGAGAGAGAGATGCCAGGGTCAGCGTGACCTCTGTCCACCTCATGACCTTCTCCATTGAGGCCAGGTCCCTGGTGTGTGTGTGACACTTTGTCAGACACTGTGGCAGTGTATGCGTGAGTTCATTGAGAGTTCAAGTCTGTGCATGGTCTTTGGTGTGTGTGTGTGTGTGGAGATATCTTTTTTAGCCAAAAGAGGGATGATCCTGTCAGCTGTTGCTCTCATCATCTCTCTCTCTTTCCCTCTCTCTCTGTCTCTCTCCCTCTTCTCTCTCTCTTTCCTTCCCATGGTCTTTCATCGAGGATGTGCGCCATAGACTCTTGACCTGTGTGGGTGTGTGTGTGTGTGTGTCGGGGTGTGTGTGTGTGTGTGTCGGGGTGTGTGTGTGTGTGCATGACAGCGTGTGTTAGAGTGAAGGTGGGGTTACTTCCTTTGTGATGTGCAAATATGTGTGTGTGTTAATGTGCCTATGTGTGTGAGGGTGGATGTATTCATAATCATTTAAGATTACGCTCCCTTTGTGTGTGTGGGTGTGTGCGGAGGTAAGGATGTGTGTGTGTGTGTGGTTCTTTGCTTGCGTACTCTTTTGCCTGCCAATTTGTGTGTGTGTGTGTGTGTGTGTGTGTGTGTGTGTGTGTGTGTGTGTGTGTGTGTGTGTATGGTTTTTTGGGTCACGTACATTCATTCGGCCTTATGTATGTGTGTGTTGTCTGTGTTTCGTATCATCATATTTCTCTGTGCTGCTGGACTTGTGGGCCGCAGCAAGGGTAATTACTGAACCATTGATTGTCAATCTGGGGGCTGTGATTGTATTTCCTGTCCCGGTGTTCCAGGATTTGAATTACACCACACAGGAAACCCTGTGACCTCACATCCTCCAGATTCAAATGTACATTAATGAAAAAAACATATATATATATATATATATATATATATATATAACTGTAAACAGTCCACATAAGCAGATGACAGTGTCTAGAAACACATGCAGATCTTTCTAGATTTTTCGCGAGAGAAATGTTTTCCGGAATAATAAACAACCGTGTTGTTGACTGGGGCTCTCTCTCAATTGCAACTTCAACTTTGATGCCTATTCAGGGCGCTTCCTCGTTAGGTAGCTATTTTGTGGAAGTGTTTCATAAAGTGCTTTCATGCTACCTACATTTGCCATCTATTGAGGAAGCCTCATTGCAAATTGAGACACCATATCGAGACGCCATAGGGTGAATTTAGGAACGTTTGCGTGGCAACATCGACATCAACAAGCATCAATAGACTGTGTGTGTGTGTGTGTGTGTGTGTGTGTGTGTGTGTGTGTGTGTGTGTGTGTGCGTGTGTGCGTGTGTGCGCGTGTGTGTGTGTGTGAGATAAGACGTACCAGGACGTTATGAATCCCAAGAACTGAACCTCCCGGTCCGCCGTCGCTGCCAAGATCCCGTTGTCCTGACATCACGGCGCTCTCGACACCCGGAGCAGGTCACCGTGGATCGCTGGGAGTCGTGGTGTGGTGGTTTGACGGGGGCGCGGCGGGGAGCCAAGCTTCTTTTAACGGCTGCCGGGCTTGAGACGCGACGCTAAACAAACGGCCTCCTCGTCGTGAGGTCATCGCTTCCGCGAACGCACGCGGCAGACCTGCCAGATACTCCCCTGGACTCCGCCCGCGGTGTTATTGCACGGCGCAGATGGGAAATCAAATGCCCCCCCCCCCCCCCCCCCGTCGCCATGACTACGCTGTTTGTGTTTTGGCGGCGCAGATAAGGCGAGCGGGTGGACGGTGTTTCAGCACGTGTCTCGTGAGCGTGAAACACCGTGATTGTGCTCCGGTATGGGGGGGGGGGGGGGGGGGGGGGGGTTGTAATGGGGGCTCTGATGGGATCCTAGCTGGCGAGGGGGTCTGTCGGGGTTTGATTTAGGAGCCGTACAACAGGGCCAGGGGCTGTTCTGGAAGGGCCCTGAAAAAGAAAAAGAAAAAAACGGGAAACAGGTGCGCTTGAATTGTTACTTAAAGCAGATCCTCGTGTTGGATATGAATCGTCAGACTCCACAGCGGGGTAGCGAGTTCAAAATCAGGGACATGGTGATAATATCTTCCCCTGCAGTGATTTTTCTAGCAATTGAATCCTTTTTTTTCTAACCCTGTTCTGATTAACAGGTTCACCCTTGGGGTAAAAAAGCAGAAGTACTTCATACTAACAAATACACTATTAAATGATTAAATGGCTGTAGATATACGAATAGTTTGTAAGCCGTTTGTGATGGTGGTGTTTTCCACAAAGGTTTGTCACTTATTTAGTTGACCTTAAACTCTCCTGACCACAACGTGCAGAGACTTATAATTTTCCCACTGAGCTGAATAGTATTAATGTGGTATTTCCCAGCCTCCCAGCGGTTTCCACTCCTGGAAGTTTGAACTCTGGAATCATAAGATTGGTTGCACAAGTCTGTAAAACTAAAGACTTATATTGATGTATTCTACAAGTCGTCGGGGTATGTCTGTGATTTTATAAGGGCCCGCTTCTTTATAGACCTACTGGTATGGATTATGGAACAATCCTAACCGTTAATGGTCAGGGATGTGATTGACGTTATACAGAACATGCTTGGATGAACATAATGACTTGCATTCTTTAGTTTGCCCTCAAAACGTTCATGGAATTCATTAAATTCTGAAGATTCCTTTGAGTCGGTTTTCCCCCCTCGAACGCTCCCAAACTTCCTCAAAAGGCCCTGCCCGTGGTTTTGGGTTTTCGTCTCTTTTTTTTTGTGGTTCAGTGGTTCAAACAGGGCGACTGTTTCAGATGTTTGTCTGAGAGGCAGCCCTGCTGGCTACCCCTCCCCCTCCCACTGCGTCCAGGAGCGTCCATCAGCTGGAACAAGCATCGCCAACCAGCAGCTTGATGTCTTCTTTTGGGAGCGTGTCTTGAGCTGCCACCTCTCTCTCTCTCCAAGCTCTCGCCTTTCCCTCCGGCAGATGGGAGAAAGCCGATGTTGAAACTCTGAGAGCGTACCCTGGATCACGTCGCATTTATTTACCAAGTTATATATTTCTATACCACGTTCTTTTATATTATGTTATATATTATATTATATTATTATTTGAATGGCACGCTTGCTACACCTACGTACCCAGAACGTGGCCCAAACATCTCCGTCTAAGATTTCTATTTAGTATTTTAGCAAATGCTTTTACCCGAAGAGGCTTTGACAATCAAAGCCTCAGGTAGGTTAGGTAGAGAAGAGCTGATTGGCTATAGGAAAAAGAGCACAAGGTTATTCATTTGTCTTGTTCTTGTCTTGAATGTATTTAAATTGTTGTGCAAGCAAGTGCACAAGTCCTATATAGTCGTATGTGGTGTATAGTCTCTTGAAAATGTCCGGTAGCATTAACAATAAGGGTATATTTAACCAGTAATTAACATTAGTTAATGCAGGGATAAGCATTATTATGTAGCATTAGCATAGGGGTAAGGTTTATGGTTAGGGTTAGTAGGATAGGGTTGATACTACCCTTAACCGATTAAATAAAGTATAACTGAATAATGTACTGTTAGTTAATGCTTATTACGGCATTAACTAATGTTAATTAAGGGTAAATGAATGTACCCTTATTGTAAAGTGTCACCAACGTTCCCATCGGGCTGTTGGTTCACTTCTGCGTTGTCCGGTGTTTTTCCTGGTTCTCCACGTCCCAAAAAAATCACACAGAAGGAGTCGTCATTACTGATGTGTGTGTGTGTGTGTGTGTGTGTGTGTGTGTGAGAACCAGACCTCATATCGGCACTGAGGAAGCGGTCTGCTCCCCAGCCCCCCCCCCCCCCCATTCACACGGCGACTTCCCACCGCTCACGACTCGATGACTCGTGTCTTTTCTTTCCTTGGCGGTTGTTGCGTCAGGTCTGAGCAGGAAGTCAGCCTCCGTGGAGAAGGCCTCACATGTGGGCCATCGCCGACGCACCTGCGATTGGCTGGCCCCTTCCGCGGGCCAATCAGAACGCTTCCTTGCTCAACCGGGACCAGTCCATGGAAGGGGATGGGTGTGTGTGTGTGTGTGTGTGTGTGTGTGTGTGTGTGTGTTGTGGTATACAGGAAGTAAGGGAGTTGAACAGGAAGAACATTAGGCCGTTGGAACACAGGATGTCCATCACAATGGCAAGGAAGTAGTTACGAAGCAGTGACTTGACAGAAACGCCCGTGACCCCCACCTACCCCCCCCCACCCCCCACCCCTCCCTCGACCCCCCCACCCCTCCCTCGACCCCCCCACCCCTCCCTCGACTCAATGGATCGGTTGTTAAGTTTATCTCAGGACGGGGTATTAGGTCGTGTGTTTTTTTTCGCGTTTGAAACCAGAACCCCATGCGAAGTTCAAGTCGATCTTTCATTGGAAAATGACCGTCCATTCGATGCGCTTATCTTCCCGTATAATACATTATCTTTCTTTTTCTCCCCCGCCCCCGCCCTCTCCATCTCCTCCTCCTGGTCTGGAGATAAGGTTCCACGGATGACATTTTCCTTTCCTGCGGGACTTCAAAGTGAGTCGGGACTCCGACTTGGTCCTGGAGGCCGGACTTCTTCGGTCTGCAGCTTAGCAGCGCTGAAAGACGATCCATTTGATGTCGGTAGATTTGTGGAGTTGAGGAAATTAACCGGCGGGACTTTGACCACCGCTAATCTGCCCCCTCTGTGTCTTCATAAGCAGAGCAGGTCTTAGGCAACGGGAGAGTTCCTTCTTGCGGGGGACCCAAGGGGTCTTTTTCTTCACGTGCACGGTGAGCACGTGCACGGTGAGCACGTGCACGGTGAGCACGTGCACGGTGAGCACGTGCACGGTGAGCACGTGCACTCGCTCTGGGGCCCTCGAAACTGCCATGCTTTTCAGGAGATTAACCTCGTTTCCATGTCACTTGTCCTCCTGAGATGTAAAGGAAAGCATATATAATACAAATACATGCGGGGGTGGCCCCCCCCCCCCACAGATACATTCAGGGGGGGACATTCAGTTGTCAGAGACCGTCCATCTACCTCCTCCTCTTACTTGTGGGGCCGCAGGGCCAAGGTCGGGGGCCCTTGTTTCGTCAGGGGCGGGACGGGACGGGGGGGGGGGGGGGGGGGGTCAGCGAGGAGATTGACTGGGACTCTTCTTCGGTCAGTAGATCAGAAGCCTGTGGGTTTTTGACTTCCAAAAGCAAAGCCAGCCACAGAGCAAACCAGGCTATGGCGTGTTTACCCACGCTCCCAGGCTTTATCCACACACACACACGTACATATACACACGCACACACGCACCCACACACGCACACCACACACACTCATGCACACATATGCACGCACACACAAGCACACACACACGCACCCACACACGCACACGCACGCACACTCATGCACACATATGCACGCACACGCAAGCACACACACACACACACACAGTATACACACACCCACGCAAGCCCACACACACACACACACACAAAGTATACACACACATAGGCACAAGTGCACACACACATGCAGAAGCACACACACACACACACACACACACACACACACACACACCACACACACACACAGCTAAGGAAGTGTGGCCAGACCGTCCTCTTCTTCTGCCCAGTCACGGCGAGCCGATAAATCAATCTCCCGTCAGCGGGGACGGAGGCTGCAGAGTGGATGTTCGCTCCTCGCGGTTTCTTCCTGCCTTCTGATGAGTTGACAATATGCTGACGGTTCGCCTCCAAGCACTGGGCACTGGGTTCGTTGCGTTTTCGGCCAAGACTTGGCGTATCCCTCAACGATCAAATGTACGAGGTGAGGATTTAGCGTGCTAACGATTTAGCACGTATGCTAACGATTTAGCGCACGAGACAGCGGATTGGCGTCCTTGCTACAAATGTAGCGCATGTGCCGCATCACAGCCGTGGAAGCTTGAATCAAGTTAGTTATGCTTTGTTAGCAGGTTTGCACTTTTAACAACGCACTCACAATTCAGCGGACACGGCTGAACAGCAGCAGTAAAAACGTGGAAGTACATTGTCTTTTAAGTAGGCTTTGAAAAAGGCCAAGTTGGCCGAGCCTTCCCATTGAGGCCATGTTAAGTTTGACACAGGAAATGGTTGTTTTCAGTGTAAATATTGTGGATGTCTGCACCAGCTTTAGTGGCTCAGGAAAGAGTGTAGTGGCTGGGCCCCCCCCCCCCCCCCCCCCCCCCCCCCATTGCACTACCGCCACCCTTGAGCAAGAAGCCTAACCCCTCATCTGCTTCTTAATGTTAAAGTTCCTTTAGATAAAAAATAGTACTAAATAGTGGTAGGACCGCAGGCTCTTATTTCACCATCGGCAGGGCGAGTTCGAGCTAAAACAAGAAATCCTCAAGCTTTGTAGACATGCCTGCACCGTGGCCCCTGCGTTTGGCAGCGGTCAAGTTCAACGAGGGGGTGACGAGAATGCGGGTCGACCAATACCAATTGACCCCACCAGTCCATCTGCTTACTGGGCCCTGAGCTCCCAGCGTCTTGGCCTGGAGTCCCCTCCATCAGAATGGGGGATCCAGGGTGAAGCTAGCTTTCCGCGAACCGTAAAGGAGCCGCTGAGCCGCTGGGTCGCTCACACTGGTGGCTAATTGCGTAGTGCTCCGTTGATTTAGCGCCTGGCTCAATGCACCCGCTTGCTTGGTGGAACAGACAGACGGACGGACCCTTCAGCTGATCCCACATGGTGGCGATCCAAAAGTGGTGACGGCCAGGTGTGGAGGTGTGGCCAGGTGTGGAGGTGTGTGGCCAGGTGTGGAGGTGTGTGGCCAGGTGTGGAGGTGTGTGTCAGGTGGGGAGGTGTGGCCAGGTGTGGAGGTGTGTGTCAAGTGTGGAGGTGTGTGTCAGGTGTGGAGGTGTGTGTCAGGTGGGGAGGTGTGGCCAGGTGTGTGTCAGGTGGGGAGGTGTGGCCAGGTGTGGCGAAGTGGGAGGGTTTGTAGCGGTGGCTAGGGTAGAGCTTCGCTACAGCAGCACTAAGCAACCAGTGCAAACCAACATAGAGGATAGCAACAGTTAGAATAGAGCAATGTGCAGGCATGTGTCATAAGTATGCAATACAGCCGTCCACCAGAAGTAAGCACAAATACATTTTTGTGCGCAAATATATGAAAAATACCTACATTGAATAATTTTATTTTTGATTGAGTCTTTGAGTCGTGGTATTGAAATTATTCAACTGTAGGTAACCCAATTTTACAAATGTTGCATATTTTTTATTTTGTGGGAACTTTAACTTGCAAATTACTGATGAGTATAAACAAACATAAGAGTTAATACTAACACACAACCAGGCGCTGAAAGTGTCCAAAACAATACTCTCATATTTGATGAGAAGTATGAGAAGATAATTGAGAAGACAGACGACAAATGTAGCCGGATAGACAGACTAAAGCAGACACCGACAGAGATCAAAGCCATACAAACAGCCAGACGGAGAGATGGCAGACAGACAAATGGGTAGATATATACATAGATAAAGATAGAGGGAGACGCATACACACACACACAGGCTTTCCTGTTCCATCCCATAATTCTGTTGGGCTCATCAGAGGGTGGAACCCTTTTTCCCTGAGGAAGGAAACTCATCCTACCAGCGCACTTCCTACACACACACACACACACACACACACACACACACACACACACACACACACACACACACACACACACACACACACACACACACACACGACAGTTATAAAAGGCTCTCGCTGACAGAAAAACACACACACGGACACACCTATACCTTTTCCGACACTCATTCGTACACACATACCTGTTATTTAACCTTAGCTGGGGTAGGTCTCTCGTGTGTGTGTGTGTGTGTGTGTGTGTGTGTGTGTGTCTGTGTACGTGCGGCACATACTCTCTTCCCTTGGTTCGAGTCCCATCGGCGCATCAAAGCGTTTTTTTTTTCACTTTGTAAAGTCATCATCGTGTGGGCGTGGCATGGTGAGGACTGTTTAGAGGGCTCTGATTGGCTGGCCCCCGCGTTCAACAAGTTGAATACGATGAGCCTATCAGGAGCTCCCACCTACTCAGCCTGCAGGGCGATCAAGGGAGAGCATGCGGTAGAGAGACAGAGAGAGTGATAAAGAGAGGGTGTGGTAGAGAGTGAGGGGAAGGGAGAGATGGAGAGATAGTCAGAGAGTGAGGGGAAGAGAGAGAGATGGAGAGATAGTCAGAGAGTGAGGGGAAGAGAGAGAGATGGAGAGATAGTCAGAGAGTGAGGGGAAGAGAGAGAGATGGAGAGATAGTCAGAGAGAGTGTGGGGAAGAGAGAGAGATGGAGAGATAGTCAGAGAGTGAGGGGAAGAGAGAGAGATGGAGAGATAGTCAGAGAGTGAGGGGAAGAAAGAGAGATGGAGAGATAGTCAGAGAGAGTGTGGGGAAGAGAGAGAGATGGAGAGATAGTCAGAGAGAGTGTGGGGAAGAGAGAGAGATGGAGAGATAGTCAGAGAGAGTGTGGGGAAGAGAGAGAGATGGAGAGATAGTCAGAGAGAGTGTGGGGAAGAGAGAGAGATGGAGAGATAGTCAGAGAGAGTGTGGGGAAGAGAGAGAGATGGAGAGATAGTCAGAGAGAGTGTGGGGAAGAGAGAGAGATGGAGAGATAGTCAGAGAGAGTGAGGGGAAGAAAGAGAGATGGAGAGATAGTCAGAGAGAGTGTGGGGAAGAGAGATAAAGAAATGATACAGATGGTTTAGTGGAGAGAGTGTGATAGAGATATGGTTTTGAGTTTCCTTTCTGTCACTGTTTACTTTCCAGCATATAACCAGGCTGAATAAAGAAAACCATAAAACAAGTTATTAAATACGAACGAACACAAGGGTCTTCAATAGACTACCGATACAACCCTGACCTCACAAATAATACAGGGCCGTCCCTCACTTTTTCATTGAACATAAAACTTTATCGCTGTATTGTTACAGCCAACACATTTGAACGAATGGCGAACCATAAAATACATTGATATATTTCAGGGTTTTTTTACATCTACATCGTCATAACTCCCTCCGGCGTGCAACGCTGACATTGGTGTAAAGAGTTTGGATGTTCGCACGGGAACTGAGTGTGTTACCGCTGTGAATTACCATTTATTAGGAGTATAAAACATGTTTTGAGCTTCCAGTGGAGCTAATGGTGGTTTCACCTCCAGCAGTTAGTGGTAAACAGCGTTGTGGGGGGGTGGGGGGGGGGGGGGGGGGGGGGGGGGGGGGGGGTTCTGTACAGATACGTGTGGTTGTGTTGGTTACGGCCAGCAAGAAATATGGATGCCTTGTTTTCAGTTGGGGTCACTCCCACCTGTTGTTTCATTGCTGTTTACGCTGTAGTGTTTAGGTTAATCGTATATCCTTGGCACAGGCTCCGTTTGTGAAACAAAGAAAGGCTTGGAACCTAAAATGTTTTCAGTGTTGTTAAACGATTTTCTAAGAACACGATATTCTTTGACCTGCAGTTTGACATTTGTGACCTGCTTTCGGGCCGTGGTAGAGGTTCTGGTATTAAGATATCACTGTATATAATCTAGGCTTATTTAACATTTCGTATTGTAGCTTTTCCCCAATGCACACACCTAATCCAACTTCAAAAATTAATTGTAAATCGGAAGTATATTTTAAGTATGTAGCCAGTTGATTATGAATGCACGTGCTGATCTTCAACAACAGAACAGGCCATGCATCGATTGCAAGCTAACAGTTCTCTTTGACTGCAACAATTTCTACCCAACAGTGAGTGGGTGAAAACATTGTTTTTCAAGAGGAACTCTTTAACAGTCCTGAACTACACCCACTGACTGGGTTGATATACACATGCTGGTGATTGGCTTGATGTTTAACAGGGTACCGTACCCCGTTTCATTAGCAAGTCTGCGCTTCATAAACCGCCCTGTCTGTCTCTGATACTAATAAGCCACCACGTCCTCCAAAGAAGTTATGTTTTTTTTTTATTGTGAGGTTTTGCTAGCGCTCGCCAACGTTGGCGCTAGCTTGATGTAGCTTCATGCTACAGCGATTTAATCACAGCACAGCGACGAGCCTCCCGGCGCAGCTCTGAGGGAACAGGCCTTGTAAAAAAGGCTAATGTAGCGGAGACAGAGACTCATCAGAATGTGCTGCTTGATGCTTTGATGGCTTCTCGCAGCTTGAGAGGGGATGTTGTGGAGGTCCCCGCGCTGAGCGCTAGCATGAAAGGCCTAGTCAGCAAACTAGTAGCACTCCTTAAAAAAAAAAAAGAGAAAGGCATTTTTCTTTTTTTTGTGCAAAATATCCAGTTGGAATTTGTACTGTTAAGTATGCCGTTAGAGTAAAGTATCAAGTGGAAATATTGAGAGGTTTAAGAGTCAAGAACAAGGCGCTGTTTCAGGAGTTATTCTTCAACGTGGCTCGATGGGTAGAACAGAAAAACGATTTTTCCAAAGTTTTATTAAACTGAAAAATAATATTTCAAGAGCTGTTTTATTCAACCTTTGTGACTGTGTCTTATTCTCCCTACACAGCACTTTCAAGCCCTGAAAGATTAGATTTCACTTCCCAAGGACAAATCCTCTCCCCCCCCCCCCCCCCCCCCCAAAAAACAGTTTGATTCCCGTCCTGTAGGGGGCAATGTGGCGCCGTCCCTCACGGCCCCTAGTAGAACTGAGCCCTCTGAAGGCCCCTGCATGCTCTGGCTTTACAAGGGCCGACAGTAAGCCATGTCCCATCCGAAGCAGACGGCTCCTTCTAGATCAGGCACTGTTTATGCCAAAGACCACAGTGAGCCAGTTAGCATCTTGATACCATACACAAATATGAAAAAAATCAAATATATATATATATATATATATATCTCAGTAGTTCATAATAAATATTGAAGAAAATCAAATTTTACGGTGAATTTAAAACACGACCGTGACGGTACCAAGCTTCCCTGGGTCGCACACGGGACGGTTTTACGCGCTGTTTCTTGGTCCTGGCTGTTCTTTCGGGGTGGAGCGGTTTAATGGGATTCGAGCGCTGGCACCCGTGGTGCAGCGCTACGTCCTCGGCGCACGTGCCTGGCCGCGGGCTCTCCTGGACCGCTCTTCAGCGGCGGCGCCGTCGGCCAGGTCAGCGAGGGGGGACTCGCGCCGCCGCGTTGAGCCAAGAGCCTCGTCTCTCTCCCTCTGTGTTTGTACTTGAGTGGCGGTGGAGGGTGGGGCTGGGGGGCGTGGTGGGAGGAGAGGTGGAGGGTGGGGCTGGGGGCGTGGTGGGAGGAGAGGTGGAGGGCGGGGCTGGGGGGCGTGGTGGGAGGAGAGGTGGAGGGCGGGGCTGGGGGGCGTGGTGGGAGGAGAGGTGGAGGGCGGGGCTGGGGGGCGTGGTGGGAGGAGAGGTGGAGGGCGGGGCTGGGGGGCGTGGTGGGAGGAGAGGTGGAGGGCGGGGCTGGGGGGCGTGGTGGGAGGAGAGGTGGAGGGTGGGGCTGGGGGGCGTGGTGGGAGGAGAGGTGGAGGGCGGGGCTGGGGGGCGTGGTGTGAGGAGAGGTGGAGGGCGGGGCTGGGGGGCGTGGTGGGAGGAGAGGTGGAGGGCGGGGCTGGGGGGCGTGGTGGGAGGAGAGGTGGAGGGCGGGGCTGGGGGGCGTGGTGGGAGGAGAGGTGGAGGGCGGTCGGGGTGGGGGATAGACGGGGGTCATCAAGGGGTCAGGCAGACCCCCACTTCTAAGATCTTGCCCTGGAAAGGGGTCAAACCCGTGTCACGTCCACGGCGCCATCTTCTGTTCCGCTGTGTGCGGCTCCAGGCTGTTTGTTTTTACTTTGATGTTCCACTTGTTCAGTTCTATTTTGGTTGTGGTTTGTTTAGTTGTAGGGTCGTTTCGGTTTCGGTCCCACGGGTATATAGGTCTATAATCGTCTTCTATTCCATGTTAACTTTGGTCCTATAGTTTAATTGTGTTCTCTTTGTCTTCTATTTTTCCTATTAGTTCGCCGGTTTGTTTCTATTTTGCGGTACAAGTGGCTGCTCTATTGCATATCTATTCTACTCCTCACTCTTTATCTACTTGATTCTATGCTGTATAGGTCCGCGTCCGCCATAGAATAATACCACATAGAATAAATTAGAGTGAGATACAAATTGAACAGAAGACAATAAATCCATATGGAGCGGAAAAGTAAGAAATATAACAAGTAGCGATACACATTGGTCTCTTCTATTGTGCATGGGTACATTTGTAACTGTTCCATAACGCGTATCGTTTTATTGTGGTCTAGTCTCATCCAATCGGTCTGGTTTGATTCGGTGTTGCATCGCAGTCTGTTCAGTTTTAATCTGCCGCCTGATCTTCTTTCCATCTTATTTTCATCCCTTTTAATCCTCTCCCTGCTTCTCTCTCCATTGTTTATTTTCCACCGAGGAAGTTGCGACAACACTCTCCAGTGGACCCTGTTGTCGTTTTTTAACTCACAAACCCCCCCCCCCCCCCCCCACCCCCCCCAAAAAAGGTAAACAAAACACGATCACTGCTCGGTTACGTGCTTCAATTAATTTGTTGCCATTGACCAATGGTCGTCAGGTGTTATGGACAGCTGTTGCTACAAAGATAACTGCAGTATGTCTAGTTTTCTGTACGTCGTGACCCCTGAGTCAGAGGTTTTTCATCCTCATTCCAAGCCCAAGTCAACAGCATGAACACATCCACCCATTCTAGATCTGCCATGACACAGAGCGCACATCCGAAACGACATTCAAGTCTACCCGAAGGGGAAAAAAGGGAGATAAAAATTAAGATACAGGATTTGCAGTGGAACATAAAAAGTAAGTATGAATATTAAAAGCTGAGAGGGTGTGTGTTTGGGGGTGGGGGTGGGGGGGGGGGGGGGGGGGGTTGTAGCGTTGCCATGGTGTAATCCAATAGCACGGCAGACAGCCAGAAAAGCATTGATTTAATTTAGAGAGACAATGAAAGAGGGAGGGAAGGGTAAGCCAGAGAGAGATGGTGCCTCTTCCGAGAAATAGGCAAAAGGGGTGAGGGGCGAGTGATGGGGGAGAGTGGGGGGGAAGGGGGGGGGGGGGGGGGGGATGCATGGTCAATGTCAAAACACACAGACTCCAAAAGGTGCATGTTGGTTTGTTGATAGGCTTCTCGACAGACCGATGTGCTTCGTATCTCAACGTGCTGTGTTGTGTGGCACGTAATCTCAGATCCAGCGGTGCTACGATGTCCCGGTAGAACTTCTGGGGGGAGACGGCAGACAGCTTGGGCAGGACACCAGTAACTGCAAGAGAGTTGTGCCTTTTTTTTCCTGTTTCCTGAGATTTGTTACGACATTAAGGACAGTGGATGAACATTTCAGAAGGGTGTTGTGGGGGGATGTCTACAGTGGCCAGTCTACATGGTGGTGATTTGAAACCTTTACAGACTCTTCTACAGTTAACTACTGCTGGCCAAGTTGGTGTTTGCTAATCACGCGCTTACTGATCACCGCTTCCAGTGACTTGATTGGTCGAAACAAATATGACGCGATAGAAATTGATCTGAGCTCGTCTGCCATCTGACTTTAGATATTAATCTAAAGTCTGATTTGTGAGACTGTGGTGTTATAAATGTATTTGTGGTTTCTCCAAATCTGCCATTTTACATGAATATAATTGAGTCTTGCTTACATAAATAAGCATATACATTTTTTCTTTATTTTTATGTTTTTTAAAGAAGGTAATATCTGGAAAATAACCTCCTTTGTACAACAATATTATTCTGAATCGCAACAATTTTTGCACATTTTATAATAAAAATTTAATAAATCACCAGGTCCAACCTGGTGAAGAGGGTTTCAAACCCGAGACCCCACCTCAACACCACGTGTGTGTGTGTGTGTGTGTGGGGGGGGGGTTTGTGTGTGTGTGGGGGGGGGGGGGTGCTTGGCTGTTATGTAACACGGACCGGGAGCGCGTGAAAAAGTCATCAGCCCCTCAGATTCCCCACCCACCACCACCCCCAATCCTGCTCCTAATCCTGGCTTCAGGATTGGCCCCTGGCCCCACCACCACCACCACCACCACCACCCCGTGGCCCCTGTCTGTCAGCAGCCAGGGGCCACGGGGGTGTCATTAAGGGATGAAAGAGGGCCACAACTCACCTGGTTCCTCCAGCTGTCTCGTCGGGGGCCTTGAGGACATGATTACAGAGCGGGATAGGGCGGGAGGGGGGGCCGCGGTCCCCTCGCTCGCTCCTCCAGGGTCCGTGGAGCGCAGATGAGAGGGCCCGGGTTCGACGTGTCGCTGGTTGTTGTTGTATCTGACGCACACACACACCGTGTGTGTGTGTGTGTGTGTGTGTGTGTGTGTGTGTGTGTGTGTGTGTGTGTTTCCCCCCCTCCGATTTCTTTTAGTTTCTCTTCGTCTTTCTTGTAAGCCGGTCGCGGCGGACATCTTGTCGCCCAACAGGTGTTCCCCGAGAAGCTTCCTCTGCTTTATAGGTTACTGGGTTTGCTCTCTTGTTGCCGCGCAAGTGAACACAGGATTATGGCAGCGGAGATATGTGGTGGACATCAGAGAAACAAGTGAACAACACACACCTGAAAAGTGTTTGATCTCTCTTCTGTAGTGCTTGACCTTTCCCCGAGCCGCCAGTGGTCAGGGGCTGTTGACTTTGACGGTCTATTAACTGTGTTACTGTTGCCTTCAGTTGCGACTTTTCATTGTTTTGCAGAGTGGGAATGGTATATTGGGCAGAGAATAGGGAAGATAGCACAGCAAGCCTTGTTTGGTCAGCCTAGCATAGCAGACGTTGCATACCACAGCAAGCCTAGCATAGCGAGCTTAGCAAAGCAAGCTATCCTGGCAAGCCTAGCATGGAGGACGTAGCTTAGCACAGTAAAGCCTAGCATAGCGAGCTTAGCACAGCAAGCTATCCTGGCAAGCCTAGCATGGAGGACATAGCTTAGCACAGCAAGCCTAGCATAGCGAGCTTAGCATAGCAAGGTGTCCTTGCGAGTCCAGCATAGTCTAGCATCACAGATCTACGGTATCACAGCAAGACTAGCATAGCATACCACAGCAAGCCAGGGAGCTTACCCTAGCGAACCTAACATAACCTAGCGTTGCAGGCATACCATAGCATGTGAGGCATAGCGGGCATAGTATAGTGACCCCGAGGAGAATGTTTATTCATGTGTTCGTACAGGTATGCAGGTTTGGTTGCATGTGTAGTTGAGCTGGAATGGGGAGGGGGGGGGGGGGGGGGGGGGGGGGGGGGGGGGGGGGGGGGGGGGGGGGGGGGGGGGGGGGGGGGGGGTGGGGGTGGGTGTGGGGCGGGGTAACAGAAGGTTTTCTGGGCTCCGACCTTCTCTGATGAGCGCTCACTCGGCCCCGCACAGGTTACCGGTGGGCCCCCCAAGGGGAAGCCCCTTTGACGTCAATGGGCGCACGCGAGCCCGCAGAGATGGTGTTTTCATACGAGCTTCCTCAGATTGAGTTACGCCGCAGGAGGGGAAATTGTAACCACAAGAGTTGCGAGAGGAGCGGTAAGCAGGCGCTGGGCCACCCTCCCCGTCCGCGCCCCCCCCCCCCCCCCCCCCCCCCCCCCCCCCCCCCCCCCCCCTCGGTAGGGCTCTCTGCCCTGCCGGGGCGGTTGGATTTTGGCCTCGCCGGGGAACCACGGCACACGACGCCACGCACGTCAGCGCTTGCACCGCCCGTCTTTTGGTCACTGTGCCATCTCTCCCGTTTGTTTTTCTTTCCAGTCCGTCTGTCTCCGTTCACACCCCACGTTCATTCTACGTGTCGTCTTTAGTTGGACTTTGTTCTTTATCTCGAAACACCGTTACGGAAGCGCACTCAGCTCCGAACGGGCGTCGACGTGCAGCCTTAACGAGACGTGCAGCCTTAACGAGACGTACAGCCTTAACGAGACCGTACAGCCTTAACGAGATGTACAGCCATAACGAGACGTACAGCCTTAACGAGATGTACAGCCATAAAGAGACGTACAGCCTTAACGAGACGTACAGCCTTAACGAGATGTACAGCCTTAACGAGACCGTACAGCTTTAATGAGACCGTACAGCCTTAACGAGACTGACAGCCTTAACGAGACCGTACAGCCTTAACGAGACTGACAGCCTTAACGAGACCGTACCCTGTATTTTTCCTTTTCCTTTAACCGTCTTCCGTCTCTTCATTGCTCTTTCTCTCGTTTCTTTTTTATGGGCTCTCTTTGGCCCCAGGTGGCCACGCTCGGGTGAGCCGTGTGCGTGTCGATGGCTCCAGCTGTTGTAAGGGTTGGGCTAGGTGTGCTAGCATGTAGCATGTCGCGGCGACCCTACTACCTGCAGGCCAGGTTCACCCCGCAGACAGCTGTTTGGCTGCACAGCGGCGTCCACGCACGCCGTCTGAATTTAGCTACTCTATTGTACACAAACAGGGACGCACGCTCACTGTTAGTCACACACAAACACTAACATCCCCCCCGAGCAAAACACATCTACGTATGTAGTCAGAGACGAAATACAAATAAACAAACACGTGGGTTTGTTAATGGTACAAGTATACACTTGCACAGGTGTGTGTGTGTTTGTGTTTGGTGTGTGTGTGTGTGTGTGTGTGTGTGTGCGTGTGTGTGTACACAGTTATGGCTTCCACACTGGGAAGAGTACACTCAATGATTACAAGTTCAGTACAGCAGGGCCGACCGAAGATTGGTGGGATTGTGTGTGTGTGTGTGTGTGTCGCTAGGCCCCCACAGAAGAGGGTTTTTAAAACTATAGCTTTCAGCACAAAGATGATCACCTAATGATGGAGCCGCCGCCACTTTCCTGCAATGGCCAACGTCTTTCAAAGGCACCGGCAGTTACGTAAACAAAAAACAGTTCTTCTTGAACTGCTTTTTTTTCTTGGGGGGTGGGGGTGGGTGGGTGGGCTCGCGGGGTGGGGGGGGGGGGGGGAGGGGAGTCGCCGTTTAATAGTTTCCCGCCAGGTGGGGCACGGCGGTTCAAACGGGGGAACCGGTTGGTTCCGGGCGTTACTCTGGCGGTCTGGAACCAAACACACATGTCCAACGGGGTCGTGATCACAGCGCGGCGTCTCACAGTCACACGCTCGCTCGTCAGCGCTCAGTCATTTGCTCTGCTTTTTTTTACCCTGTGGGTTTCAACGGACGTCTTTTTTTTTTTTTCCCGAAGGTGGCTGTGGTTTTCTTCGAGTCATCTGTGATTATTCACATGGTCGTTTGTACGATTATCGGTAGTGCAAAAGTCGTGTTGTTGCGCCGTTATGATTGACCTGTCATTTAGCTGAAACACGTCGGGACTCAATTCCCAAAGGTGAACGCGGCATAGCCGGTCAAATCAGGACACATTACAAACACAGCAAAATAAGCAATTTGCAATGAAAACAATGCCTTCGGATATCAACATAAGATCAGACGCAAACACACGCACGCACACATGCACACACGCACACACGCACACACACACACACGCACACACACACACACACACACACACACACACACACACACACGGCTAGCATTAAGTACCGCCGGTCCTGTCTCCACCACGCTGTTCTTGGATGCAAATGCCTGGGGCCTACGTGCAACAATCACATTTACATAATAATTTCCAGTCAGAGAGGGAGGGGGGGGGGGGGGGGGGGGGGGGGAGAAACAACATTTCCAGCTTATGAAAGTCAATTCAAGCGTTAAAACGCACAAAGACGAAGGTTCTGTCCCCCCCCCCCCCCCCCCCCCCCCCACCACTCCCAATCAGCTGCATCTCACACGTTCAGAGGAGTGTATCGTAATAATCACAGCGTTTTTATCGCGATGTGAGGGCCTTTCTGGAGCCAACACTCAAATGAAACAAAATGAGTTGAGGCCCTGTGGTGTGTGTGGCTCCAGGGATGGCTCACACCTTGGACAAGTTGTGCTTTTTTGATATGCTCTGCCACAATGAAAATTAAAAAGAGCTGTGAGGAAAAAGGCAAGCGTGTACAACAACAAATAGCCCCCCCCCCCCCCCCCCCCCGCACGTGTTTCACCAACTGTCAAATTCAATTTTAGGTATTTTTTCTACTTCTGTCGTGCATGTTTTTTGTTCACCTTGCACACTTTTAGACATGGGGCGTGTTTATTTTACAGCACTTTGGCAAGAATGTGCCCCCCCCCACACACGCTCACGCACACTCACAATTACATTTTCTTTGAGAAAAAAGATAACACAAGGTCCCAAATTGTGTGTCTGTGTGTGTGTGTGGGGGGGGGGGGGGGGGTGCAAAGTGAGGACCTTGCTGTTTGACAAAGGTAATTTAGAGTGAGGCTGTCGGTTAACATTTTTCGGTTGCTATATCGCTAGTTTGTAGGGTATGTTGAGGTGTGTGTGTGTGAGTGAGTTTGCGTGTGTGTGTGTGTGTGTGTGTGTGGCACCACCACCGGTTGGGTGTTGAAAAAACGGGACTGACCAGGCATCAGGAAGTACTTTTCGGGGGGGAGGGAGGGAGGGGGGTGGGGGTGGGGGAGGGAGAGGGAGGGTTAATTGTGTTTTAGTGTTATCTTAGAAACAAGACTCCCAGACTCTGCTGTTCTCCACCTGGACAGACGCAGCAACACAGGGGGGCCTGTGAGTTATGGCACACAAGGCCCATAGGCCCATTGCTCCGTGCCAGCCGAGTTCACACACACACACACACACACACACACACACACACACACACACACACACACACACACACGCAATCTCACTCACACACACACACACACACGCAAACTCACTCACACACTCACACACACACACGCGCAAACTCACTCACACACACACACGCAAACTCACTCACACACACACACACACACACACACACACGCAAACTCACTCACACACACACGCAAACTCACACACACACACACACACACACACGCAAACTCACTCACACACACACACACAACTCACTCACACACACACACACACACACACACACGCAAACTCACTCACACACACACACACACGCAAACTCACACACACACACACGCAAACTCACTCACACACACACACACAAACTCACACACACACACACACACAAACACACACAAACTCACTCACACACACACACACACACGGCCAGTGCTTGGCTGCATTGGTGGAATGGTGAATGACACGCTAAATCCAACCTGACGGCACGGTAGTCTTTAGCATTCAGAAAACCCTCACGCTTTCAAAAAGAAGTGTGTTTGTTGTGCTTCGATGTGAGGCAAACCTCA
>JACYXH010000570.1:0-10000 GCA_026745465.1 Lota lota | reverse complement strand
ATGAAAATGAGCCAGCAACGTCAGTGATGGTCAGAAAGGAAACGGGGAAGTAGTAAGGCTGGCAGATCACCGGGCTGCCGGTGATTCAGTCAACTCCATGCTCTGTAACCGAGGTGAGGCCTGACACATCCGCTCATTGTTACCCTGGTTTCCAGAGGCAACTTCCTTCCTGTTTCCTTTTATCTTGTAAAGGGAGCCAGTAGTTTATTTGGTACTCCATATTATTCCAAATGAGACGGTTTTACCGTTTTTAGTCTTGTTCGTGGATGGTTTAAAAGATTGATTTTACATTTTTGTTTGAACGCATTCGCAGGAAAACAAATGTTTTCCATGTTGCGGTTCTGAACCAACCTGGGTGAATGCATTGTATTAATATTGCAGTTTTAATAACATCACATGATAATGAGAAAAGGAACAGTTTTCTGCAATGGAAATGATGATGGTAGTCTACCGTTCAATTATTTACTCTTAATGACTGCACATACAGCCAATGCTGTATGTACTTGACCACTCTGGCACTCTGACAGTCAGGACATACATCTTGTGGCACCACAAACTTCAAAGTTGTCTACCCCTTCTGCAAATGATTGACTTACATTGTGGCTTATTGTTCTATACATTACACGAAAATCACTCCATGTAAGTTGCATCAGCAAATGAACCTAAACTTAATGCGTCGTACTTGTAGTTGAAAAAAGCAACAAAAAAATGAGCAAATCCCAAAGAGTGCCAATTACCAGCTCAAACCTTCGTCCATCCATAAATACACAAACCTTCCCAAAAGGTCTGTTTTCCTTCTAGGCCAGCAGAAGGCCATTCAGTGTGTGTTTTATACACCGAGTTGCCTTCGTTCCCCTCTGTGTATTTTTCTTTTGAGTGCCGGCTGAAATAAAGCCCATCGTGTTTCAGGCAAACGCAGAACAAAAGCTCTCCATTCACAAAGCAAGAACCTCAAGATAACTGAAATCATATGGAGCCCGGGCAAAAAAACCAAAAAAAACAAGACCAGCCCCACCACAGCTATTTGTTCCATCCCGGCAAATTGCTGTGCGATCCTAAACCTCCATTAGTTTTCAAAATGGAGGACCGGGTAATTAAGTGGGTAACATGACCCAGTGACCTTCATTTGTGAATCGCTTGTAAACACAATCAAATGAAAAGGAAAAGCAGAGTTAGGATTGTGGGTAACGAGGGCATTAATTAATGAAACACTCCTAAACACAAACAAATAAAATATTTATTTGATGCTTTAGATTACTTAAGTACGATTTATTCAAATTTTATAGGACCATGAAAGGACATTTTTGTGAATAAAATGTCCTTCTCTTCCCCGTTCCCCCTTTTGGTGAGGATAGTGCACACCGCATTACATTAATATCCTCAATTCCTTACTCACTTCCTTCGACAATTTATCACCCCTTGAATCACGGCAGCTGTCATTTCAAAAGCGAATTGAAAACATCATTTGAAAGTATTACGAAAGAACAAAACTAATCCACCCACGAATGAACCCACCCAAGGACGTCCCCCCCCCCCCCCCCCCCCCCCCCCCCCCCCCCCCCACCCCCCACCCCACCCCACCCCCTTTCCTTCAAATCAATTCTGTCTGTTGAGAGAAATTCCTTTCTCCAAATGTTTTAACAAAAGTGATGGCTGGTTCCACTGGCTGCAGTGAACCAGTTACTCAGCACAGGTTTAAATTACATTTAACGGTGTTTAAACAGCGCACTATTGGCGCAGGCTCGGCTACCCATTTCAATTGTGAATTCAATTGTGCCTACCTCTTTTCATTGTTCATGCTTGCACCACACACACTCGCACCGTTCGGCACGCTGGCAAATGGATGAAAATCCAGACCTACTTAGTGGTGAGGTGATCATTTCCTGGAATCGCCCGAAAGGCACCGAGACATTTCCCGAAAGTTCAGCGAAACTACCACCGGCCTTGAAAGGTGCCCTGTTGAACGACCAGGAACCTTCTAGCAGGTCTGATTACGGTGACTGACGCACAAATTGACCCGTTCTTGGCGAATGCCAAAGCTTTTTGCCGCTGTATTTGATGCACCATGAAGAGAAATCATACTCTGATCCCACACAATACAAAAAAAGCTTTGACGCAGCAGTTTTTCTGCTCACGTTTTGAACGTTAAGGGCAGAGGAATTTAGATGTTTCTTTTTTGCCCTGTTAAAAAATAAAAACTCCCAGCAGAAAAATCTGCCTGACTCTTTCCAAGAAAAATTATTCCAAGGTCACTCTTCAGAAAAGCATGTTTGAAACCGTAGTGAAATGTACGCCGGTGACGTTTCATAGCCGGTGCTTTTGTTGTCAGTGTGGTGTGTGTGTCATCGCTTAAGGCCTAATTCTACTGCTCCACCCCACCAACCGACCCCAGGGGTTTCCATGACAACCAAACACACAGAGAGAGAGAGAGAGAGAGAGAGAGAGAGAGAGAGAGAGAGAGAGAGAGAGAGAGAGAGAGAGAGAGAGAGAGAGAGAGAGAGAGAGAGAGAGAGAGAGAGAGAGAGAGAGAGAGAGAGAGAGAGAGAGAGAGAGAGAGAGAGAGAGAGAGAGAGAGAGAGAGAGAGAGAGAGAGAGATCGATCTGCACCTTATCTCAAGGCTCTCTCTCTCCCTCAAACTCTCTTCCTCACACACACACACAGGAGGGTCTCTGGAAGGAGTTTGACGTAGCTAAGGGGAGAGAGAGAGGGAGAGAAAAAGAGATGAAGAAAAGGGAAAAACGCTGATGCAGACTGAGAAAGGGGGAACAACGGCGTCTCTGTTGAGGGCTGTTCCTTCACGGCAGGTTTCATGCTGCCTTCAAATCAATCCATCAAACGCCACACCCCCCCCCACACCGCTTTGTGTATCAGGAAAGACACAACTTGGCCTTCAGCGATGAAGACGATGATGATAAGGTGACCTCACAGTGTCCTCCCCGGGTGTTTGGGCTGTATTCAAATGCTACACACACACACACACACACACACACACACACACGTTAATAAATACACCCACACACACACACACTAATAAATACACACACACGTTACTAAATACACACAAACACACACACGCGCGCGCACACGGTGTGTTGTAGGTAATGAGAACGAGGAATAAGTCACATAAGGTCAACCAAGTGAATCTCTTTTGTTTTGTGATTGTCATCAGCTGATCCATGGTCCCACCCTTTAAAAGGATGCGACACGTTTCATCTCTGGTGGGGGGGGGGGGGGGGGGGGGGAGACCAAAGAGAAAAACGTGTTTGCGCTTTTGGCACCCACAGCTTTGAGTGGCCACCCGTGTGATTGCCGAAGAATTTGTACTTTGAAACGCCGAGACTGAAAAGGAGCACGGCTTTTGTTTCGCATTTCGTGTCGTTATTTTCGGTCTCTGCCACTGCCAAGACGCGTCGGTGGAAAAAGAAGAATAGCTTTGATCAGCGGTCTGAAAAGGTCCGTCACTCAGCGCCACACAGGACAAGAAGGCCGCTGAACCGGTTCTTTTTTGGATGGGTGACACAATGGTGGCCTCATTCTCTGTCTGTTCACCATCAATTCTCAGAAGGGGGGGGGGGGGGGGGAGACAGGAGCTCCCGACCGATTGGGGAGTGCTAATTACTGTGAGGGGATGGGGGGCTCGGGGGGGTCGGGGGGGGGGGGGGGTGGTTTGTTGTGTGTTTTAATACCAACCACTCTTCCTAGCAGCCCTGTGGACACTTTCCACTCTAAATACCCCACAATTGCATCCACATGGGAGATCCTGTGAAGGGAACTCTGGTGAGCGAGGTTTTTTTTCTTTTTCTGGGATTCCTGTGCTCATGTTTGTCTTTTGTTTACGTCCTGTCTCATTACTGTGCACAAGGGAGCCCTTCCAGAAAGAAGTTTAGGAAAACCTTGACTTCAAACCTAAACGTCCGATTTCAGTGCACTCGTTTACAATGGTGTGCAGGATTTACTTTTGCACAACGGTGGGATGAAAGTGCTGCAAAGTTGTGCGTTTGTGACCGATGTGCAAAAGCCGTACTCAATCGCGTGTTGACAAAGTCATTAAATATGGATTGTGTACCTGCGCATGTTCCATGTGCATGTTTTGTCGTGTTTGCATGTATATACATGTTTAAGTTATACAACAAAGTCAGAAAGAACTAAAGGGAGAAATTTCGAGAAATGAAAGAACTAGAAAAGGAGAAATAAAGAATAAAAAGAAGGAAATAAAGGCTGAAAGAGAAAAAGAGAAAGAAGGAAAGAAAAGAGAGCGGATGAATAATGGCGAGTAATGCAGAATGGGTCAGTGAAGGGCGAGACCCAACGGAACTTGGACTGGACCAGACCCTCTCTCTCTCTTCATCCTCCTCCTCTTCCTCCTCTTCATCTTCCTCCTCCTTCCCCTCCTCCCTTTCTTCTTATCCTCCTCTTCTTCCTCATCCTTTTTGTTCTCCTTCTCTTCCCGCTCATCCTCCTCCTCCTCTTCCTCCTCCTTCTCTTCCTCATCGTCAACATAAACTAGACTGAACTGACGTTGCATGACTCTACTTCTTCATAGACTTCTTCTCCTCCATCCTCCTGAAGGTATCGTCTCTGTCTCTGTCTCTCTGTCTCTGTCTCTGTCTCTGTCTCTGTCTCTGTCTCTCTCTCTGTCTCTGTCTCTGTCTCTGTCTCTGTCTCTGTCTCTCTCTCTCTCTCTCTCTCTCTCTCTCTCTCTCTCTCTCTCTCTCTCTGTGTGTCTCTCTCTCTCTCTGGCCCATTACTTCAGCGGCACGTGTTTCATACGAGCCAGGAATCTGTAGAATGTGGCGGCAATCTCTGCGCTTGGCATCTGATGTGCTCTGGCTCCGCCCACTTCCTCTCCATCCCTAACGAGAAGTTAACCGGCCCCTCCCCACGGTCCTTCACCGGGTCCTTTTTGAGATCTTAAAGGGCCCACGTCTTTCCAGCAGAAGTCTACTCCGCAGTGATGTCACACGCGACGTGTGGGAGTGTCCTGTCCACCCAGATATACGGCGGATGGAACAGCCGACCGGCTGCAGTGGTGCCGTCCTTATTGTTCTTCATTTTTACACACATTTGTGATGTCACCGGTGGATAGACTTTTAACGGGCTTGTGCTTGCCAAACAAAATCACACCCGGTGGTAAAATATCTCTTCTCTTTAAGAAGTGACTTTGAATGCTGGAAGTTTTTTTTTTTTTTTGGTGAATTATTACAGAACGATATTGTCTGTAAACGTTGTGTTTTTGAGAGGTTAAAGGGTAACTGAACCGCCGATGCAGTTATTTTATTGACTTATTCTGAGAATGTGTCGCATGGATAGACTGTGGTGTAGCGCTGATTGAAAGGTCACAAGTTTGATCCCTTTAGCCTACCTATGTGACTTTGAGCAAGATGGACCTGTTTCTGTTTTCACTGTCGTACCCCTTTGGCTCCCTCGCTGTCTTTAGATAGCTCCTAAATTTCAGTAATAGGAGAATAATTACACTCTCAAAAACGTTAATTGATTGGAAATAAACCTCCCCTCTCCCCTTATGCGTTTAACTTGTTTAAAGTTAAACGAGTTATTTATTCATATCGTCAGGTAAACAACAAGCGTAAACATCAATCTGAAGGAAAAGTAAATCCTCAGACACCGTAACCATTCATTCATTCATGATTGATTGATTGTATTTTTATTCAACAAAACATCTTCAGGCCTGTTTTGCGTGAACACACGCTGGATTCCAGGACATGTGAGACCAAACTCTTTCTCAACAACAACAACAACAACTGTTTGCTATTTTGTGGTGCGGTGGACTAAAAAAAACCCAATCCCCATGCCCACATCAACATGAAATTAAATGTCTGCTTTCGAGCTGGAAATGTGCTGAGCCAGCGCTGTCTAATGACCGACCTATCTAGCGAGCGATTTCCAAACTCACTAAAGGCATAAATAATGATGTGAATATTCGGACCACATTTTCTTCTTCGGGGTTAGCATTTTAGGTTTGGGTCGCATTATCAAATAGAGGATATCTGGATTTCCTCGGAAAGGAAGGTTGTGCAATAATAACGTCCTTCCTAATGATTATATATCAGGATAATAATGATTAGTGCGAATTTCCGTAATTATACAGTTCAGAAAATTGTGGCGAGAATTTCCACCGTATTCTGCAGATTACTGACTCATATGTAAAACTCAGAGGTGCTCAAAATAGCTCATCGGTTCTGAATATATGTTAATTAACCATCCCCGACTATAACCGCTAACATGTTTTTTGTTAGCTAAAGTGTCGCTTTTTTTGTGCGCATTTTCACACTAACGAGGTTAACAACAAAACTATTCTAAGAAGTCGGCTGTCTTGTTAAGTGGGGTGCAGCCACTCGTAAACCAGGCCTTTTCTTTATTTTACATCTCGGGCGACACACACTAACTCTAAACCGTTGAATTCCACAGGTTATGGGCCCCTCGTAGATCACATTGAGAAAGAGGATTAAAAAACCTGGGATAGCCATCGCATGGGCGTTCTCCTAGCAGATTGTAAAGACGTCTTCTCCGTGAGCCCTCGTTAAGGGCGGCTAATCGCTCCAGCAGCCTTCAGCAGGAGAAATACCTTCATTACCTTGGCCCCCAGAGTGTGAGCGTGTGCATGTCATTGTGTGTTGAATCTGGGCCCCTGAGCTATGAACGGAAGGGCCAGGTGCTAAGCTTGCGAGTTAATATTCATAAAAGTGAAGGACGGGAGGGAGGAGGAGGGAGGAGGAAGAGGAGGAGGAGGAGGCTTTGGTTGCGCACGTGTGCAACTCCCCGGCCAAGTAATTGCTCTGGACTGCACATCTCAGCTGTTAGTGCTTGGAGGAGGGGGGGGGGGGCTAATCTAAACACAACTGGAAGGAGGTGAGTGAGGAAGAGGAGGGATGGTGGGTCATCAAGAATGTAGAGCCAGGGTCCATCAAAGACCACAGGAAGCATTCAATCCGGTTTATGACACACTCACCTCCACGGGACAAACAACTGCCCCAGATACCCCCCAGCGCCCCTGTGACCTCGTTTTGAATCACCATGTGGAAGCACATCTGCAGACACCTCACACACACAGAGGAGGGAGAGACGGGGGGAGAAAGGGTAAAGAGAGAGGACAGACATGACAGGGAGAGGTAGGGGAATGAACAAGAGGAGGAGGTTATGGTAAAAATGGGGGGGGGGGGGGGGGGACATAAAGAGAATAATCTGGGACATAGCCACCAGATTCCCGTTTCTCCTCAGAAAAGGTGGAACCACGCCATCACCTAGCAACCAACTCCAAACACCCAGAAGATTCACTCCGCTTTCGAGGCCTCTGCCAGTTGGCCTGTATGTACACACACCAGTCCGTACACACACACACACACACACACACACACACGCTCCCATGTTTTTCGAGTGTATACAGGTGTGGACGCTGCACAAGTATGTTTCCTGGTATTTACCTTTTTTTCACGAAGGCGTCTGCTTCCAAGCAAACATAAATGAAGTGGTGCAGGGAAGGAGAATACAGCCCTGACTCTGAAACCCGACGAAGAAAAGCCTCACTTTTTCCATCCTCTGTGAAGTTTATTGATTTCTACGACTTTTTATTTTTTTGCGTTTTGTTTGCGCTCTCTCTCGCGCGCTCTTATTTTCCTCGTTCGAGGGCGCCGCGTGATTAACGCGGCTGGTTTATCAGTGTTGTCCATGCGCCGCGGGCTGCTTTGGCCGCGTTTGAATGCCTTGGTGTTGAGAAAGGCAATAAAGCGAACCATTAAGAGGGCTTCACACCTCCAAAACGCTGGGTGAACACGTCTATATAAACAGCGACCCGCTGGGCGCTGGGATTCGCCTCGTTAAAAAAACGCCGACCCAATACCCAAAAAATAAAATAAAAAAAAGAATAGGCCTTCTTGAAGGGTCATAACCTCCATTTATAGCAGACACGGTGTCCCTCGTCACTACTTTAGGATTTCCAGAATTGTACTATTGTCAAATAAATTCAGAAATTGGGTGGTGTACTAGTGGGACAAATATATATTTTTTGCATTGGTAAACAGTGGTGGATATTTATAGAGACACACATTCCCACACAGAACAAAGTATCTATTTTTTGAGAGAGAGAGAGAGAGAGAGAGAGAGAGAGAGAGAGAGAGAGAGAGAGAGAGAGAGAGAGAGAGAGAGAGAGAGAGAGAGAGAGAGAGAGAGAGAGAGAGAGAGAGAGAGAGAGAGAGAGAGAGAGAGAGAGAGAGAGAGAGAGAGAGAGAGAGAGAGAGAGAGAGAGAGAGAGAGCCAACTCAACCCGCGTTAAAGTTGACGAGCGGCACGACCTCAGGGATTCCAACAAAACATAAATCCCAAGCTAGGTGATGCCGAAGTAAAACTAAATAAAAAATAAACAAGAGAAAATACTGGGAGGGCGGCGAGGGGAAGGGTGGGCTAATTTGAGCGCATATCATTCCCAGATGGCCCTGGGAATAAAAGGGTGAGAGATGATTAAACTGGTCAAAGCGATGGAAATCCTGAGCGATTACGGCAGATAGCTGCCATATGGGACTACGTAAGGTTAGTTAAAGACCCCGTCGACCCTCCTCTCCCATCGACCTCCCTTTGCTCTGTCAGCTCGTCGACCGCTACCTTAAACCTGGTGTCGTCAAACCGCGAAGCGTCTCCAGCAGCACGGACCAGGTCCAGGTCCAGGTCCAGGTCCAGGTCCAGGTCCAGGTCCAGGACCAGGTCCAGGACCGTCCGTTTAAAATCGTGCGTCCGTTGTTGTTTTTTATGTAACGCACGTTCCTGGGAATTGCGTTCGTGAGTAGGCCTGTTGGAAAATGAATACGTGCAAATTTGAACATTGTAAAGGGAAAACGTTTGCTTTCCATCTGATGGTTTGTCTGCATTGCCATATTTATTTTGGAGATATTGGGGGAATTGGGGGGCCGGATCTGAAAGTCGCTTATACTCTATGGTTAGCCGAATGACAATCACTATGTTAAAATAAGATCCAATTTTACTTTATTAATCCCAGACGGGAAATTTGGGACCATTACATCTATTTTGTAGAAAACATGAACAAGAACCAGTTTGTTTTCTGCCAGTTTGACGAAGAACAGATAGTTTGCTGGTTGTTGTTCACGGTCATGAAATCCAGCTGGAATGGAAATGCATCACTTTAGCCCTCACATTAGCCATCGTTTTGGACCGTAGTGGCCCACCATCGTTTTTCACATAGAAACTACTTTTCCCCCCAAAAAATATTATTAAAATATTAAACATTACATTTACAATGGGAGTCTTGCAAGTCTGCCTTATTTCTGTGAGACTTCAATTACTTCACACTTCACAACTCGGCCCATTTTGCACCTTTGAACTTCGTTGGAACATTTAACACATGATCATATTTCGATCTTTATACTGTTCCAAACTGATTTTCAATACCTTTTATACTATATATTTAAACGCATATTTTCGCTTCGTCTCATTGACTTCCACCGAGCCCTGCTTAGAGCGTGATGACGACACCGTGCTGTGGCCCAAGGTGGCCATAACTAAAGCTAAACATTTCGGACATCGTCGAGCCCCACAAAGTCCGTACTTCACCTAGAAACACAATATGAACCTTCAACTGTTTACGGTGGTTCTTGTTTCACAGGCGTTCAAACAATTAAGTGATTGGTGTTATACTTGTTGAGCATATTATAAACGGGGGTGTGAAGTCCCCCGATTATATTTGAATGGGTCCCATTGGAGACTCTCCCCTTTCTTGACAAAACAGTCTCGTCTTTAAATTCATGTTGAAACTCTTGAATAAAACTCACATGCTTGAAGGGACACACACAGGTTGGACATCAACAGACAGAATTCACACCGCAATTTCTTCAGAAATGGCCTTTTCTAGTTTTCTAGCTACAGTTTCAGGACTATTGTTGAGTCTACCGTCAACTGCCTCAAGCGCTCGCCCACATTTTGAGCCTGAGTTGACATTGTCTGACTTTTGGACATTTGCGTGCTTTGAGAAATTGA
>JACYXH010000569.1:85000-171052 GCA_026745465.1 Lota lota | reverse complement strand
AGCAACCAAACCAGTCAACCATCCACCAAACCAGTCACCAAACCCGCCAGCCCTGGTGTTCACCAACTTCACTGTACCCAAATGAGTTTCTCCCAGTCCTGGAGTAGCTTCCAGTCTAGCAGATGTCACACGCTAACAAGCACTGAATTACCCCCCCCCCCCCCCCCCCCAGGGAGAGTTAATTTTGGATCGTTTTGGAGCGCTCAGCTGTGATTGTTAATAATTCACATTATTGTGGTCTTCCTTGCAGTATAAATCAATACACTACACACAGAAGATGTGTTCATTATTTTTAACAAGAATAGCCGTATTATATACCAGTATAAATCATTTGAACGTAGCGGTGTGTTGATCTCATAGGGGGGGGGGGGGGTCAGGATAGTGTAGTGTTTGATTTGCCACACGAAGGATACCAGGTTTGATCCCCGATTACCGCTGCCCATCCTTGAACACGATGTCCTGAATTCCCAAATGACCAAACAGTAGTAGATAGTCCGAGGGGATTACAAAGCATGCTGGGAACAGGAGTCTATATTCCCCAGTGGGCCGCTACTGTACGCAGTCCAGATGGTTTCATCGCTGGGCTGAGGTGAGGCTGTCACCATGCCAACACCCCCTCCTGAAATGACATTTTAAAGTGTGCGCACGCGCTGTGTGTGTGTGTGTTTGGTAGGTGTGTGTGTGTGTGTGTGTGTGTGTGTGATGTGTATAACCGAGAACTGCATGTTAGTGTATTATTTCCTTCAGTGATGGTTAGGATGGATCTTGACACATTTCAGTGTTTGTGCGTGCGTGCGTGTGCGTGTGTGCGTGCGTGCGTAAATGTGTTAAGAGGCAACAACAAATACCCAACAAACTCTCTTTCAGCGTGAAGCCTTTCAGAGTTCTGCGGTGTGGAGTTTCCTGATTAAGAGGCGTGTTGCATTAGCTACGCGCTAATCTAGGGAGCACGTCGTTACAAAACAACTCTCATCTCTTGAACAAGCCACGGTCAGGCATGGATTTGCGTATGAGGCGATGCAATGCATTCTTCACGCTGGCCATAATGAGACTTTGATACTGAGCTTTTGTTTGATCGCACAATGCATGATGGGAAAATGGAGAGATTATGAAAGAAGCTTTTACACAAGCTTCCAAGCAACGGGATAAACAAAACTGCACTCTCACACACACACGTGCAGACGCACACAAACTCACACACTCACACAAACGCTCTCCGCATGCACACACTTTATAAAATAGGATTAAGGGATATATTTTCCAAACAATTTGAAATGAGTCATAAGGAGAAGCTTTGTTTTCGAGAAGTAGTAATGAATAAGATAACGTAAATTATAAGCTAAAGTAAGGTAAGATTAGCTAAGCAACAGCTAGGTTCTGCTCAGGTAAGGTTAGATCATGTAAGGAAAGGTTAGCTAAGATAAGGTTATATAAGGTTGGTTAAGGTAAGATTAGTAATGTAAGGTAAGGTTAGCTACGGTAGGTTATATAATGTAAGGTAAGGTAAGCCAAGGTAAGGTTAGCTAAGGTAAGGTTTATATAATGTAAGGTAAGGTAAGCCAAGGTAAGGTTAGCTAAGGTAAGGTTATATAATGTAAGGTAAGGTAAGCCAAGGTAATGTTAGCTAATGTAAGGTAAGGTTAGCTAAGGTAAGGTTATATAATGTAAGGTAAGGTAAGCCAAGGTAAGGTTAGCTAAGGTAAGGTTATATAATGTAAGGTAAGGTAAGCCAAGGTAAGGTAAGGTAGCTACGGTAAGGTTATATCCTGTAAGGTAAGGTAAGCCAAGGTAAGGTTAGCTAAGGTAAGGTTATATAATGTAAGGTAAGGTAAGCCAAGGTAAGGTAAGGTTAGCTACGGTAAGGTTATATCATGTAAGGTAAGGTAAGCCAAGGTAAGGTTAGCTAATGTAAGGTAAGGTTAGCTAAGGTAAGGTTATATAATGTAAGGTAAGGTAAGCCAAGGTAAGGTTAGCTAAGGTAAGGTTATATAATGTAAGGTAAGCCAAGGTAACGGGGGGGGGGGGGTAGGCTTCGGTTGGGGATTCTCCCCAGCCACAATTTGGAGTTGGGGGTATGTGGGAGTGTGTGTGGCTGATGGCTGGTTTAAGCAGTCTCACCTGGCCCGAGTCAGACAGATTGGACTCTGCGGCTGGGTGAGGCTGCACACCTGTTGCACTCAATGTGTACCGGTTGAGCCCGCCATCACCGCACACACTCAGGGAGAGTTCTCCTGCATGGCAACATGGAGCACCAGGTCATGTGTCATTATCAGCAAACCTTACAATAAACCGGCTTCAACACCACCAGCCTGCGTCCTTGTCTGGAGGAGCCCAGTTAAAGCCAGGCGCGTGGCCTTGTCCCTGCTACACTGCTGCACCTCCATGGCTGAGATAATCATGTCACCTCCCATGGTTCTCCCTGTCTCTCAGTGATAAGCCCGGGGGCCTGGGGGGCCGGGGGGCCTGGCGGGCCCTGGGAGACCGAGCTGGACAGACGAGGAGCTCAGACATACCACAGGCTGTGAAGTGGTTGTGTGCAAGTTATTTGGTTCAGCTAAAGTCTAGTTAGCCCCATTGTTTCTCCTTTTTGGGCAAAAACGAACTGAGAATTGGACGCATTTACAAACTTCTAGTTCACGTAAAAGTAGGGCTCTTAGTTCATAACATGGACTTGCACTTGGAGGAGTAAGACATGAGGGAGGTAGAATGGAGGGAGGGGTGGGAGGGAGGCATGGAAGGAGGGGAGGGAGGGAGGGAGGGGAGTAAAACCTTTGGAATGGCGTGAAAGTCATCCACTACATTACTAATCAAGCATCATGGCCTCAACATCATGCTAAAGTACAATACTCTAGTAGACAGTAGCTAGTGGATTATTCTGGACTTCTGGCAGAGAGTCAGAGGTCAGGAGGATTAGTCTGGACCCCTGAGCTCCCATCATGCTGTTTGCTCTCTGTTAGCGCACAGCTTCACACACAGAAGCTAACAGCTGTCAGCTAACAGCTAACAGTGCCACAGCCCTCTCCCTGCACCGCTGCTAATGAGCAGGAAGCCACCAGCGGTGTGTGTGTGTCTCTGCATTTGTATCAGAGGAGAGAAAGAAACATTAAGAGAGGGGATTAGTTTGTGTGTGTGTGTGTGTGTGTGTGTGTGTGTGTGTGTGTGTGTGTATAGGTGTGTGTATAGGTGTGTGTGTTCGTGTTCGTGTGATGCAGCCTTAGGTCAGTGGGTGGATAAAGAGATTGATAGATGTATGATGGATGGAAGGAGAATGGGTAGATGAATAGATGGATAGATTTAGATTAACGTTACCCAGGTAGCATATTGTATAGAGTAAGTATTCTCAAGAAAATTTGCTGTGCAGTTATTTTAGGATGTTAATTTATTTACACATGCAGCATCGAGTTGAATGGTTTTGTGAAGTTGGGAATATTATTTTTAATATCCCTTACCTAATTGGAACAGAAAGGGCAACATCGATATGTAAACAAGGTTCACCATGAAAGTAAATGATCCAATACAAATGTGTAAACTGAACTACAACTAAAGCAATCCCAAAAGGACGCCCCTCAAAGATGTTCCTTCCAGCGTCTGATTGGCCAACTTCATTACCATAATCGGGCCTAAAAATGACTGTTCTATCTGCTCTAATTATACCGTTAATAAATCAAGGCCCCTTTGAAGGAAGAAAAATGACCGAATGAGCTAATTGGCTTAAACTGGGTCTTTACGAGATTACCTGTCGCTAATTGTCACCTGGGACCGAAGACCGTTAGGCTACCATCCAAGGGTGACAGAGACGATGAACGCGCCTACCCTGATTGGTACGGTACCACACCGGGCGGCCCTGTTTCATGGCTCTACTCAGCCATCTGTTGGGCTTGAGAAGAACGTAAACTCAGAGCGGCTCCATAATGATCCTTGATTGAGCGTCGACACAGCCTGCATGATCGGTCCGTGACCTACAGATGGGTTATCGTTGGACTGTGAACTTTAGTTACATGTGTATGCTTTGTAGTGGCTGTTGACACACCACGCACGCGTTCTCACTGATCCATTCACACACGCACGCACGCACACACACGCACGCACACACACACACACACACACACACACATCCTTATTCAAAATTGTTCATCAATAATTTCCAAGGGATTTAAATCGTCCATTAATTTAAAATGTGAACATCGAGAAAAATGTGGATGGAAAATGAACTGGGGGGAGAGAGAGACCAAGAGACAGACAGACAGGTAGAAAGAGAGAGACAGAGAGAGGGAGGGAGAGAGATAGAGAGAGAGAGCTGGAGGGATAGAGGATAATGGCTTCCTCTTCATGTTTTTCACTGTCCTTAACTAACCTTTCAGCAGAAGGAACAAGAACCGCACTCACACACACTCACACACACACACACACACACACACACACACACACACCCACTGTGACCACCATCTCTGGGTCCACTTCCCAGGGCAAGAGGCTGTCTGAGGAAATGTTAAGGAGGAAGGAAGGGATGGAGGGAGGGCGAGAGGGAGGGAGAATAGGGAGGGAGGGAAGGAGGAGAAGAGAGAGAGAAGGAGGGTGGGGAGGGAGGGAGGTCATCATGGAAGGAGGGGGGTTGGGAGAGAGAGAAGGAGAGAGGGGGGAAGGAGGTGGAGGGGAGGGACAGAGGGAGAGCCAGGGGTATTCCCAGTGGTTTGGGGAGCAGAGGTGAACTGGGAAGGTGAAGATGTGTGGGTGTGTATCGGCTGGTCCTCAGCCAGTAGGGTAGTTAGAGAAGACCACACGGGAGAGGGAGAGGGGGGAGGGGAGGAGAAGGGATGAGGAGGGGAGGAGGGGAGAGTAGAGGGGAGGAGGGGGGGGGAGAGGGGAGAGGGGAGGAGGGGAGAGGGGAGGGAGGGAGGAGAGAGGGGACAGGGGGGGGAGGTAGGAGGGGAGAGGGGAAAGGGGAAAGGGGACAGGGGACAGGGGAGGAGGGGACAGGGGACAGGGGAGGAGGGGACAGGGGAGAGTAGAGGGGATCTATTTCTCAGGTCTAATGATCCACAGAACGGACCCTCAGCTGTCTTCAGGGAGGGTTATAGGGAGGGTGTGTGTGTATATGTGTATCGGTGTGTGTGTGTGTGTATCGGTGTGTGTGTGTGTGTGGCTGGTTTTTCAACCAGCACTGTTGCCGACTGCTGCTTTTGTCTGCCCGTGTTGGAGACCAAGTTGTATACAGCTTAGTATACAGATGTCAATCGCCAACGAAGTGCACCTCTATTACATCTACAGTTCATTACCAAGACGTTACACCTGCTTTAGCACCAGGTGCGATGTTGACTCGCCATTACAGAATCCTCCCTCTGGTGACGTCACAAGTGGAAAGCTCAGTCTACCTCTTTGCACAGTGCACTGAGTCGGCTGGTGGTCAAATGGGCCTTAATAGTGCACATCCCCAGTATACAGTATACAGCTAGTACTGCCTCAGTCGTGCTCGCGGTGTTTAGCGGTAGCAGTATACTCCTGAGGACCAGTTCTCAGGAGGGGTGGGGGTGGGAGCAGCTAAACTGGTGATGTCGGGGATTCCACCAAAGGACGTTTGGGCTGAAATGAAACGACGAGAGAGTCAGCCTCTCCACCTCGGCTGCCCAAACGGGCACGGAAAACACCGGATCACCGGTGATCCGGTGTTTCCCGTGCCCGTTTGGGCTCATTCAGAAAGACGTAGAGTGATTCATCAATGCTGGAGAGCAGCAGGGTTTGTTCCCCCCCCCCCCCCCCCCCCCCCCCCCCCGCAGGAAACGCGACGGCTGCGGTTGGTGCGTCTGACTTCTCCTGACCCAAAGTGGCGGGCGAGACGGCGCTGTGAAAGAGCCAGTGTGTCCCTGGCCGCTTCCTCCGGGTGTCGGGTCGGAGGCTGGCACACACCTTAACAGCTTCCCACCGGTCGGAGAATGTAAACCGCGAGGGAGGGCAGTCCTGACGGCTCGAGCGTTTCAGCTGAAAGGACGCCACCCCCCCCCCCCCCCCCCCCCCCCCCCCCCCCCCACCCCCATGCTGCGCTACGACTTCAAGAGACACAAGGCTCTCGTAGAGCCGGCTGTAAGAATCGTTCTGATTCCTCCCGAGTACGACCAAAGAAAGACGCCCAGGATGGCATGCTGGGGCGGAAGGGCAGAGGGAGGGGTTAGGCTGGCCGGATCCCAGACAAAAAGGCACTGGGTTCGATCCCCGGTGTCTTCAAGCTCACCTAGTCAATCTACACTAAATGTACAAGTGGGGGGGTCGGTGTAGTGGCTAGGGTGTGTGAGAGTTTGGGTTCCATCCCCCCGGTACTGACCTGTAAACACTTTGGTTCATGTTGCGCAATCCCACATCACATGATGCTAACAGAGGAATTTACATTGTTCCTGAGCACTTCCTGTCCAGTATCAGAGGGAGAGAGAGAGAGGGAGGGAGGGAGAGGGAGAGAGGGAGAGAGAGAGGGAGAGAGAGAGAGAGAGAGAGAGAGAGAGAGAGAGAGAGAGAGAGAGAGAGAGAGAGAGAGAGAGAGAGAGAATATCATCTCACACTAATCCTACATGCACCCTTCAAACCACACACACACGTTATGACCTTGGTGAGTCATGCTTGGAACATACTGACACCAATTACACCAAGGCCGTCTCTTAGCTGAGGCACAGCCCGGGTGTGTGCGTGTGTCTGGGTGTGCGCGCCTGTGTATTTGTGTGTGTTTGTTTGTGTCTGAGTGCATGTGACAGCTGCAGAGGGCATCAGATGAATTAAAGAGTAAAACTACAAAAGAGCTGCTCACATGGTTCCCATGGCAACGGGAAGTAGTGGGAGGGTAACAAAAAAAAAAACTTTAACGAACAGACAAATCCTTTTTAGAGCTGGACGGCGACCACAGTCACGGGGTTTTGGGAGGGGGGGGGGGGTTCATTGGGCTGAGGAAATGTATTCTGACTGAAGAACAGAGTCTCTTGATGTGGCTCTCCTTTTAAGTGCAGACGAGGAGGACGGCAAGGAGCAAACAGACGAGGAGGTCCCAGACCTTTGAGACGAAAGTCCGTGGAAAGGACCTCACCTTCCTTCTCCTCTTGCTCCTCCGCCCTTCCCAACTCCTCCACCGCTCTTCCCTTCCTCCTCATCCTTCCCTCCACCACCCCTGCGCATCCGTCACCACCTCCC
Organism: Lota lota; assembly: GCA_026745465.1. NCBI lineage: Eukaryota > Metazoa > Chordata > Actinopteri > Gadiformes > Lotidae > Lota > Lota lota. The sequence continues at coordinate 163,885 of JACYXH010000569.1, read as the reverse complement.
CCCCCCCCCTTACCCTCTATCCTGCCCTCCTCCCGCTGGTCGTTACGGTGTGATGAAGTAGCATCTGTGGCGGGCCCTCGCGTTGTCGCAGGGCTGGAGCCAGTGAATAACCCTGAGTGCGTGATGTCGTCCCTAATCCCCCAGACTGCACCTGGCCTGCGGTCGATCAGCCAACGGTTCCGATCCAAGGACGGGTTTTATTCTGTCCGGACGTGCCGGGTCGCCCCAGTCTGACCTGAGTGTGTCTGCAGAGGCCCAGGCCGGTGTACCGCTACGAGTGAAGCTTGATTTCTATTTCTGTCATCATGTGTCCCTACGTTACCATGGCTACGTCGTAGGTCGCCACGTTACCGCGGTATCTGAAAGTGGCCGCCGCCATAATTAAGGTGTACCTCTCAGAAAAATGATACTGTAAATATATCAGGACGCAAAGCCATGAACGCAGTCGCCGGCATAGAGACCCACGGCAGAAGAATGACTTAAGCGTGACGGTATTGTCACCTCGCATTGTGGTGACTGGCATTTGCAGGGGTACTACAGCTTGGTTTTGGTACTACTAGTGCTACTACACAGGCTTGAACTGCATCCAGGGTATTGTTGGTAGCGCTAGGTGTAAATTATGGACTAAAGGAGAATCCAAAGATTCAGGGTCCAAAATACTTTCGTTCAAACTCTCCATCGCAAACGGATCATACAAAACCCCCAGTCTCCTCTCCTTTCTCTCCCCTGCTCTTTTCTCTTTTTGTCTCCCCTCTCTTTTCATCAATCACGAAACCCCAACCTACTCAGGTCTACCCTGTCACGGTGTCAGGGTTGTCGACACTGGATAATAACAGGCCGGTCCAATGGAATGCCTGGAGCCATCAGGACCCATCTTCTATAGCAACAACATGCTACTAAAATGGCCCTTTCTACACAACATCAATATAACAATCCCTGAACAGCTTCTTACGCTTCCACTCAAACTGAAGTTATCTCTCATGTATATACTTACCGATACTACCTCAAACAAAGGCTTGTACTGGTACCAGGGTACTACTGGTACCAGGGCACTACTGGTACCGCTAGTGCTCAATCACTAAACAAGGGCATGAAAACGTTAAATCCGAGGTGATTGCATCAACGCGACGAGATCAACGAGGGAAATAAGTCAGACCGCGTATAGATCGGGAATTCCTTTAAATCACAGAATGAATCAGCCATTTGTCTCCATCTTTCTTCTCTCTATCCCTCATGCACCCCCCCCCCCCCACACACACACACACACATATACCCCTCCCCCCCACACACACACACACACACATATACCCCCCCACACACACACACATTTTGTGTTGTTATCGTTAAGTACTTTGATCCGAGCGTTTCATTCAAACCAGATCAAACGGGGACGTGATGTTCAGTCTTCCCGTCCCCCCCCCCCGTCCCCCCGTCCCCGTCCTCCCCCAGCACCTCTCGAAGAGCGGGACGCTAACCGTCATCGCCACACACACCCCGACCTCGTCTTCGTGTGTCGGGGGCTTTGACGTACACAACGTCTGGCAGAGTGCATCCTGACGCCCTTCAGAGATTACTCAAGGCTTTTTATTTCTCTTTTTGAGGCTGATCTCTTTCAAACCCCCCCCCCCCCCCCACCACCACCACCACCACCACCACCACCCTATATAATCCCCTATGAATAAGCAAAGCTGAGCCAGTTCTGTGTGTAAACGGAAGCAAAGTGTGAGGACGATTATCGACTCCTCAATTATAAAAAGGGGTCAAAAATAACGGGGAAGAAATGCATTTTTCATACGCACGGCTTACCATGGTGTTAGAATGTGCTGCTTTGTCAATCCAGGACAGTAATATAAATGAAATGAGTACAAGTGTACGATTGCGTGGCCATGGGTTTTGCGCCCAGTGGGGTTGACCTATTCACCCCAGCAGAAGATCAGAAGGTCAGATTGAGCATGGCTTGTGAGGACGTTGGTGAGCTGAGGTTTAAGGACTCGCTAAATCCTCTGGCGACATCTCCATGACCCGGGGCCTCTCAGGAGATTCTGCTTTAAGGTTTTTAGCGTTTTGTGTACTTATGAAAAGGTACTTCCAGGTTGTTCTATTTTTACACTGCACTGTATATTTTATGAACGTGCCAACCTGAAATTCTATAAGATGTGACTCTAAATCCAAGTTCGCTTTCATTTAGGCGATCACACACACACACACACACACACACACACGATGGTCAACACACTCACTTTCCCTAAGGCAATTCGGTTGGAGAGTTTCTCTGGCTCTTATATCAATCTTTTATTTTACTGGAACGCAAATGTTCTGCTGTTCAAACCAAACCTCCCACGATAGACTCCATCTGCCCAGGTACCTGGAAGCCTTCATCTGAGCTGGCGCCAAGCAGTCTTTGGTGATTGACCCAAATAAATTGTATTCTGTACTTCCTATATTGAAATGTTTGGAAGGAGCTCAGAGAAACCCCCCCCTTTATCAGCCGGTACATCTATTCCAGGGTTTCAGTTGGCCCTTTCGTTTCCGTCAATCGCATTACGTGTATTTTCTGAATCAGTTGTAATTTCGACAGACAATAAAGGCTTTTATATTCCTCTAAATGCACAGTTCCGCAGTTGATATAAACTGCTATCCAACCTCTTCATCATTCAGTCATTTGCAGACATCGGGGATCGAACCCGGTAACCGTCCGGCTGGGAGCCCAACACCATGGGATCTGTCCGCCATCAAATCATTTTGCTGGCAGACTCCTCCACACCGCTGTGGCCCAGGCTAAAGGAGGCAGAGTGACTCATTTCATTACCCCCCCCCCCCTCGAAAATCTTTCCCTCAGAAGGTCAACCGCTAACACCCCCCCCCCCCCCCCCCCCCCCCCCCCCCCCCCCCCCCCCATCCGCCCACTCCACCCCAGCAGGCCTCGCCTGGGGAGAGATGGATGGCTTTTCTCCCAGGTGGGATTCTCTTAGCGAAGGATGAGCCTCGTTAATATGAGAGGATGTCCCTGGATTTGAGGAGCATCTCTCTCCATCGGCCAACGATAACGGCGCGCCAAATGATGATCAATAAATGACTATTGATCCTGCACGCCTGTAATGAAGCCATGTGACTCCACAGCGGGAGAAACACAAACGGTTGGGTCTGTGTTTTGTGTTTGTGTCTTTCGGCGTCGGCAGTCATTCGCCATTTCAAAGTTGAAGCGATCTTCTTGTTTACGTTCCCCGGGTTGTTTCCCCCCCCCCATCTTCCGATGCATATTTATGCCAAGGGATTCAGATGTGCTTTGAGTTTCCACCGAGGAATGACAATGAAAAGGATTTTCACTCAGGCTCCAAAATGGGCATTCGCGTGTCTCGGCTGTTGCTGTAAATAGCTGTGATTTTTATTCCAAGACTCGTGCAGAGGAAATGAAAGTGATACAGCGACATCTGAATATGTCTCTAGACTGTAAACAAAACACAGTGAACCCATCACATGTAGGAAATGGGTAAATAAACGAAAGCTTCTCTTTGTGTGTGTGTGTGTGTGTGTGGTCGGTTGCTATAGTTCTAACCTTGAATGGGCTGTGGGGTTTTCTGTGTGTAAGAGAGCACAGTTATTGAGGGACAAAGAGACAAAAGTATGTAGTATGTCTACAGAGAGACTCGATGTTTCTCAGGCAGCTTCATCTGCAGACAGCAGAGAAAGTGTTGTTCTCGACATACGCCGAGACATGTATCGGGAGTGTGTCCACTCCACATCCAAAGGTTCCGGGTTCGATCCCCAGTTTCCCCCTTCAGCCGTCCATAAGCAGGATTCTGACACCTCAGAATTCAGTGGCAGTCGCTTTGCTAAATGACTAAACAGTGTATTAATACTTGCTACAGAGTGATACCATTCTGTCCCACCCTGCCCCCTTCTTCCTATTTTCAGCTGTTCATCCCATCTTCAAATCCGGATCCCATAAAGTGTCCCGTGTGCAAACTGAGGCCGGCAGAAGTTCAAGAAAACATTGGAATTCCCAGGGACTCAGAGAGCAATTAAGAAAACACCAGCCTTGAGCAGAGAGCAGGGAGCAGAGAGCAGGGGGGAGGAGAGAGGGGAGGGATGCAGGGAGGGGGAGGAGGGAGGAGGGAGGAGGAATAGGATGAGGGACATAGGAGGGAGGACGAGTAGGAGATGAGGATGAGGAGGAAGAGGAGGAGGGGAGAATGAGGAGAGAGGAGAGGGAGGCAGAGAAGGAGGGAGAGGGGAGAAGGGAGAGAGGAGGAGGAGACGGAGGGAAGTGTCAGAGTCTGAGTAGAGATGAGGAAGAGGGGGGAAGAGAGAGAGAGAGAGAGAGAGAGAGAGAGAGAGAGAGAGAGAGAGAGAGAGAGAGAGAGAGAGAGAGAGAGAGAGAGAGAGAGAGAGAGAGAGAAAGGGAGGAGTGTCGAGGGAGGGACTGTCCTTCCAATTAAGGCCCACAGTGATGGGCCAGGTCAGCAGGTTTTTCTGCTGTGGTGGTGTCTCCTCAGGGCTCCAGTAGGGGCCGTTTAGCGGTGATGGGGCGTTAGCGGGGTACCTCCACGTTCTGGAGGCACCGCATGACAACCGGTCGTAGCGGCGGAGGAGGCCTTAAGGAAGCTGCCGCTACGCTGATGATTAGGGATCTTTAGTTGCTAAGCGCAGACAGCTTCGTTGGAACCAAACCAAGCTATTCAATAATTGATTTGAATTTGTCTCACTGTGTTTGATACTAGGCCTAGAGTCTCTCTCTCTCTCTCTCTCTCTCTCTCTCTCTCTCTCTCTCTCTCTCTCTCTCTCTCTCTCTCTCTCTCTCTCTCTCTCTCTCTCTCTCTCTCTCTCTCTCTCTCTCTCTCTCTCTCTCTCTCTCTCTCTCTCTCTGCTGCAGTATTGGTAAGTTTACAGTTTCCTTGAGAATCTGAAGGGAGACATCAGCTTCCAGAAGCCTCCAGCTCCTTCGCTACTGGATCCCACTTGTTAAAACCGTGTTCATTTTTTTTATTTAGCATCTTTGATACTTTTGATCCAATTGTTTCCAGATTCACGCCTTAAGGAGTATGGGTAGAGGTTAGGGAATCTTGCTCAGGGATGCCTCCAGGTAGACTGCAGACATTGGGTTTCAAACCCAGTCCCTCTGAATCCTGGCTCTAAAAAAACCCTCATACAATGCACTTTTACACCACAATATAAGAAGATAAAGCAGAATATAAATCGGAATAAATTAGACGCAAAACAACAAACCATTCGTCAAACTGTATAATCAACCCACGATAAATATGGCCATGCATTTTTATGATTTCATCTTCCACGCATAACTTGAACTAACAAAGTTACAGTCTGGATTATGAATGCGTTGCGTAACATGCCGCTGCTGGGCTCCTATGGTTTATGAAACAGTTTACCTCATGGGGTTTAACGGGATTAATGTTCTTTCAGCGCCCATCAACAACCCCCCATCCCACCACCGATCTCACGATGAGTTAGGAAGTGTACAGTGGTGCACAGGACACAGTGGACTGACCCAAAGATGAGTCTCCGTTTTAGAATGAAGACATACGTCAGCACTTGAAGACATGAATGTAAGGAAGCATCACATGTTTCATATCTTGGGCATAATGAATATAGATCCTAATAATAACAATAATATACTGCATGTTGTTTATATAAAAAACCTAGTTGAGTTTATAGTTTGCAGCAGAACTGGTTGTTATGTTCATACGCATGCACGCACACACACACACACACACACACACACACACCTGTGTTTCTCTTCTCCCTCAATCTTGTTTCTACACAAACAAAGCTTGGTTCTCTTGGTCTGCGTCTTTCTCAATGCTCGTCTGAGGATCTCCATGTTCCCCTCCCCTTTTTCTTTCCCCGGGCCATGGACATGTTTAGCTGTTGGTTTCTTTTTTTGGTTCTGCATACGACACACACACCACACCTTCACACATGCCAGCCATAGCATCCACACTGATTTCATGGATGGACCAAAACACTCCTAGTTGGTTTTCTCTGGGTTTAACTTTAGTTCTGTAATTCAAACCGTTTGGTTAGCCTCTTTGGTGTGTTGCTCCACTATTTTGCATGGTCTTGAGCCAGGCAACGGCAACCCAAGAGAGAGATAGAGAGAGACATATGGCGGGCGAGCTAGAGAGAGAGAGCGCGAGCGTGAGCGAGAGAGAGAGATGAAGAAAGAATACATAGATTGGGATCAAGGGAGGTACAGAGCAGGTGCAACAGAGAGGGAAAAAGTGAGACGGAGGGAAACAGAGAGAGAGAGAGAGAGAGAGAGAGAGAGAGAGAGAGAGAGAGAGAGAGAGAGAGACACAGACAGAGACAACGGGATGTTAGTGATGAAGAGGAGGATGACAGCTCTTCATCCCGACACCAGTGTCTAGTTCAGAGATGAGACCCCAGGACTTCAACTCACTTCCTCTTCCTCCCCAGTCTTCGGTGTGAGGCTGGGAACATCAAAACCCTCCCGATAGGAGAGGAAGAGGAGACAGACCCGAAGAGAGACGTCCCTCTTCCCCCTCCCCTACTCTTTGATCCGCCAACACAACACGGCTGCGATCGGCTCCCCGAGCGCGAGAGACAAGAGTTAAGGGTTCAAAACAAGGAGAGCATGACATCACAGGAACTATGCAAACACGAACACGGCACGCAATTGAAACACGGCACAATGTGTACGGAGAAACTAAGTTAGTATAACTGGCCTACAAATGAAAACCTTACTCTACTACTATTTAGTGTGTGCGATAAACAGCCTATAGCTCACATTGTCATGGTCGATTTTAAACTCATCTTCTATTTCTAATAACTTAAATCGGGTCTAAACCTTTTGTTTTGCTTTACTGGGCTCCCTCTGGGCTCCCGTCTTCGTCGATCCTGAACCCTTAATACCCCGTGTCTGTAGTCACTGGGAGTCGCTTGTGTATAAGCACCTCGAAAAAGAATAGCATCAGACTTCAGTTGCGTTTATTTCCAATTGTTGTGTTTACACTATTGTTTTATATTCTATCTAAAACTGTCGATTCCCATTTGCCGTAGGTAAACCATTACCCATGAACCACTGAGATCAAACTGAAAGACACTAAGAAAGGAAACATACAAAATATAAAAATATAAGATACAAAGTGAAACGTGTTCATGTGTGCAATGATTTCCTGTTGTTGTAACGTGCACGTCCCATTGTGATCGTTTTGTACCGTTGTATCAAAACAACGTCAAATATCCGCCAACTTCAACAAAGGAACTCAGCGTTTCTGCTCATTTTCTTGTTTGGGAAAGGTTTACTATGAGTCCTCTGCTTTGGCGAGCAAAACGCGCTGAAAAGGCGCTAATCGGAACCCCCTATAATCCCACCGTAGACGTCGCTGAGGAGAAGCTGCGGTTATTTACAACATGTACACAAGCAGGTCGTTCAGAGCGTCTGAACGGCCTGCTGCAATACTTTATGCTACTACTTTATGCTACTACTTTATGGTACAAAACGTGCTGAGCGGACGGTTTCACAACCCTTCTGTAAATCAAACGTAGCGTCGTCTGCTGCTGGAATCCAATCCAAACGATTGGAGTCCGCAATAAAAAGGTGTCTTTTTTTTAGGGATTATGTTACTAAAACACATCCTCGACTTGAGATTTAAAATGTCACGATTTCCAATACACACGCATAATATAGATGTTTGTGAGATCAGACAGACAAAATGTTCCTACAAGAATCATGAATATGTTGTTTGTTGAGCAGACTTTCAATGGACTGATCCGTCCAGCCATCCATCCATCCATCTATATATCCAATCATTCATTCATTCATCTACATATCCAGCCATTCATTCATCCATCCACCCATCTATATATCCATCCATTCATCCATCTATATATCCATCCATTCATCCATCCATCCATCTATATATCATCCATTCATCCATCCATCCATCCATCTATATATCCATCCATTCATCCATCCATCCATCTATATATCATCCATTCATCCATCCATCTATATATATCCATCCATTCATCCATCCATCTATATATCCATCCATTCATCCATCTATATATCCAGCCAGTCATTCATCCATCTACATATCCAGCCATTCATTCATCCATCCATCCATCTATATATCCATCCATTCATCCATCCATCCATCTATATATCCATCCATTCATCCATCCATCCATCTATATATCCATCCATTCATCCATCCATATATCCAGCCGTTCATTCATCCATCATCCATCATCTGTCCATCTTCCCATTAACCAAGCCCAACACACACACACACACACACACACACACCACTATAACTGAAGGGTTGCAGTTAGTGTAATACTGAATTCACTATTCCATGCTCCTGACCTTGACTTGTCAATCAAACATAACAAAGACAACAAAAGCTGACCAATCAGGAAGGAGCTATGTAAAAGAAAAAAGAAATCAAATCCCTCCATTTTGATTGAGCAAGCTGACTCACTTGAAATGTGGAAGAGTCACTTGGTTGAATTCAGTTGAATGAACCATTGCCAACTCAACAACAAAAACAAACACTTGAACACATCCAGTATCGAGTTTGCCGACCGAGATTACCTTGGGGGGTGGGGGGGGGGGGGGGGGGGGGGGGGGGGGGCAGGGGGGGGGGGGGGCACGGGTGTGTAGTGTGGGGGGGGGTGTTGGGGGTGTGGGGGGGCGTGTGAGTGTGTGTGAGTCAGATTGCATATCTGATGTGTGCAGAACACACCAAGAAGGTGTGAATGTGCTTTGCTTTTGGACTAACCTGCAGTCTGCCGCACATTCTTGTTCAATACAAACAAAACCAAGACATCATGCGAAAATTGTCGTTTGTGACCCTGCAGTCATTTCAATTCAAACATTTCAATAAATAAATAAAAATCCATGTAAAGCAGCCTTGAAATGTGTCAGTTGAATTTCCGATATGCATGAGGTCAACGCTGAACATGACATCATGAATACGAAGACGGCATCAGAGAACTCATCGTCTTGTGGTTTTAATCAGAGCTAGCATTGCATGGTAGCATAACATAGCTATTGTTTCAACTCTTAGACAGGGCGCTAGCGTGCTTAGCTTTTGAAATTCTCTACCGTTATTACACTGTGTGTATGTATGTTTAAGGGGGACAAATAGGAATAAGTGTGTGTGTGTGTGTGTGTGTGTGTGTGTGTGTGTGTGTGTGTGTGTGTGTGTGTGTGTGTGTGTGTGTGTGTGTGTGTGTGTGTGTGTGTGTGTGTGTGTGTGTGTGTGTGAGAGAGAGAGAGAGAGAGAGAGAGACAGATGTCAGTAATTGCATATCTGCATGTTGTGCAGACACACACACTTTGTGTGCATAGTGTGTGTGTTGGACTACCCTTCAGTCAGTCACCACACTGCTTCTCATCAAACCCAAAGCCCATCACTGCATTACTACCCTTCAGCCAGTCACCACACTGCTTCTCATCAAACCCAAAGCCCATCACTGGACTGCATCCTCGCTCCTCCGCTGAAACATGCACTTCCACGGACGGAGCGAGACCAGACATCAGCACACCTTAACGCTTAAAGAGGAGAGAACTCATTGGAGGTGGATCCAGGTGTATGATACAACACCTTGGAATACTAATGATTGTGCATTTCACTATGGACACGTGTAGTTACATCAGCACATTTTTGGGGCACATAAAACCCTCGGGGACCCGGGAGATCTGGTATGAAATGGGATAAAACCCCCGCGTGAACACATTTTGAGGTTCATCAAAAGGAACGAAACCACTGAACTGTGCATCGGATGATAAAAGTGGAGGAGCGTCGTTCCCTCGCGCCCGACGACGGGGCCCGTTACCTGACAGCAGCCGAGATGGGCGAGGCCCCGCCCTGGCCCTGGGATTAATCAAACACCGATTGTTCAGAGAAGCCCGCACGCACGCTCCCTCCCAGGCCAGACGCAACCTCGGCATTGAAAGCGCCAGGACCGAACAAACAACAGTTGTCTGTGTTCTTCGTGGGGTTGTTTTCCCCTCCACATTACACCCGCAGCTCAGTGTCGCTGAGCACAAGACAAACACACAGACATTCAATGGGAAATTACATTCTGCGGTCTGCAGCCGTTACCCTGGGGAACGACAGATCCTGAATAAACCATCATCTCTCTCTCTCTCTCTCTCTCTCTCTCTCTCTCTCTCTCTCTCTCTCTCTCTCTCTCTCTCTCTCTCTCTCTCTCTCTCTCTCTCTCTCTCTCTCTCTCTCTCTCTCTCTCTCTCTCTCTCTCTCTCTCTCTCTCTCTCTCTCTCTCTCTCTCTCTCTCTCTCTCTCTCTCTCTCTCTCTCGTTCCCCCGTCCCGCTATAGCACCAGACTCCTTGATAATTGTTTTTATGACAGCTGGGTGTCGGAGAGGCATTTCATACCCGATGGCCGCCCTCTTTACCACCAAACATGGATCAATCAAATGAAATAGAAGAGAAGAGAGAGCGAGAGACTTGATCTAAAACACCATTAGTATTTCAATGGAATTTACAGGAGCAGTGAACCAGTCAATCCACTTTTCCAAAGTTGGCTAAAGGGGATTTCTACCTTTATTCTCATTCCCTAATGATAATGCTAAGAGAGTTTATTAGTTATTTAGTTTATTAGTTACACACACACACAGCTGTGTGTGTGTGTGTGTATATGTGTGTGTGTGTGGCACTGCACACACTTCAGAATAAGACCACACAAAGAAAAATCGCTTTTGGAGGACCCTTCAATACATAAAAGGCCAATTAGTAATGCTGTGTGTTCCTTATCGTTGTATCTTCTGCTGGGTCCTAAACTCCTCCATGTTAGTGTCAAACAGAGCTGCCTCGTCTGGTGAACCTTCAATGGCTTTTCGCGATGACTTCATGACCACTTTGACCTATAGTTCCAATGTTAATTAATTAGGCTCTCTCTTTTAACCCTGCATGAGGCTATCCTCTGTTTGACCAAATCACGCTCTCACGCGGGTAGCTCACTCACCTGCAAAGGTCAAGTCGAAGTACATCTAAAGTTGCAAGATCGTTCTAGGCCAGGGGTAGTTTAAAAAAAAAGGTCTGAATCAGATCTAGCCAGGGAATCACAGTGTGCTAGGTAGAACTGTAGCTTTGATATAGGCTTTCAAAAAAGGCTGAGATTCAGAAAATGGGATGACTCGTTTCTCAGGAAATCTCTGCTTTGAGTCACCGTGACAACATTTTCTTCCATATATATTGCAACGGAAAATGAGACTTGTCTAGGCTGCACTAATGCAGGCCTACATTTGTCACCGCAACCTTCGCTTTTTCTGTCGCAAATCTAATTTTCACATTTGGAAAGTGATTTAGAGAGAAAAGATCCCTGGGTAGAAATACAACATTTGTTCTTTCTGTGAGGCACTGAGAATTTACATATGCTTTAGAAAATAAAGGGATAGCAGCAGTTGGAACATTTTGCTTGAACCAAGCAAGGTGGGTCCATTTCTATGTCAGCAGAATGTGCTGGATCTGGATGAACAACAGGTAAGACCGTTACGTGATAGATTGTCTGCCACAGAAATATAACCATTGCTTATTAATTCTCCTCAACGTAAATATCTGAACGCATTCAGTACATTCAAAGAGAATTGCTTCATGAAACGAACATAAATCCAAGCTATAAAGTGCAGAACAACTTGCAGGCCCCTCCGAAGTTTCGCTAGTCGTCGCCGTGGGAACGCTTATGAACAACCTGTCAGCTGGTGACGCCTGGTCCTGTGTGAATGTCATTACTCAAAAGGAGCCAATCAGGGAACACGCAATCGATGCACTATGCATGCGTGAATCCACCTCACCAACATGGAACCCTCCGGATGGCACCTTTTGGATTTCACAACTTAATCTTGTGGACGGGTGCAATGAGTGAGGAATAAAGCAGGACGCGGTGTCCTGCTTTCATGGTGCATCATGGTTATTGAACCATGATGAGGATGGTGATGCAGCCACGGCTACTTACCCTGTAAGGCCATTACTTTCCAGTAACAGGACACCAGGCAGGGGTTAACTCCTTGCTTACTAGGCTATTTACTCACTTCCTTAGTGCTTAGGTACAAACAAGTTACCATCAAGATGTCAGTTATTTTCATCAACAACGTTTTTTCATCAACTGAAAATTCACGATTGCTCCCCGGCGATTTGAGCATATTGTTTTTGCGTCGTCCAGGAAACATCTGGTAGACAGTTGTGTTTGACCGTTACGGTCAATACAACTATCGATGTTGGATTTTAGATTTGTAGCGCATTGATTCGAACTGATAAAAGGCAGCCCTTATTGAAAGATAACGCACCCTTGGAATTGTTCTGACCAATCAGAATCAAGTATTCTACAAGCCTGTGGTTCAAATACGAATATATGTACCTGCCCACATCAGTCATCAAATCAAACTATTTAAGTCGCGCCTTTGTCTTTTTTAAACAGCAATACAAAGTGCCTAACCAGGCAGACGACACAATGAAAACAAGAAATGACCCTGTGCTTACCGTTAACATTTAGCTAATTCTGACAACGTTGCTCTACCTCCAATACATCCCTCAACCTCTGGTCATCCTAACCTGCGACACAACAGGCCGTCCATCCAGCGGGAGACTGAGACGGATACGGTCGGCCATGACGAGGAGTGGCGCATCTTCTGCTAATCTAACATCTGTCACCGCCGGAGACGAACAGGCAGACCCCCCCCGGTCATGTGACGCGAGTCCCCCGGTGACTCATCTGCGAGGCGGACGCTTTGACAGCAGTCGTCCCCCGCATGTCGGGGCCCATCGCGGAGAACGGCAGGCAGAGAGCTGAGGATCAGAACTGTAACAGAACAGAATTCAGAACTGAGCAACAAGACGCAGAAACAGAACCGTGAAGCCCATGTTAGAAACAGGGCTTCTGCCTAAATAGAGATGTTCTGATGTTTCCAAGTGCTGTCTGTCAACCCACTGCATGCCACCAGAACTTCTGAAATGAAGTCCTTCACAGCGCGGTCTGAGAGAAAAGGTTAATTGATGTAGTCGCTGATTCCCACTACAAAAAAAAAGAGCAAAATGTTAGCCTCTCTCCCTCCCCTCTTCAATCTCTCTCTCTCTCTCTCTCTCTCTCTCTCTCTCTCTCTCTCTCTCTCTCTCTCTCTCTCTCTCTCTCTCTCTCTCTCTCTCTCTCTCTCTCTCTCTCTCTCTCTCTCTCTCTCTCTCTCTCTCTCTCTCTCTCTCTCTCTCTCTCTCTCTCTCTCTCTCTCTCTCTCTCTCTCTCTCTCTCTCTCGTCAATATACGCTCATTAGAAACACCCCGTGTTCTTGGTGGGCCACTTATTCCGATAACTGGACTAACTGCTCTCTAGATGGTTAACTTGAACCAGATCCCACCTATCAAAATGAACGCCCCTTCGTGTAACAAAAGCACGACTCCGCCACCTTAGATCGAGGAACAGCGCGTGTGGGAGCGCGAGGGACAGACAGACTGTGAGAGAGTAAAAGGACAGTGTGTGACAAGAGAGAAAGAGAGCATGCAACAGAGTCAGAACGAGGGTGAGAGGGGAGGAACATTGTAGTGTTCCTGAGAGTTGCTGCAGGTCGCATCAGCTACAGGCTGTCCTTGTTCCTATGGAACAAGGACACAGAGGTTCCATATCCACAGTGGGACATCATGCTCCAGCAAGCGTGCAGCTCTGGGAAACCTTACAGGAACAATGGGACCAAAAGAAACAGGGTGAGGACAGAATGTGGTATATAGCTTGCAGGAGCATGGGTTCACAACCATGATCCCAATTATAACCCAGTTGTCAAAAAATAAATAAAGCCCTGCCATTGTTACTCCCTCAGGTTGGGATCCCAACCGGAGGTCCTCCACCCTCGTTATACGGGTGGAGGACTCGGCCCAGATCCACCCGTTTTTTTTTTTAAATCTGAAAATCCTGGTGCCCCCAACTTGGGTCTGCGTTCAGACCCAAGTTTGAACCGCATCGACATCTTGCAGAACGCTTGTGGATGTAAATCATTGATCAGTTTGTTTGCATGAACAGGATCTTTCAAACCTTTTCAAAAATGATTTTTTTTTCTTTTATCAAGACTCCATGTACTCGCTTATAAGTCCGATTCTCCCGTGACCCCATCTGCATATCAGGCCACAAGGTCGGGAGACGCTGTGTTGGAGATATGTGCTTCTGAACAACAGGGAGAACACCACTGGAACAATGTCACCTAGGTGACTGTTGCTGGGCTGCTCCAGACAAGGACGCAGGGTGGTGGTGGTGTTGAAAGACCGGTTTATTGTAAAAGTTGATAGACAACGATACATGACCTGGTGCTCCATGTTGCCATGCAGGAGATCTCTCCCTGTGTGTGTGTGTGTGTGTGTGTGTGTGTGTGTGTGTGTGTGTGTGTGTGTGTGTGTGTGTGTGTGTGTGTGTGTGTGTGTGTGTGTGTGTGTGTGTGTGTGGAGATGGCTGGTTTACGCTGTACACACTGATTACTCAATGTGCAACAGGTGTGCAGCCTCACCCAGCCCCAGAGTCCAACCAGTCTGACTCGGGCCAGGTGAGGCTGCTTAAACCAGCCGCCATCCACACACACCCCCACAGCCTCGTTTGACACTCCGGTCGGTTGTTTAAAACGTGCAGGCACACTGAAGATGCTGACGGAGTCACACGCTGTCAAAGTTCTCCCTGCAGAAACGGTCTATCCGAGCCTGTCTTTGTGGAACAGTGCCAGCAGAGCGGATTCTGCTGATCGGGGACGAGATGAAGCGTCTCTTTCTGTCCCCTGGAGACATTCAAGAACCCCCTCCCCCGCCCATGGGTCCCCCAACCCCCCCAACCCCCCCAACCCTCTCTGTCCATTTGTCCATCCATCTGTCCGTGAGCCAGTTCCTTTGACCGTTTCTCCTTTCTCTATCCTAGTCCTTTCCCTTTGTCACTCAGTCAGTCAGTCTGTCTGTCTGTCCCTTTGCCTGTCCGTCAGCCAGTCTGTCTGTCCGTCCGTCTGTCCGTCCCTTTGCCTGTCCGTCAGTCAGTCTGTCTGTCCGTCTGTCCGCCCCTTTGCCTGTCCGTCAACCAGTCTGTCTGTCAGCAAGTCTGTTTGTCTGTCTATCCCTCCTTCAGCCAGAATCACGATGCATCTGTCTGTCAGCCAGTGTCTTTGTTCGCCTGTCAGCAAGTCCGTCCATCTCCCTCCAAACAAGATTCTCCCTCTCTCTCACCCTCCCTCCCGACCCTCCCGCCCGCCCTCCCTCCCTCCCTCCCTGGTGGTTATCTCAGAACTGCGACAGGTTTCAAGTCCAATGCAGACACAGAGTTGTCGGGACATAAAAAACAAGCCTAGCATAGTGTGGCGGCTCGGGATGTTCGATCCGCAGTGTCCCCCGTCTTAATTTAGTAACACGCCTCAGCCCCTGCCCGCTACCTCCCTGTCAGGTGGACAGCCGTTCCAAGAGGGGACTCATGACAGATTCTGTGTTTGTGTTGACCTCACACGGTGGGCTCCACGGGTTATTAGACAGGCGCATCAATCCCTCGATTTAGCAGCACAGTGAATCGACCAGCGTTTCTGCAATAAGCTAACAAACAATCATCCCCTCCCCCCCCCCCCACCCCACCAGCAAACCTACCGAGAGGGTGGAGGTGTGGACATATCGAAGGCTGGGGCTCTGTGCGCCATTCCTCCCGAGAACTCATTTCCTTCAATGTCACATTGGAACAACTCAAGACGACCACTTGAAACCCGACCGGCGCGGTACGGCCCCTGTTGTAACGGGAAAGTAAATGTCACAGTCGCTAGTCGGCAAGGGAGGGAAACCCCCGAAGCTGAGCATGTGCCGAACACGCGTGTGTGTGTGTGTGTCGCGCAGTCAGCGGTGCGCTAGATTGATGCCCTCTCGCTCTCGCAGCGGCGAGAATCAATGTTTGGGGCGATATGATGACTTATGGTGATGAGAAGACACAGCCGCACGTCTTTCTGCATGCGGACAAATTAATCAGGCCGGTAGTAAATCCAGCGGGGGAGATGAAGCCCCCCCCCCCCCCCCCCCCCACCCCGAGCCCTGCCCATGTGACATCCGTCACACACGCAGATCCTCCGCTGACACGCCGGCCATGCTACGCGCTCCCAGACACCGAACACAGGAGGGGGGGGGGGGGGGGGGGGGGGGGGGGGGGGGGATGTGTACGGTGGACTCGTAAAACACAGCATGCACACAGCATGCGTCTGCATGTTCTGCAGTAAGTGGTCCCACTCAAACGAGACAGAAACGCCTTATGTTTTCAAGCAGGTAGGTACGACGGGTGTGTTGGGTGCTTTTAAACGATTCAGTGACCCAAGACAACGCAGGGCCCCTGCGTAATTTATGGTTGGGGCCCTACAATAAATCTTGCCTAGGACCCCCTAGAGTTCAGAACCGGCACTGAGAGCAGCCTTGGCGTTTATAATGATGATCCAAAGTGAGTGCTACTTTATAACCCTGTCCTCAATTACAGCGGTTTCATACGATCACATCAGCAGCATTAGGGGGCGTTTATAAAGGAAAGAGACAGAGAGGGACGAGAGAGGGACGAGAGAGAGAGAGAGAGAGAGAGAGAGAGAGAGAGAGAGAGATAGAGAGAGAGAGAGAGGTGGACGAGGGACATAATGGAACAGAGATAGTGGGAGAAGGAGATAGGGAGAAAGAGAGAGCATGGAAGGGAGGATAACCTTTAAAAAGGAGGAAATGTGAAAAATATAACATTTTTAATTATGTAATTGATCATGGTACCGGCCATTATGAAGTGGTTTGAAACTTTAAGAAATATAGTAAATGCTCAAACAAAGTTGTAAAAGCAGTTGTTAAGACTAAGAGCATATATTTCATTGGAAAGATTGGGAAATGGAAGCATAGACTTGATAAACCTGTCACAGATGGTCTCATTGGTTTCCCACAGTTATGTAGATGCATCTCAATTAAATGAACGCTGGGAGTGGTGAATATTGATGACTTCCTCGTAGAGCAATTAAAATCGGTATGGAAACAAATGTGGTCTACGGCTCGCTTTGCACAAGGAAACAAATGTTTCAGCCTATTCAGGTCACAGCTGCGTATGGCATAACTCCCGGTTAAAATAAGTCCAGCTTTTTGGGTTAGTCTCAATATGTCAACATAAGCCATGTTCCAAGCCACACGCCTAAATCAAACCAACCGAGATAGTTCCTCAAATCGCTGATTGTGACGCAAATGAGGAGCTGAGAGTGTATGTAATATCGTGCGTCACCAGAGGCGGCGCTATGCCCTTGGTTCTTGCTTAAAAGAGCCACTGTTTGGTGTTCAAACAGTGGTGATGTGTGATGATTTGACGCTCAACGAATCAACGTCAGCCATGTTGTTGATAAGCAACCACAAGCAACCAGATAAGCCTACTCGGCGACGGCCCGCTTGGTAAGCTGGTGCCTGCGTGTGCGTGCGTGCGTGTGCGTGCGAGCGAGAGCCTCCGGTTTCAGAAGACGAGCACTGGAATCTGAGGTGGTGTGATCGTGGTGATAGAATACGAACACAGCGCAGGCGCCAGCAGGGGTATGATGAGAAGGCAGCTCTCTGCTCAGCACGGCACTGATAGAGGCTCCACTGATCGATACCTGGTCTGGCTAGCTCCCAGCTGCCCTCAATAGCGCTTCTTCCTCTGAGCTAAACAACCAGCCTCCAAAGCTCTCTCTCCCCTCTTCCTATCTCCTCCTCCCCCCCTCCCCCCCTTCACCCTCGCTCTCTAATAACTTTATCCCTCCGCCTCCCCCCCACCCCTCACAAAAAGAGTGATGATTATGTTGAACAATTGCACAAAAACAGAAAAATAGCCGAACTTGGCACCTTCGCACAGGAGTGAGACTAGAAAAGAAAAAGAAAAAGAAAAAACATAGCTGCACATTGGACTTTGCTGCGTTTATTTATGTGGAGGATGGGCGTCCTGGGAGGTCATTAGCTGGTTTAGGTTGATTATTCAACGCTGCGGCCCGTGGCCAAAAGCACACATTTCCTCTACTCTACTCTCCTCCTCCCCTCCCCCCCCCCCCCCCCCCCCCCCCCCCCCCCCCCCCCCCCCCCCCCCCCCCCCCCCCCCCCCCCCCCCCCCCCCGCCCAAGCAGAAGAATAAAACAGTCATATGGCGATTATTCAATCAGTGTAACATTAAAACCACGTTTATATGGTGCTCACTGAAGTCACTTAATCAAGTAGAACAATCGGTAATCAGTACATCAAAAAATAAAGAACGGTCGATCAACGGTCTTTACCAAGATACTTTCCCGGTGACACAGCGACATCTAGTGGATGATATGATAACTGCAATATGCATTCATAAGATGGCTTATCCACTAGAAGTAGATTTCAAATAGTTTGTCTGAAGAACTGCCTTTTCAACAGGTATTTAACAGACTCAGTTTTCACATCTGTTGGACACAAAACTGACCATTGAATGCCATACCACAAACCAATCCTAATACAAAATAAACTAAAAAGTTGTTAATTGATGGAGAAATGAAAACAACTAAAGTCAACCATTGCTTGTCAAAGAATAAATTTATTAAAGGATTGTGATTATATAGGAACCCTCAAGTCAACAATATACTACTCAGTTATAAATATATATTCATATTAACAATAAAACTAAATGGTGAATATTATAAATTGTGAAGCAGTAGTCAAGTATATCAACAGTACGAGCCAATAGGAGTCCACTTCCTCATGGCGGTCTCTTCCCATTGGTCAGATGCTACCTCGATATGCTAGAGCTGGCCTGTGATTGGCTAGAGGAGGTGGTGGCCGCGCTGAGCTGGGAGAAGCCACTGTGACTGGACTCCAGACTGGTCATGGACCCCCTGGCAGAGCAAGAACAAGTTGATGTAAATATTATGTAGCGCATCTCCTGTAATGATGTACAATGGAAACCATCGCAGAAGTGAGACTCCACCCAGTAGTGAAGACCATACAGTTAATCATGACCCATTCAATTCCACAGCAGGCACAGATGGTATTAGCATTAGCAGTTATACACCTTATCGAAGACCAGTCCCGTTAGTCGCTACATACTTTTAGCAGAACAGAGAAGGCAGCTGATACGCAATAAGCCACTACATACTTTTAGCACACCAGATATCGGATTGATCTCAAGCGGCGTAAGAAGATGCTATCCTATTAGCCACTACTTACTGCTCGCAGACCAGATAGTGGCTGCATATTGTTAACATACCTCTTAGCAGCTACATACTGGTAGCAGACCAGTTGCTACATGCTGTTAGCAGTCCTATTAGCGGCTACATACTGGTAGCAGACCAGATGCTACATGCTGTTAGCAGTCCTATTAGCGGCTACATACTGGTAGCAGACCAGATGCTACATGCTGTTAGCAGTCCTATTAGCGGCTACATACTGGTAGCAGAACAGATGCTACATGCTGTTAGCAGTCCTATTAGCGGCTACATACTGGTAGCAGACCGATTAGCGGATTCTTACTGTTAGCAGACATATTAGCAGCTACATACTGTTATCCGACGTTTAAGCAGCTACATACTGTTAGCAGACCTATTAGCGGCTACATACTGTTAGCAGACCATATGGCTGGCCTGTGGTTAGCGGCGTGGTGAGACTGACCTGAAGTCCTGCGAGGCGAGCACCTCCGTGTAGTAGATGACCTTGCACTTGTGGGAGGAGACCTGGAGGGATGCTAGCACGTCGTCCACGCGCGGGAGACTGGAGGCCGCGCAGGCCGGGGCGCTGTGGAAACGCCACTGGAGGATGTAGAAGCCTGGCCAGCGGGTGATATGGGAGCCCTGGAGTGAGGGAGTGTGAGGGAGTGAGTGGGAGTGAGCGGGAGTGAGAGGGATGGGGGAGGTGAGGGACAGTGGAGGACTTACTGGGGGAAGGTGGAAAAGCCAGTTTGGATGCGTTGTTTCTAGAGCAACGCAAGTGCTCAGATAATTCGGAAATTGGGCTTTTGTTGCGACACTCTTTTTTCCCCCCTAATGGCACGAGGTCAAATCAATCCTCAACGCCTCAAACAAAACTCACAAATAAGTCCTCATAGTAACCATGAGGAATACTCAGACTCTATTCCTCAGGACATGGTGACACACGGTTCGTCCCTAGGGACTCAAACCCCTCACCTTAGCAGGAAATAAGGGGTCAAAAGGAATTCACCACGACCCTGCAGTTACCACGGCAATAGAACCTGTCCCCATGGCGTTACCATGGAAATTTAACCCCTAACCTCGTGACCGTCTACAGTAGGAATCAGACCCACGTCCTCGACGTGACCAGGGGAAGACCACCCCTTAACCGGGCGTGACCTTCGACCCCCGGCTGTCAACACGGAGGAACGGCGTAAGGCGGTGCGTACCTGAACGCTCTCCCCCTCGCGGCAGGTGAGGGCCGTCTCCACCTTGCTGTAGTCCTGCCCCAGCACCCAGTTCCTGTCGATCAGCTGCAGGTTGGCGCCCCCCGCCGAGGGGATGGCGTGGGCGCCCAGCGCGTCCTTCCTGGGGGGCTGGGGCGCACGCTTGGAGTGGAAGATGTTGAACACCACGTCCCCCTTACACACGTCAAAGTCCCAGGTGATGACGGACGACACCTCCGAGATGTCGATGAGAAGCTGGGGAGGGAGGAGCGGAGGTGACGGGGTGCAGGTTTAAAAACACTCAGGTGTCATCACACCTGTAGCTGGGTACACTGTCTGATTCAAGGGGAGGAGCTAACATGGTGCAGGTTTAAAACACTCAGGTGTCATCACACCTGTAGTTAGGTACAATGTTTGATTCAAGGGGAGGAGCTAACAGGGTGCAGGTTTAAAAACACTCAGGTGTCATCACACCTGTAGCTGAACCGGGGTTCACCTCGAGGTCACGCCTGAAGTGAACCGAACTGGGGTTCACCTCGAGGTTACGCCTGAAGTGAACCGAACTGGGGTTCACTTGGAAGCGGACAGAGACCCCAGTAAGCAAGCAGACCCGAGTTTGTTTGATCTGGCATTCACACCACCCCAAAATAACCGTACTATCGGGGACCCTCAAGGGAAGGATTCAAAAAGCTCAGGTGTGAAAGCACACCAAGGATCAGTAAAACCACTTTGATGAAGTTTGAAATGCGATCACAGAGACATTAACAGATCACAGAACATTCAGCAAAAGTAAAAAAAGAAAACGCGATTCAAAATAAAAGCATTTCAAACGTAAGCTAACATCCTGGTTCAATGTCCCCATGACAGAAGAGATGTTTTTGACAGCACTGGCCCCCTCCCCGATATATAATGGATGGGAATGATATATATTTCTACCAGTAGGTGGCACTGTATTCCATGGTATTAGAGGATCAACCCTAGACTTCAGGCTCCTAAGACAGAGAGGATGTGACAGAGAGGACATAACCTCCTGTGTCTCTCTTCTGTAGACTTGTTTACAGAACACTAAACTTCAGCATTGTGATTACAACAGCTCCAAGGTCAGTTTCCATGAGGCCACCCACACAAACACTTCCATTTCCCCCTGCATGTACATATTTAGGTGCACAGGTTTACCCTGAATCACCACTTCAAGGTGGGGGCTCACTTCTACACCCATGGACACTAGGCATTAGAAACATGAGCTCTAGCGGTCTGTTGCAAGACCGATACCCGACTGATCAGTTGGCTCAACTTACTATTTACTCTTTAAGCCAAAGTCCCTTCTCAGATACACGTCATTAAGGAGCAGGTAGGGGTCAGGGGGCATCTTGCTCAAGGATGCCTACAGGTAGACTGTGGACCTTGGGGAATCGAACTAGCAACCTTTCGGCTGGGAATCAAAGACACGAACCGCAACAGAATTCCGATACCAGCTCAGCACTGTGGTTCTTTATATAAACCGTATTCATCCAGGATAGGCTGGCTAAACAACAGAAGGTGTTTAGGTTGCCAACCGAAATCAATAAAGTAAACTCAAAGAACTGGCTTAGCGTAGCATTGATACATGCCCTGAAGCTGCCACTGTTTGGGCTAACCGTTTAGTGAACCAACCAGTCTTGTTTGAAGTGTGTTGTATTGAAACTGGGGGCAGGGTAGTCTAGTGGATGCAAGAAGCCCTAACACCCCACACCCGCTCCTTAATGAACCATATCCAAATTCACCGTGAGTCCCTTCTGATAAAGGCGTCTGCTGAATGACTAGATGGTGTGTTAAAGGTGGGGTACCTCGTAGGGTGGCTAGATAGTGTTAAAGGTGGGGTACCTCGTAGGGTGGCTAGATAGTGTTAAAGGTGGGGTACCTCGTAGGGTGGCTAGATAGTGTTAAAGGTGGGGTACCTCGTAGGGTGGCTAGATGGTGTTAAAGGTGGGGTACCTCGTAGGGTGGCTAGATAGTGTTAAAGGTGGGGTACCTCGTAGGGTGGCTAGATGGTGTTAAAGGTGGGGTACCTCGTAGGGTGGCTAGATAGTGTTAAAGGTGGGGTACCTCGTAGGGTGGCTAGATAGTGTTAAAGGTGGGGTACCTCGTAGGGTGGCTAGATAGTGTTAAAGGTGGGGTACCTCGTAGGGAGCTCCCTTGAAGACGCTGGCGCTCTTGTAGATGGCGTCGGCCCAGAGACGGTTCTCCTCGCTCTCCAGCTGATCCGCAGTGCGGTACAGACTCTTGGGGACCACGCCCCCTTCTGGCAGCTCACACTGTCACATGACAAGAGGGAACAGGAAGTGAGGGCCGAGGACAAACAGTCCGGACATCTCACAGAACAGCGAAAGTAGCTGACTGACTGACTCACTGACTTCCTGTTGTTGGAAGACACACTAGAGAGAAGTGGCTTCAAGGCAGTAAATAGGGGACATTTCAGGTTGTTTTTTGCTTTTGAGGCTAGGACAGCTATTCTATAAAGCATGCTATAACCATGAAGGTTAGCATGTTAGCTAGTTAGCATGTCAACATGATAAGTTATAACCGGCACGCACGTTTTCTTCAGAAAATGCACCCTCTGGTTACCATTTCCATGACGACTAGGGCTTTTGGATATGGGTGTTTGGACGCCCGTAGGTGTGATAGGTCATCCCTCACCATGCAGGAGCCCCCCAGGAAGTCAGGGAGGATGGTCTTGTCTATGTAGTCCAGCAGGCCGCCGGCGCCCTGGTAGTCGTTCCCCGCATACACCAGGAACTTCTTGCGGGTGTTCTCGTCGATGAAGGGACTCACCTGGCGAAACACACATCTCATTGGTCATCGACTGTTTTATTAGGAACTCTCAGGTGTCTGGTGGGCGTGGCAGGAGTTGTCAGTGCATCCTGTACTCATTTCACGCAACCATTCCCAGACCACAACTTGCCTAGATGAATGATACCAATGACACTTAACATCGGGTTTTTATGGTTTTGTTGCTCTTTAAAAAAGGGCATTTACAGCTGAGAGAGCATTTCCAGAGGCAGACATAAGTTTGGATCCTTTTGTTCAGAGTTTCTCATTACATTTCTTGACCTGTGGAATGTGTGGGTAACATCATGCGGTCTCATTGCTCCAAGCTTGGTTGTTCAGGATATCAAGTCATCAAGTGGCTAAAGTGGCCAGCAACACATTTCACATGCTACTATTGAACGTTGTAAAACAGTAGTTAGCTGTAATGGAGCTCAACATGTGTCGCAAAAGTATACGTTTCATTAATAATAATAATAAAGTAATGAATTAAAGTATTGTAAAGGTGACGTCATTTAGAGGTGAGGTCATGTAAAGGTGAATGATGTAGAGGCGAGGTCATTTAGAGGTGAGGTCATGTAAAGGTGAATGATGTAGAGGCGAGGTCATGTAGAGGCGAGGTCATTTAGAGGCGAGGTCATGTAAAGGTGAATGATGTAGAGGCGAGGTCATGTAGAGGTGAGGTCATGTAAAGGTGAATGATGTAGCGGTTGAAGCAGAAGGGGTCTCACCAGGGTCCAGAGCACGGGGAAGACTCTGGGGGCACGCAGGATGAGCAGGCGCCCCAGGGTTTCAGGGTAGTTGGCCTCCACCACCTCGATGATCCTCAGCAGGGCCTTCACCCCTGGCCTCCAAAGGTGGCGCATGTTCAACCCCTCCAGGTCCACCAGGCACGTCCAGCAGCTAGCAGAGTGGCAGCGGATGTTAGTGTTAGCCTAGCATGTGGCTATGCTCTCATTGCGACTGTTTAGGGTAGACGTTAGCGTAGCCTAGCCTAGCATGTGGCTACCTTCTAAAAGAGTCTTCATAAATTAGCGTAGCGGCCTTTTACATTCTTACCATTTGCCATTTTGCAATTTTCTGCACAAAACAAGTAAGCACATCTAAATAGATCCGCTGTATATGCCTGTATGACATTTGTCAGAACGATGAATGCTGTTGTATTACAAAGAGTATGGAGGGCTTGGTTCTCTGGTACCTGATGGGTCGACCAAACACTCTGGTGTTCTCCTCACAGCGCCGCAGACCCTCCTCGTTGATGGACAGAACCTGAGTTAACAACATGACAGACCGGGGTTAGGACTTTACAGAACCGGGGTTAGGACTTTACTGAACAGGGGCTAGGACTTTACAGAACCGGGGTTAGGACTTTACAGAACAGGGGCTAGGACTTTACAGAACCGGGGCTAGGACTTTACAGAACAGGGGCTAGGACTTTACAGAACCGGGGTTAGGACTTTACAGAACCGGGGCTAGGACTTTACAGAACCGGGGCTAGTACTTTACAGAACCGGGGCTAGGACTTTACAGAACCGGGGTTAGAACTTTACAGAACCAGGATTAGAACTTACAGAACCGGGGTTAGAACTTACAGAAGCTAGGTTAGAACTTTATATAATCTAGGTTACAGAGGGCAAAGATAAAAATGAGGACAATATGAACAGGTATTTAAATGTGTCTACGCAGAACAGGTGAGTGAGTGACGGTGACTCCAGGCAGGTAGATGTTTGGCGGTTGAAGGCGAGTTAGAAAAGGTAAAGTAGTGCATGTTGGTCATATGCAGCAGATGGCGTCACCTGTCGAAGCAGGCCCTCCTCTCCCAGCGCCCGCACCAGGCCTTTGGTGTCCATCTGACCCAGTCGCAGGATATACAGCGGACGGCCATCTGAAATAACAGCCACATGCAGTTATGGCACACATAAAAGAACACCCTCTGGACACACAACCAAACCACGGTTACTGCCCACAGTAACGCATCTGCACAAACAACCGCACAGTAAAAGCATGTACACAGCAACAGCGCCACTGCAGCCCGAGTGGCGCGTTTGACGAGGGCTCCGGCAGCTTTGGCATTGCACGACATGTAATGTTATTCAAGTCACCCAGTTTGAAAGTGTGCCCCGTAGAGCGCATGCAGCAGCGGACACGACGAAGCATTTTCCCGGGAGCCCTGTCGCTGCACCTGTACGCATCATCGGGCCCCTTGAAAAGGTTCAGCACTATTTGAACTCTGAGGTATGAGTAAGCAGAGATGAATGCTGGGAGTTTAAGAACAGTCTTTGATGACTTGGAGCCTCAGGGAGGGGCTTATATACGGTTATAAAAATGCTCTTATTAGATAGTATGTCATCAGTGAAGAGGCAATTCTTTATATGTTAATACTTTCACATCAGTTCCAGGTTTTGGAGAAGGCAGAGAGAGAGAGAGAGAGAGAGAGAGAGAGAGAGAGAGAGAGAGAGAGAGAGAGAGAGAGAGAGAGAGAGAGAGAGAGAGAGAGAGAGAGAGAGAGAGAGAGAGAGAGAGAGAGAGAGAGAGAGAGAGAGAGAGAGAGAGAGAGAGAGAGAGAGAGAGAGAGAGAGAGAGAGAGAGAGAGAGAGAGAGAGAGAGAGAGAGAGAGAGAGAGAGAGAGAGAGAGAGAGAGAGAGAGAGAGATGGCTGTTTCTGAAGAGACGTCTCTGACATTTATAAATCTGCAGGAAACATGAGAAGCGGCAGGCTAAATGTAATCAGTGCCTGAGGCTAGCCTAATAAACTAAAAAGCCAGCGGACATTTTACTTCGACAACTGCTGCCTCTTTTCCAAAGCGCATCGCTGGCGCCTCATTAGACGAGAGCTAAAAAAGCTATTAACCAGCGAGTGCAGTGTCAGTTTTGGTCACAGCGTTTAAACCTCTCGTCATGTCTTCATTTGACGGGGGGGAAACCCTGGCGCAAAGCCCACCACGGCAATTAGCGAGCGCTGTTTACCTCCACAGACACAACAGATGGTAGGCTAGCGCTCACGGCTAATCATTGACAGGCACCCCATGGGGACCGCGGCAGATGTGGGCTCATCCCTGCAGCTTTGCACTCACGCTTTTCTCAGAACTCAGAACCAATCTTGATCAACTTTGCATTGCCTTCGCCTTTGCACTCAAAAGTTCAGGGAAGTGAACTTTCCTGGAGCTGCGTTTCTGGGCTCTATACACAGAGGGAGACGGACGTGGGATTGTTTGGTGCTCCGTCAGTGAGAACCGTTTAATGCAGGGGATCATTACCTCGTTTGATCTCGGGACCCAATTCTTTTTTTGTGTAATCGTGTACCGTCGGACCCAATTGCGCACACTCTGAAAGCTCGAGAGGACAGCGGAACTGGTGATCCTTCGTTCTGGGACGCAACCCTTTTTGAGTCCTGACCCCTAGTTGAAGAAACGCCGGGCTGATGATATGACTCAATACAGATCGCCGGTGGCTGCCTGCAGTGGGTGCGTGTCGAGCTGCACTGACAGCTGCGTCTTCAGTTTGGTGTGGAAAGTAAAGACTGAGAAATATTCCAGAGAAGGAAAATGATTGGAAAACAGCAGGTCATGGGAAACGTTCCAACTGGCTCGAGTCTCTGCTAGTTGAGTACTGTAGGCCTGTGTGTGCACTGGAAGCAACATACACCGTTGCTGGGAGACCAAAGGAAGTACGATTCCTTCTGATACAACATTTACACAAGGGATAATGACCTCGTGTTTGAGTTTCGCGCAGGAAAGACTCACAAGAGCCATCACTCTCGAGGGTTTCATCAGGGCCACGCCATGGAGATGAATGACAGAGTTCCAGTGTACTTGGCAGGGGGTTCTCTGGTAAGCAGGGGCAAGTTGGATTCTCGGACCTAGAAAAGGGGTTCCAGGCCCCAAAAACGGTTGGGCACCAAGTCCAACCCGGTCTAGTTACAGACCTGTTAAGGGCGTTTCCACTCCGGGCAGCTCGGTGGCTAAACCCGTTAGTGCGCTCACCATGTAGGCAGTACCCCCTAACATCCCAGGTTTGATTCCCACCTGTGGTCCCTTGCTACATGCAGGGCTCAAGACTGCGCCCAAAATGGTTGCATTCATTATGTGGATGAGAGGTCGTTTCTTTTCCTAGGGCCCATCGGTGCCAGTTAAAATAAAAAATAAAAGATATTTAGATTTATATAGGCTCTAGTTCTCCCCAAACAATGTAATAGAGGCCCAACGTCACATTTCAAAACAGTCGCCACGCGGACATTTGTTGCGCAACCCAATTTCCTGTCTCTCTTTACTGTCCTGTCCTTTAAAGCACAAAAGGCCCAGAAAATAATATAAAGCAAAAAATAAAATGTGTTTGACTCCCCTCCGAAAGGTTCTGGGTTTGGAGCCCCACTGTACCCCCAAGTGTCTGGGGATGGAGGGTGGAGTTGGTGTGGGGGGGTTGCCTCACCTCTGCCGTGGTGGTGCCAGCCGCCGGTGTAGTAGTCAGCCAGCAGGCTCGGGCGCTCCCAGGAGTCCAGCAGGAAGTCCACCTGGTGCTGCTTCCTCCAGGTGAGCGACTGGCACAGCAGCTCGCGGGCCTTCTCCAGGCTGAAGTCCCGCGAGCGCAGGAAGCGCAGCACGTGCTGGTCCTTGGGGATCTGGGGGGGGGGGACGGGGGGGGGGGGGGGGACGCGCTTTACATTTACTAACTGCTTGACGTCATGTTATCAAGTTATTATGAGCGTTCAATCATTTTCTCAATCAGTCTCCTTTTTGTGCCTCGTGTTCAACTTCTAACACTGACACAATTCTTCTGCTGTAGTCTGTTTACGGTTATAGTGCCGTGTGGTCCCTAGCGTGACCGCAGCCTAACCTGCAGGCGTCCTACAGCGTCACGCCCGGACCCCTACCTGCTCCGGGATGACATGCATCTGGATTCACTGTGGCCTAAAGTGTCTGCTCAATGACTGAATAGTGGTATATTTTTGAGATTTTCGTATTTATATCTAGGGCATTTAGCTGACTTACAACCGTTCAGACGCCAACGGCGGAGTCAACCACACACGGCGACAGCCAGCTCGTCGGGAGCAGTTAGGGTCAGGTGTCTTGCTCAGGGACACCTCGGCACACAGCTAGAAGGACCCGGGGATCGAACTAGCAACCTACAAGTCAACCCGCTCTGCCTCCTGAGCTACTGCCGCCGCAACCACTACTAGTAGTAGCGGTTTAGGATCAGGTGCACAGACAAGACTGTAATCTTTGTAAATGTGGACAAGATTAAAAAAAAAAGTAAAACTGTGCAATATTTCTCATTGAAAATATTCCCTTGGACCTGGGTGTAACACCAATTACTATCCCAGCTGGTTCCCAGCTCTACCGTGGGCTTTGTGATATTGTCTTTTTATGTGACGATGATGATGATGATGATGATGATGATGATGATGATGATGATGATGATGAGGATTGGAAGAAGAACACCACTGTTAAAGCGTGTTTGGGTACTAATAAAAGTGCTGTATGAGGCCAATGCATCATTATTATCAAGCTGAACTGGAGCAAAGTGCAGTGGGCGGGCAGGAGTGCGTGTGTTTCTGAAGGGGAGAACGGTCCTCCTCACCTTCCCTTTGTGCGTTTCCTGCAGCCCCTGGCGCAGACGAATCAGACAGCTCTCCTGCAGGGGTGTGAGGTCGCCGAGGTAACGGCGGATGTAGTCGGCGTCCAGCTTGTCTGCGGGCACAACGTTAGCGGTTATGGCGTGGCGTACCACGCGCAGCAGAAGGTAGACTGATTCATTCCGTTTATAAAGGGTCAGGGAGTAAAGGAGTCAACCTGCGGGGGAGTTAAGTGTTTACGGTGTTGTTTGGCTCGTTCGGTTTGAATTATTCAGAAGACAAAAAGAGGGATTTTGTTGTTGCCTCCTAATCACCAACAACAGGATACATTGCCAAATGGGTCACTTGCAAATGTGGAATAAAGACATAATAAATTGATGAATATACTGAATTCATTGCGAATACACGGCTGTGAAATTATACATTATGCTTAAGATTAGGGAAAGGAAACATAAAAATATAACCTTTATACTCCAACATTAATATATTCACTGCTCTACTTTTGAGTATTTTCCTCATACACAATACAGATACACACGATACAGGCAGCAAAACTACCAAGCATACATTCCACGAGACAATAGGTGCACATTATTCTTACAGGGAAACCTTCACATGGTGGGCAGTAAGTACAAAGGAAACACAGGTGAGGGGGAGTGACCACCGTGGAGAGGTTAGGATTGGCCGGGGGCTGAAGTCAGCCATGGCGGGAGAGACCAAGTTAAACTGCAATACACTGTGGGTGAAGTGGACATGTCTGCAAGGCTGCAAGACAGTTAAAGGAATCTACACAACAAAGAAGTCAGTCGATTGGCATGTTCTCAGTATCAGACTTCGTGGCTACAGTGGCAATGCAAACGCAAACCATCTTAACACCTTTCAATTAGAGAAAGGAAGGGAGGTATCTCTAGGTCCAAGGAGAATGTATACAAATTCATTCTCAATTGACTAGTAATTATATACACAAGGTTTATGTCATTTGTATGTTATAGTTACGATTACTATTTCCACGACAACTAGCGAGTAACTGGTGAGCCCCTGCCAAGCTCAACTGGTAAACGCATGGCATCAACGCTGCTAGGGTTAGGGGTCCAATTCCCCAGAACGCACACACTTTTACCCATGCAACATGCAGAGAATACATTTTTGAAACACATCATCAATAAGCAGATAAGAGCGTTAGACAGCAGACTTTGGGGTTTGAACCCAGAACCTTTCAGCTAACTGGGAGCCAGACACCCTAACCACTAGGATATCCAGCGCACCCAAACCCCCACCCAGATCTCCTTTGGTTTGTTCCAATATGGGCGATATGTCAAATGAGCAGTGTAACATGGTAACGCCCTGATCCCTAGACGCGTCGTCAGGCAGACTAGCGGCGAGCTGAGCCCCACTGGAAGACCCACCTTCTGGAGAGGAGGGGGGCATCTCGGGGGGGCTGGGAGATGCTCCGTTCTTGGGTCCCGGGACAGAGATGGGCCTGGCGGCGGCGGCGACAGCGGCGTTGATGGTGGCGGCGGTGATGGAGTCGAGAGGGGCAGCGGTCACAAGGCCGAGCGGGGCCACTTTGGGGGCGACCGAGGGGGTCCAGCGAGGTACGTGGGTGACCCCCTCCTGCTCCAGCTCCCTGAGGTAGTACTCTATGATCTCTTTGCCCTGCCAGGAGAGACCGGGGCTGGGGTTAGACTCACAAGTCAGGATTTCCATTCATCTGACGAGCTCAGAACAGGGAGAGAGGGTCGCTTCACTTTCTTTCACTTCATATTTGTTTCGACCAATCATGTGGCGGGAGGAAGGGGGGGGGGGGACATGCAAGTGATTGTTCTGCATAGCAGGATAAACGTTCTTGATATTAGGGGGCAAAAAATGCATCGAATATCGATTTCAGCGATCTAATAGTGGGAGAAGGCGTCCCATGTCCAGTCTTTAGAACAAGACTAATCGGATGAAAATCAACTTCTCTTTTTCACGGGATAGTGTTGAACTAAAATCCCAGCTGTGCGCTTCTATGCAAACCTATATTACCCTTTTTAATTATAAACTTATCGGACCGGCCCTACTCCAGAGACGGTTCATCGTGGGAGTGACTCGGCACGGCTAGGCTGGCAATGGAAAGGTAAATCAACGTGGTTTCCCGCTGCACGGCCACAGGGGCAAATGGAAAAGGGCCAGTATACCAGTGGTTTCAACCTGTGGAAATACACGAGGGTATTTATTCTTTAAATATACATTTACTGATACTGGAAAATAAATATAATATAAATATTGTAAATACAGTGATCTAGTATTATGGCTTCTTATAATTTCAAAACTAGTGTCGCTTTTCCACTGTAATGCTTTCCATTCATAGTTTGTGTTTGCTAAATAAACACACGGTTTCCCCACTGGCCTAGCAACCTTTCTTTGCTCAGCCACTGCATGTGTATTTATCTCAATTGTCCCGTTTGCATACGAGGTGGTCCGCGAAAGGTCTTGATGACGATTTAGTGGTACACCTAACGTCAACGGTTGGGAACCACTGCACTATTCTATCACGCCCTTCTTGTAATGGAAGGAATATGTGTTTTACCATACAAGGAACAGGTCAATATCGTGGCCATGACCTCGGCTAACCGATACCATCGGTTAGCATCAAATGGACACAACATTCTCATACAGTCCTATAGTTTATTGGACTACATTGATCAAATAATAAAAGACGGCTTTGAGAATCGATGGCGTTTTGGATTTATTTCTGAGAAAAAAAAAAGTAGTGTATCTGAAAGTCCCAACAAATGGGATATTTTCTACTAGCAGTCACAAGCAACCGCTGTGACTGCTAGAACAATCATGTGTGTACACACACACACACACACACACACACACACACACACACACACACACACACACACACACACACACACACACACACACACACACACACACACACACACACACACACACACACACACACACACACACACACACACACACACACACACACACACACACACAGCAGCGTTACATAAACACTGTGGACATAACAAACCTCAGTCGTGCACTTGAGCTGTGATGACCTTCAGAAATGCCCTACCGACGAGTACGTGGAAATGTAGATTGCGATTCGAACATGGTCGCACTCGGCGACAGCACCAACCTTCTTGATGCTGCTGGCGTACTGCTTCATGGCGATCTTCTCGGACGAGCTCTCGAAGCCGAAGAAAGACTTGATGTCCAGACTGGCCGTCTGCTCGAAGCACGTCCACTCCTCATTCTCTGGGTGGACCTGGGGTCAGACGGACAACACACACACGTCGTCAACACACCGTACCTCACACTGAATGACCTTTTATTAGTACAAATGATCGAACATGTATCATTTAACCATACGTACAATTGAATTCTAATTTGAGAGATTTAGATGAGATGAAAACACGAGATGAAACAGTACACAAAATGAAATGATATTTAAATGATGATGCTATATCGTGTTAGATACAATAAGCTGAGATAAAAGTGGACTGCATTAGATATGAGCAACTATGAGACTATCAGAGTAGATTGCAGTGGACATGATTAGATACACTGACACAAGATGAGTTCTGTTCAGACGTGCATTAGATCAGAGGACATATTAGAGCAGAGGACATATTAGAGCAGAGCAAGATGCATGAGAGGAGTTCAGCCGTTGCTACATTCGATGAGAGGACATATTAGATCAGGGGACATATTAGATCAGGGGAGGATGCATGAGGAGACGGACCGTGTAGTTGCAGAGCTCTCGGACAAAGACCCGGCTGGAGAAGGTCTCGTTGTGGACCTCGATGTGCAGTGTCCTCTCCCTGCGGTTCAGGGTGTTTCTCTGGATGAAGTACAAGTAGTCCACCCCCGCCATCTACACAGACGCACACACTTACCCTAAACATTCATGTCAGTTTGAAGTAACATTATTGAACCCACCTGGGACTAGCAGAGCACCATTTGACCTCCGCGACTGACGGGCGGCAGGCTTATTACGGTCAGGTATTGAATGCGAGCTATTGCCATGACACCGGGTTGACGGTGCATCTGCGGTGAGAGAGCATGCGTGTGGGGCTGAATGAAGGTTGAAAGGGTACCCGTTTGAGGAGCCTGGGGGCCTCCACGTCCACCATGCAGCGTCTCTCCGTCACCACCACGGCTCCATCCGGGCTCTGGGTCTCGCTCATCACCTCGCTGTCCAGGAACACGGGGATCAGGTGGCACTTGGGGAAGCGCCTCACGTACGCCTGGGCGGGGACAGAACGACGCGCTTCAAAAACACTACCGCCGTAGACGAAAAAGAAAAAACATTCTCCGCATGTAACCCATCAAAACACACACTGTGGGGCAAGGCTGCCCCACAGTGTTGCGCCCGGGAACCAATTCTTGGTTGTAGTGCCTGTGCCTTGCTCATGGGCAAGGCAGGAGTGTTACCTTGCATGTTATACGGTGTGGGGGGGGGGGAACGGGAGCACCTGGAGGAAACCCACGTGGACACAGGGAGGGGGGGGGGGGGCTGGAGCACAGACCCTACATTCATGGTGGCAGTAGTTGGTCTCCAACCCAGGACCTTCCTGGTGTGAGGCGGCCGTGCTACCCACCAAGCCACCACACTTTTGAGAGATGGTAATAAGTCTGCGCCGCCATGGTTACGTCAAAACGTTCCTTTACACTGACAAGGCGAACGCTCGCATTCAACACCTGACCGTAATAAGCCTGCGTCGTCACGGTTACGTTGAACGATGTTACAGCACGAATGCTCGCACGTTGACGTCCATAGTTAGCAAGTTAGGAGTGGTGATCGCGTCGGTAGTAGAGCATATTTAATAAAAAAAGAATGAGGTTATTAGAATCCCCCCCCCCCCCCCCCAAGATAAAATAAAGAAATAAAGAAACACACGATTAAATTGGTGGTTTACAATATCAGCCTTCACGTGACAAACACAACATATTAAGCCACCCAACCAAAATCTAAATGTGTGACCACATTGGCAATGCCTCAGTAACCAGTAACCATGCGTGCCCGGAAAAAGAAAAAAGGTGGCTTCTCCAGTGGACGCGAGTTTGACACCACATGACTAAAACCAGTTTAACAGCCGCGGCGGGGGGGAGGAGGAGGGTTTGGGGGGGGGGGGGGGGGGGGGGGGGGGGGGGGGAGGATCCTCGTGCCTGTTGGTCGCTCAGCAAACACAAGGCAAACCAATATTTGATGAGGCCGCTAACCCCTCCACATTAAAGAGCGCACGCAGAGCGGTCTAATCTGTTCAACCCTCGACCACGTCACCGCGCTCATTTATGTAATCCAAAAAAATATATTTTTAACTGCTGTATAACAGACACCACAAGTAAATGCTACCACCCCTCCTGATCACAGCACAAGGAAGTATTTTCTCCACTTCGCCACACAGGGCAAGAGGAACAATAGGCAAGAATACAGCGTAGGAGACCAGCATGCTAGTTATGTCCTGGCTGCCACTTACAGAAAGCCAGCCAACACATTGCATGTTGAGGGCTGTAAGGAGAGACAGATTCTGTCTTTTGATTTTTCATGATCAGAACTTCCTCTAAATAAACAGTGGCTAATCAGGGAATAGTCATACCATATAGACACATGCATCGCTATATTCACAATTATTTATCATTCAGTCCTTTAGAAGACACCTTTAGTCAAAGCTATCAATGACGGATTCAGATACATGTCACCAAGGAGCAAGTGCGGGGGTTACGCATCTTGGTGCAACGATGCCTACAGCTTAGGCTGTGGACGTTGGGGTTCGACCCCACAACCTCTCACCTCAGAGTCAAACACCCTCACCACTAGAATGCCTGTTGCCAACTCTTCTCTGTATAAAAATGGAGCTACGGCATGTGTTCAAAGTCAGCTGACATTCACACTGTCCAGGACTGAGGTCAGGGGTCAGAGAGGACAAAAGGTAGAGACGCCAGGAGATAGCGCTCACTCGCTGAAAAGGGGCAAAAGATGCGACAACGGAAAAACAGTGCAGGGTTTATTCCCCGTTCTATTTATTCTGTGAGCTTCCATCACTTCAAGCCGATTGTTGCCCGTGCCGGAAAAAAATGAAAGATTCCAGAGAAGATTCCATTTATAAGAAATTCGACTGATCCTGGAACTCTGGTTCACAACAGCCTCTGGCCAACGGAAAAGCACAGGGGTGTGGGTGTGTGTGTGTGTGTGTGTGTGTGTGTGTGTGTGTGTGTGTGTGTGTGTGTGTGTGTGTGTGTGTGTGTGTGTGTGTGTGTGTGTGTGTGTGTGTGTGTGTGTGTGTGTGTGTGTGTGTGTGTGTGTGTGTGTGTGTGTGTGTGTGTCCTTTCCGGTGGTTGAAGCCGGATGCTGGTGTGCTCTGCTCATTGCTTACAGCAACAATACGCTCAACGCGTTGCATAATCGTGCAAAAACTGCTTGTTTGGACTCATGCTGTAGGTCATCTAATGCGTTACCCGTCATTCATTTTGTCGTTATGTTAAGTCTACTCATGCAACTCTTATCCCACTCACGTCTTGCTACTCAATCACTTCAATGGGGCTGCCAATCAACAGGACTAATTATTTGCGGGCGTGGCGTCACAATGACTGGAACAAGCTGACCTCGGGACAGCAAAAACCCTGCACTGAAACCTCATCTGTTCAGACTGCAGCTCGGCCCATTCCAAAAATGAGAAAAAGAAATCTCTATCTCTGGTTTCTAAAATGTAGCACTTGAAGCCGTTTGCTTATTTTATGAATTGTATGTACTTCCATGATTCTTGACTTCTGTTTTGTTTGTATCTTTTTGGTTAAACGCACTAAATTCAAGTCATTTTGGATAAAAGCATCAGCTGAACAAATGTAATGTATAGCCCTTAATCACAGTTACACTCTCAAAGGGCATCACAGTCCACTCCACAAACACCACACTCCCCTAACCCTAAACCCTCCAGAACGAAAGTTTGATTAGTTTCATAGACTTGGCACATCCGTTTTTCCGAAATGTGTGTAGGTGCTGACCATCAGTTGAGTTCTCAGCAGTTAAAGGGCATTTCTTCCCATTGTCTGACTGGTGTTAACACATTCACCGATTGCTATCCTAACAACTGTTGTGTCGACTGATGAAAAAGTATACCTTCAATTTTGGCCATATCCTCCAGCCCTACTTGGAAGAGTTAGGAATTGTAAGCAAGTGATTTACACTCCATGCTCCATGTTATGTTGTCTTCAGCATTTGAAATCTTTCCCCACCAGCTTTCAGGTTATTCATGACCTTTTGAGGTAATGGTTACATTATTCCATTAGACTTCCATAAGTATGAGTGCGATGAAAAAAACACTTGCCTACCAAAAATGTGGGCAAGTGGATAAAAGAAAATGTTGTTGAGCATGGGGATTGAAAACCTTATATTAGAAATCTTGACCACAATCAACTGTTGTTTTGAATTCATCACAGAGTGATGGTGGTGGGTGTTGAGGGAAGATCTGGCCAAATATTGAGCAAGGTTTATTTTCAATGGTTAGATGCCCTTTTCTTATAGCGACTGTTGCACCAGATATTATGCAACTAAACTTCAGCAATGTCCACTGTCAAGGCCGTCCAAGCTAGCAAGTTTAGACACACTACATCAGTATCACAAATATTACTGATGACAAATGTTTGCCATTTTTTTCCTGATGCCTCAACAAGACGACGAACATTTGACACAGCAATAATTGCATTGGAAGCGCACAACAAAAAAACGTACCGCCATGATGAGCTCAAATGGGTGTTTGTAGACCCTAACCGGGGACTGGTATTCCTGCACCATGACTGCGTCCTGTCCTGGTCCACTTGCATTCTGGAAAGCAGAAGGTTTTCGAGGTCACAAGATAGAAACAGTGACAAAATGTGCGCCACTTTGCATCAACTGTTTCCTGGATCAAAGTTCAGACATGGAAATATTATGAACTAGCTTAAACAATGTTTATTGTTACACCTATTTAGTTCTGTCAGTGAGTCTAAAGAAATCATCACGGATGATTGAGGTCTCTTTAAGCAAATTAGGTTAAATTCATTAAACACTAACGTAACACTAAACAACATTAAAACACTAACGTTACACTAAACATTAAAACACTAACGTTACACTAAACATTAAAACACTAACGTTACACTAAACATTAAAACACTAACGTTATACTAAACATTAAAACACTAACGTTACACTAAACATTAAAACACTACACTAAACAACATTAAAACACTACACTACACAACATTAAAACACTAACGTTACACTACACAACATTAAAACACTAACGTTACACTAAACAACATTAACACTAACGTTACACTAAACAACATTAACACTAACGTTACACTACACAACATTAAAACACTAACGTTACACTAAACAACATTAAAACACTAACATTACACTAAACAACATTAAAACACTAACGTTACACTAAACAACATTAAAACACTAACGTTACACTAAACAACATTAAAACACTACACTAAACATTAAAACACTAACGTTACACTAAACATTAAAACACTACACTAAACAACATTAAAACACTAACGTTACACTAAACATTAAAACACTAACGTTACACTAAACAACATTAAAACACTAACGTTACACTAAACATTAAAACACTACACAACATTAAAACAATAACGTTACACTAAACAACATTATAAACCAGGCTAAACAACATTATAAACCAGGCTAAACAACATTATAAACCAGGCTAAACAACATTATAAACCAGGCTAAACAACATTACAAACCAGGCTAAACAACATTACAAACCAGGCTAAGCAACATTACAAACCACGCTAAACAGCATTATAAACCAGGCTAAACAACATTATAAACCAGGCTAAACAACATTATAAACCAGGCTAAACAACATTATAAACCAGGCTAAACAACATTATAAACCAGGCTAAACAACATTATAAACCACGCTAAACAACATTATAAACCAGGCTAAACAACATTACAAACCAGGCTAAACAACATTACAAACCAGGCTAAACAACATTACAAACCAGGCTAAGCAACATTACAAACCACGCTAAACAACATTATAAACCACGCTAAACAACATTATAAACCAGGCTAAACATTATAAACCAGGCTAAACAACATTATAAACCAGGCTAAACAACATTACAAACCACGCTAAACAACATTATCAACCAGGCTAAACAACATTATAAACCACGCTAAACAACATTATAAACCAGGCTAAACAACATTATAAACCACGCTAAACAACATTATAAACCAGGCTAAACAACATTACAAACCAGGCTAAGCAACATTACAAACCACGCTAAACAACATTATAAACCAGGCTAAACAACATTATAAACCACGCTAAACAACATTATAAACCAGGCTAAACAACATTATAAACCAGGCTAAACAACATTATAAACCAGGCTAAACAACATTACAAACCACGCTAAACAACATTATAAACCAGGCTAAACAACATTATAAACCAGGCTAAACAACATTATAAACCAGGCTAAACAACATTATAAACCACGCTAAACAACATTATAAACCAGGCTAAACAACATTATAAACCAGGCTAAACAACATTACAAACCACGCTAAACAACATTATAAACCAGGCTAAACAACATTACAAACCACGCTAAACAACATTATAAACCAGGCTAAACAACATTATAAACCACGCTAAACAACATTATAAACCAGGCTAAACAACATTACCAGGCTAAGCAACATTACAAACCACGCTAAACAACATTACAAACCAGGCTAAGCAACATTACAAACCACGCTAAACAACATTATAAACCAGGCTAAACAACATTATAAACCAGGCTAAACAACATTACAAACCACGCTAAACAACATTATAAACCAGGCTAAACAACATTATAAACCACGCTAAACAACATTATAAACCAGGCTAAACAACATTATAAACCACGCTAAACAGCCAGCGTTGAAGCGGCTCGTTCCACTCACCGCCGAGCTCCTGAACTTTGCTCACCGGCTCAGCAGCTTTCTCGGCCGCTTTCTCAGCAGCTTTCTCGGACGCTTTCTCTCCAAATCAACAGAACTTCAGACATTGCATTCGGCGTACCGGCTCGAGGTGAAGAGGCAGCAGATCGGAGCGAGGCCTGCTGCTCAGTAAAGTGCAGGACGGGGATCACAGCCCCAGCAGCTGCGTCTTAACTCCGCCCCGTCCGGATAATTAACCACGCCCCCACCAACACCATTGTGGAAAAACTGCATCAACGCAACTTTTAGATGTTATTCAATGTCAAATCCTATTCAAATACCATTTGAAGCTGAATACATCGTGGAATATCTTGTGTGATTGTGTTTTGCACACGATTGCGTTTGGAAGTCTTTTCTTTGCATAAAGTATTTGTATAAGTAACGGACATGGCTCTAGGGGAGCTGTTTCACAGAATATTCTCTCTCTCTCTATATACGTATATATATATAGCCTATAGGCATTGAGAGTAAACAGTTAGTTCAATAAAAGAATGAATTACTAGCCAAAGATGCAGAAATTAAAATTTAAAATCCATGAAAAAACGATTGATACACACTATAATATACCTATTATGTATATATAATATATTATTTTGATAACATTTTTATTTTCTGCAAATTTTTAAACACACTTAATAACAAATGTATACATACTTCTGACCTTTAGTTCAGAAATCAACCTGCCAACAGGCTTGCTGGAATATTGATAAACTCTCGGCTCACAACGAGATTAATTTGATACAGCTTAAGGCACTGAAGACATCTGCCAAAGGGTAGAGTAGGCCTAATTAACCTGTAACACCCTGGACTCAACTAAAACATTTACTTCTGGCACTGGTTAAAAAACCTACAGTTATTTATTGTTTTCAGTCATACATGACAGCTTAGTAATGATATAGATGTACATAACCATATCCCTGTAAAGATAGCAAACCTTTCAAAAGATTTAGCAATACAAAACTCCCGTAGCTAAATTTTTAACCGCCCGAAGTCATTTATTCATGATCATTTTTTGGACATGCAAAATAAAGGTAAAAATGTAATAAAATAAGTTTTAGTCTCTAGATTTTGAATCTCTTATCCCGATTTAGCATTTATTAGCACTACAATCCAGCAGCGTCTGAGGAATTAATTTTCAGTTTAAACGGCTTCAATGTCAGAGTTCAACTATTCCTGGGCCATCCGTCTCAGTTAAATACACTTTTATGTGGCTCGCGGCGCTGAGGGTTAGTACCTCAGGAATAGTAGAATGTAGCTTTCTTAGCACTTTTTGAGAGGTCAGTGTATGCAATTATTTTGGAGGAATTTCCACTGAATTGAAATCTGACAGCAACAGTGCTGTACTGAAGCTTAATTCAGGATTGCTGATCCTTATCCATCACTCATTAAAACACTACATTTTCTGAGTCCATGCACACACACACATACACACACGGACAAACATGCACGCACACACAAACCGTCACTCTGTCTTACACTAACACACACACACACACACACCCTCAGCCTACATATTTATCTCTTTGCCTCTCTCCCCTCTCTTTCTCCCTCTCTCCCTCTCTGTTTTTGTATCAAACACACACGGCCTCTCTATTTTACACACACACAAACACACCCTTTCTCTCCCTCTCTTTCTCTTCCCCCCCTCCCTCTCTCTCTCTCTCTCTCTCTTTCTCCCAACATGAGATTAACGCAGATCTGTGATTCTAATACCAGGGAGATGGCAGGCGAGGGAGGGCAGCTACAGACGAGGCGAAGACAAGATCCAGCGTTATCACTACCTGAGGGGTCTTCTCATTAAAACCAGCTCCAGCCGGCCTTAACAAACCGTAATGGAGTCAAGTCCCCATTAGGAATCAGAACATGCTGGCTGTTTTTCTGTAAAGGCCTGGCGGTGGTGGTGGGGATGGGGATGGGGGTGGCGGGGATGGTGGTGGTGGTGGTGGTGGTGGTGGCGGGGGATGTGGTGATGGTGGTGGTGGTGGTGGCCGGGGATGTGGTGGTGGGTTTAGAGAAACACGGGCCACGTCTGAAATCCTGCTCACTACGTAGCACACCATTATTGCTTCAAATCAGGTTACCTACATGGCGCACTGCTTAATACCCTTAGTTGGTTGATAGTGGTTTTTTGGTTTGGACACAGGCTTATAAACGGTATCGGGGTGGTGTCGGCTTTATTGAATCAAGCGCTCCTCGTCTCCCCGCGTTATTGTTGTTGTTCTCTTCCCAGTTGAGTTTCATTTAACCTTTCATCTCCATGGGAACGCCCTGGGAATCTGCTGGTCTATATATTTAGAAGAGCCCAGCTGAGTATCCTAAAAAATAAAGTAGCCTAATAGGCTAAGTACCCTGTCAATATGCTAAGTAGGGGTATGGCACACTGGCCCCAATGTTGGTGTTTGTTGGGGGCAGTGCGCAAGCACCTTAACATGCTATTCACCCTAAGCTCTAAACACCTAACACTCTCAGTACCCTGATAGGATCCCTGTCAGGACCTCCCCAGGCTGTACGCACCCCTAACACAACTCGTACCCTATGCTGAGTACCCGGAGCACAGCCCTGACAGCGAGCGGGGTGTCCAGTATCTCTGCTGCACGCGTGCAGGACCTCGGATATGAGTTCCCACGACACCGTATGCCGCTTGGTCCACAAACAACAGCACGTTCGAGCGCAAACGTGTGACGGTGTGCCTCAATTCAAATTGCGTTGAAGAAGCAGGACACTTCAGGAGGTAATCAGAAGGAGGCCTACATGTTGTCTGAACAGAAGATTCACAACGACAGCCAAGAGAAGAGTTCGGTAGGTCATTTCCGCAACTGTGTGTGGGAAGGGAAAGGTCACGTGGCTATTTTAGGAGTTACTAGCGTGGGTGATTTGTATTGCCTTCAAAGCATTGATTAATGGTTTTGCCTTTATTAAAGGAAAAGATTGAATGTGTGTGTCGACGGTATATGGTTTTCCTCAAGGTTGACTCCGGCGAGATGGCGGCCTCTCATTTATGATTAATGAACGGTGGAACTGGCGCTGGCTTGCCAGCCAGTAGTTCTTCAATGATAGCATTGTAGGTGCAGTTACGCTACTCTCCACCAGAGGGCCTTGGTTGACCAGCCACCGTAGGAAGTAAATACAAGGCATTAGAGAAGCAAGGGTTGGATTTAAGTGTTTTTCTTTTCACCCCTTGTTTAAGGGATTTTGAAAATATGCTGGTTCTAGTAAACCAGAACTAAATTGATAAATGTATTATCACATGTTCTCTGTGCCTATTCCTCAATTTAAATATGCGACATATTATTTCTGATGAAATTATAGGTTCCATTTTGCTTTAGGTTATCGTGACATGACCTTCTATTCCAGGACTTCATTTCCCAGCATGCAAAGCAGCCATCTCTGTCTGTAGGCAGTGATTGAGTGTTCGGCTTGACAGGCCTGTGACAAGCCATCATCCACATGCTCATTCCTTGAATAGCATCCATCCATCACCCACACACTCTGTCCATTGTTGTTTGTGTTGTGTCATGTGCCAAGGGAGATGAAAAGATTTTGTGTGTGTACCAGAAGTTCCAGTCACAGTGGGGTGACCTCACACACACACACACACACACACACACACACACACACACACACACACACACACACACACACACAGTGAAGGGGCGTCAGCGTGTGGGTCTGGGTTCAGCCCAGGGTCACAGCAGGAAGTACAAGGGCGGTGTGAAAAAGAAAAAGTGTGAATGCAAATGTCAGGAGAATGTGTGAGACAGAAAGAGAACCTGTGTGTGTTTGTGTTTGTGTCTGTGCTTGGTGTGTGCTTGGTGTGTGTGTGTGTGTGTGTGTGTGTGTGTGTGTGTGTGTGTTTGTGAGATAATCTGACAGTTAATCTATGCTTCTGTGTCCATATGTGTGCATCTGTTTCAAAGACAGACCAGTAAAGAGAGAGAGAGAAAAAGCATATATTCACACTGCACATGCCCGTAGCCAGCTATGAGGTCATTTGTTTTGAGCTAAAAAATACAATTGGAAACTAAAAACGAGGAGGTGAGTGCATGCTTAGTTCAGTTTAGACTTGTTACTTTGTGTGTCCAACATGTGTGGCTTCTGGTGATGCGTGTGCGAACCGACCACAACCCCCCCCACCCCCCACCCCCCCCCCCAACAATACTGAACCCCCGTAACTGAAGCACACACACACACACATACACAATACTACATACACAATACTACATAGACACGACACAAACATACACAGGCACACACACACACACACACGCATACACGATACTACATACACAATACTACATAGACACTACACAAACATACACAGGCACACACACACACACATACACGATACTACATACACAATACTACAGACACGACACAAACATACACAGGCACACACACACACACACATCCACGATACTACATACACAATACTACATAGACACTACATACACACAAGCACACACACTAGACAAAATCATATACATGCACTACACAATATTACACATAAACATAAACATAAACATACACTACACAAACGCACACACACACACACACACTAGACAAACAGAGAGAGACACACACACACACACACACACACACACACACACACACACAAAGTCAATGCAACGACTGTGATCATTCGACTCACTGCTGGAAGGTTCTGGGCTAGATCTCCAATTTCCACAGTAGGCCTCCTGTAGCAAAACGCCCATGCCCCTACTTTTCTGCAGAAAGAATATGAAAAGGTTGGACCATTGACACCAACGGTCCTATTTGGACTAATTGAGAACGCAAATCCTAGACCAACGGCGCTAATGGTTCAAAGGATACACAATCATTTTCCGGCGGGAAAACAGAGTTAATGACGCAGAACATGACTTTGTTTCACGACACGCGCGTGAAGCTGCGCTCTCTTATACTAGCGCACAGCAGAGCGTGACTCTTCCCCTTTAATGAGCTGAATGTACTCCAGAACATATATAGGAATATTATCAGCGCGCTAGGAGCACACACAAGGATGGTATGGATCTGGGGCCGCGAGGCACACAGCGACGCCCCAATCTGCTCCGAGTCAATCGCTGTGGAGCCGTCCGGCTGCACCATTCATATTCAAATGAGACGGAAACCAAGCTTTTGCTAGCAGCGCTTACGCTGGGAGAGGAGGAGAGGAGCAGAGGAGGAGAGGAGCAGAGGAGGAGAGGAGCAGAGGAGGAGAGGAGCAGAGGAGGAGACCATGAGCAGACAAAGAGAGGGAGGGAGGGAGGGAGGGAGGGAGGGAGGGAGGAGGAGGGAGGATGAGAGAAAGGGAGAGGGAGAGAAGAGAGAGAGGGAGAAGATTGGAATAGAGGGGGGAGAGCGAGAGGAGAGAGAGAGGGAGGGGGGTAAAGGGGGATAGAGAGAGATCTATTCAACTTTTTGTGCTTTGGCAATGTACGTGTCCGTTTTCCCATGCTAATAAAACCATTGAAATGAATTGACAGGATGAGAGGGAGAGGGGCTGATAGAGAGAGTGGAAGAGAGGGGGGGGTGGATTGAGAGATGGGGGGGAGAGAGAGAGAAAGATGATGGGAGAGGGGGAGGGAGAGATGGATAATCTCCATCATGCAGTTATC
This sequence comes from Lota lota, assembly GCA_026745465.1. Taxonomy (NCBI): domain Eukaryota; kingdom Metazoa; phylum Chordata; class Actinopteri; order Gadiformes; family Lotidae; genus Lota; species Lota lota. Next base: position 119,529 of record JACYXH010000569.1, on the reverse strand, counting down.
TGTGATGGGGGTGACGCTTGTCTCTATGGATCTAACTGACGACAGATCCAAGGCTGAAGTGTCCCCGCTTTAACCCCAATAAACACCCCACTGTCGCCCCCATCAGGGACACAGCGGAGTTACACGCTACTCAGCCAAGTTAAAGGACCATCGACACCGTCCCTCCTGGCTTCATTAAAACATCTGTTACCCACATCATTTGACATGCGTAATGGATTCATCGAACCAATCAGGGAAGAGATTTAATGAGCCGCGAGCGTCCTAAAATCTAAATTGGCTCATACGGAGGCAGTTGCAGTCAACTCAAAACAGATATGCTCATGGAGCATTTAACTGACTTATAACCGACAGATGCCTGTGTACAAATTACACTCAAATGTGGCTCTTGAATCTCCCTACAGCATCTTAGAGAAGCAGGTAAGAGGCTACAGCTTCATGCGCAAGGTTCCCCATTGTGGTGAAACGCAGCTGTTAGCTCATTAGCTACGCTAATGTGCTAACAGCTGCGTCTGCCTCTGGAGGAAAGACGCTAAGCGGAATAAACGAGAGGAATTAACGGAGACCAGAGAGCGAGATGGCGGCCAGCGACTCATGTCTGCTAGCGGGACACGACAGCGGACCAGCTTTCCACTCGCGAGTCATGACGACTGGACTGCGTTCCAATAGCCGTCCCATGCTCGCCCATGCTTCCTACGTTTCCAAGGTGTTCTCCTCGTCGCCATTGTACTAAATTATCGAATTTCATACATGGGATCAAAAAAGTACTGTCTTGTATTAACTTATCTTATTTTACACGTTTATCATGCACAGAAAGGTATTTGGATACTGATAAGACATTCACCCTTAAATTAAGTCGAAAGGTTATGATTGGCTTGTCTCCTCAAAGGTATATTGATCAAGCAATAGAAATGAGGATTTAAGAAAAAGTTTTCGAATGCAGCCCAATTGAGTTATGAGAGCTAGCGACACGCACACATGCATGCATGTTACCTGAATTGTAACATGTAGCTAGCAGGTGCTACGCCATACATCATCCAAATATAAGCAAAAGGCACAGGAATCAAGGTCATGATTGTCCTCAATGGAGCGATTCAGGAAGGAGGGTGGTTGAGGGAGAGGGAGGAGGAGAGAGGGGGAGAGAAATGGGAGGGAGGAGCAGGGAGGAAAAGGAGGGAGGCGGGGTAAGGAGTAGGATGGAGGAGGGAAGGGGAGGAGAGAGGAGTAGGAGGGAGAAGGCAATATAAGAGGCAAAGGAGGAAGGAGAGTGGAGGAAGGAGAGAGGAGGAAGTGAGGAAGTTGAAGGAGCAGGGAGGAGGAGGAAATGTGAGGGAAACTGAAACACATAACATACTTAATCTTTGTCAACATCTTAATGATTTAACTCACAGCGTAGTGGCCGCCTCCGGCTCTTAAAACCCCATCTGATGGGAGGGGTTCCAGGAGTAAAAGTCTGCTCCAGTATTTCCAGCCAACCGCTAATTAACAGCAATCCTGGGATACAGATAAAGAGTGAACATTATAGCTTTTCAAAATTGAATTCAGCTCTTACATGCTTGGAAGACATAAAGATACAGAGGGCGAGGGAAAATTCCTCTTAAACTTTTAAATTGTAATTCTAAAATAATCATTGCTGATTTCAGCAAATCTTTTGTTTGGCGAGCCACAGCAATCCGTGATGGGTTTGTATAAAACGTTCTCTCTCAATGGCTCCCTTTCTTCTTTCTTCTCACAATCCCGTTGAAATCCCCCCCTAAATCACCCGTTATCCATGACTCAGACTTCATCTGAGTTCCTTCATGTCGATGGTCGACGGTATGTTTAAAGTTTCTTCACACCCAAGGCCATAATACACAATGATAATATAAACTGTAAGCGTATTTGACATTTAATCTCAGTCCCTCAGCTGCTTTTTCATTCCCAACGGTGAAGATGTTAGGAGTTCTGTCTTCGCTCCTAAAAAAAACAGTTTGTCTCGGCGACGGACATCTTGACAGTCCATTCTGACAGGGTCACCATGGTGATGAGAAGGCCTATAGCAGATGAAGACCTTGCTCTCTCTCTCTCTCTCTCTCTCTCTCTCTCTCTCTCTCTCTCTCTCTCTCTCTCTCTCTCTCTCTCTCTCTCTCTCTCTCTCTCTCTCTCTCTCTCTCTCTCTCTCTCTGTGTCTCTCTACCTCTCTCCCCCCTCTCTCTCTCTCTCTCTCTCTCTCTCTCTCTCGCTTTGTTTCTCTCAGGCTTTTTGATTCTCTCCCTTTATATTTCTCTCTCTCTCTCTCCTTGGCTGTCTCAGCATCTTTTTATCTCTCTCCATCTATTGCTTTATTTCTGTCTCTCAGGCTCTTTGATTCTCTCCCTTTATATTTCTCTCTCTCTTTTTTGTCTTTCTAGCCATTCTCTCTGTTCAAAGACATTTGATCTGATCATATATTCACTGATGTGAGTCTTTCTAGTCTGTTAAACCACCATTTCAAAAGGTGACTGGTTAAAACACTTCTTTACTTTCTAACACAATACTTTTAGGCCTGGTCAACTTGACTTGCATGGCCATTGAGTATTTTTATAAGATTGTCATTACATTGTACATAAATATTGTGAATCATATTGCAATGAGAAGACAATAATAAATCAAATCTATCTTTAAATGTATTCTGCTAATTAAAGTTTCAATCAATCAATTCAGCCAGAGCTTTAATAACTTCAAACAAATACTAAAACAAAGCAATTTAGTTGCATAAATTATATTATAAATTATAACTTTAAAGATGGTAATGTCTAAAGTTTAAGAGGAAGAATTAACGTCAAAAAGCAGGGAGGCCTACAATTTGTACCTTTGTCAGGTACGAAAAGTATCACCGTTCCTCCCTCCCTCCGTCCCTCCCTCCTCCAGTCTCACCCGGTCCTACCGTCTCCCCTCCCTTACGGACATGAGTGTGTGTTGTGTCTGTGGTGGCCGGCCAGGCTTACACACCCCGGGGTGTTGGGCGGGTAATTGAATGACCTTTCCGCCAGCTACAGCTGCGGCAGGCTGACAGCAGGGTGACACATGTGGTTTGGAGTGTGTGTGTGTGTCTGAGTGTGTCCGTGTGTGTCTGAGTGTGTGTGTGTGTGTGTGTGTGTGTGTCTGAGTGTGTCCGTGTGTGTGTGTCTGTGTGTGTGTGAGTGTGTCCGTGTGTGTGTGTCTGTGTGTGTGTCTGAGTGTGTCCGTGTGTGTGTGTGTGTGTGTCTGAGTGTGTCCGTGTGTGTGTGTCTGTGTGTGTGTGAGTGTGTCCGTGTGTGTGTGTCTGTGTGTGTGTCTGAGTGTGTCCGTGTGTGTGTGTGTGTGTGTCTGAGTGTGTCCGTGTGTGTGTGTCTGTGTGTGTGTGAGTGTGTCCGTGTGTGTGTGTCTGTGTGTGTCTGTGTGTGTCCGTGTGTGTGTGTGTGTGTGTCTGAGTGTGTCTGTGTGTTGTCAGTAGCGGTAGACTCGCCGCAACCCGTCTACTTAAAGCAAGCCGATCGCTCTCTTGGCTTTTCCAAGGCGGCAGACCGAAAGCCACCAAATGACATTTGGTCCCCCAGTCCCCTCCCCCCCCCCCCCCCCCCCACACACACTAAATTGGGCAGTCGAACGTCCCGGGAAATGCAACCCCGGCCGGGACGGCATCAAGCCGCTGGCCTCCGGCGGACTGGGCAGATGGGAGGCAGTGATGGTCTTATTACAGATTAAGTTGATTAGAGCCGGGTTCCCGGGAAAGAGCGAGAGAGAGAGAGAGAGAGAGAGAGAGAGAGAGAGAGAGAGAGAGAGAGAGAGAGAGAGAGAGAGAGAGAGAGAGAGAGCGAGAGAGCGAGAGAGAGAGAGAGAGAGAAAAAGACAGCGAGAGAGCGAGAGCGAGCGAGAGCGAGAGAGAGAGCTATATATTCCGCTGTGTAAACAGCTGTTTCCTTGAGCAAACTTTACAGCTCCTAGAATAAGATGGTGGAGGTTGATGGGTTACATTTATAGTTTTGCGGGCCATATAGGCCTATCGCCAAATATCTGATGTTATTATTACTGAAATATGTGGCTAATGTGTTCCAAGCTTTGGAAACACATTATCATAAAGATGGCTTTAAACCAGCCGAAGCAATCCAAAGTAGGCTACTCCGATAGCGAATCAATTGATACTGTATTGGTGGCCTGTTATTATGATCGGTCGTGCCTGCTTATGGAATAGGGTTGATGCTAGACGCCCGTGTAGTGAGGTCGTGTCACAGCTGACCAGGACACGAGACTAACCGCCGACTGTCTCAAGAGAAATAATCCTGAGCCCGTTGCCATTTAAAAATGTATGACTTGATTTCACAAATAGCACCAAAACTAACCGTCTAAGAAGAAAAGTATATATTAAAAACCTCATTATTATTTTTATTGTTTTGTATCATCGCCCGTTATTTAATGAGAAAGTCACTGAGGAGATTCATCTTTGCTTTGTCCCTCACCCCAACATTTCTTATAAAACTACCACAATTCGAAGAAACCCCAGACAATATTCTACAGACAGACTTCCTCCCACCATTATCAGTTCCTCACAAAGCTGCGCTATGCTTTCTTTACTTTCCTCCTCTCATCACAGAAAACCCAGGAGCCAAAACAGTGGCGATGTCTTCCTCTTCCCAGACAGTTTTTAATCACACGGCTGTTTGTGTCTGCGATTCATCCATTCATCCATTCATCCATTCGTCCATTCGTCCATTCATCCATTCAGCTCCATTCGCTGGGAAGCACACTGGAGACGGACAGCCCTCTTTATTCACTCTCTCGTGTGTTGTGTTTACTGCTTTGAGCTTCCTTATTATCCGCTACCTGCTTATATAGTACCTGCTTACATCCACTAAGGACTTAATTACTATACAGTAGTTATAACTGGTACTTCTTGACTGCCTACTTACTCTTTCGTAGGTACGTAGCTTACCTGAAGGAGAGAGGTGGAAAGAGAGGATAGAGGAGGTGAAGGGAGAGAGGAGAAAGGAGATCACCACAAGAACACATGAAGAGGAGAACCAGGAGGAGAGGAGAGGAGAGGAGGAGAAGAGAGGAGGCGGAGAGGGGTGGAGAGGAGATATGAGAGGAGAAGAGAGGAGGACAGAGAGGAGTGGAGAGGAGGTGTGAGAGGAACAGAGAGGAGAGGAGGAAGGGAGAAGAGAGGAGAAGAGAGGAGCTGTGGGAGGAGTGGAGAGGAGGTAGGAGAGGAGAAGAGAGGAGGGGAGGAGAGGAGAAGAGTGGAGCTGTGGGAGTAGTGGAGAGGAGGTAGGAGAGGAGAAGAGAGGAGGAGGGGAAGAGTGGAAAGAGTAGAGAAGCGAGGAGGTACCAGGGTTAGGAAAGTTGGGAGGACGGAGGAGTGAGGAGAACATGATTATTCAATGACTATAACCAGGAGGAGCAGAGAGAACACAATTGGGTAATCTGTTATTACTGCGATGAACTACACACACACACACACACACACACACACACACACACACACACACACACACACACACATATATATATATACATATATATATATATATATATATATATATATATATATATATACATACTGGCATGCACTCACACACACACAGACATACCTTTATGTATTTATATGATTGTTAATGGTGGTACTGCAGTGGAAGTAGACTTGCTGGACACACACACACACACACACACACACACACACACACACACACTGACACATGTACACCTCCTTGCACACACACACACACCAAAATGAAATGTTATGTACCTTTGTATCTATATGATTGTGAGAGTGTGCGTGGATGATGGCTGGTTTAAGCAGCCTCACCTGGCCGAGTCTGATTGGACTCTAAGTGTGCACAAGTTAAACCAGCCATCACCGCACACACCTCAGGGAGATCTCCTGCATGGCAGCATGGTCATGTATCATTACCTACACACTTTACAATAAACCGGCTTCAACATCCCCACCCTGCGTCCTGTGTTTGGAGGAGCCCAGTAAAAGTCACCTAGGTGGAGCGTGGCAGCCACCCGGGTGGCGTGCAGCATGGACATTGTTCCAATGATTATCCATTACCTTGCAATGAAAAGAGGTTAAGAGCACACACACACACACACACACACACACACACACACACACACACAACCGCAGCTCCCTTCCTCATAAGATAGATGGCATCTGTCAGAATAAACAGCCTTGCTGCTGTAAGACAGAGGCTCCTGGAGGCTATTAGGGCCGATGGTTATCGTCAACACCGTTCCCAGAACAAGTGTTCACAGAGAGCAGCGGACCTGCAGCCCTGCTGGGGAACGGTTTGACGATCGCTCACGTGTTTTGATGTCATTTTGGGCGTGGTTCTAATATCAATAAGGTTTCTACCTCAGCATCAAATGTGTATTAAATGTATTTGATTGTAAAACGGTTTGTTATTTCATTTTTGTATATACAATTTAAGAAACAAAAAAAAAAAAATATATATATATATCTTGTGAAAGAAGTATAATTTGACAATCCCATCCAGAAATGTAAGGTACTCCAAAAAAAAAAAAAAAAAAAAGGACATACATTTAAGCTAGTGACAAACACTTTCACATTTGTACGGGCAAACTGACCTTTCTTCCTCAAGATAAACGGGGGATTTTTGGATGAAACAAATTCACTCACACTCACTGCCGGTGCTGTCACCAATGTCAGGGATATAAATCAAATCACCATCAAATCTATGGGCACACCAGGCCATGCTTCAAGACACTGCAGTGGGAGCGATGTTCTAGGAGGCTTGGGGGGAGGGGGAGGAGGAGGAGGAGGAGGAGGAGGAGGAGGAGGAGGAGGAGGAGGAGGAGGTGTGTGTTTCCTCTTCATCTCTGTGTGGTTGAACAGGGGTAGAAGACGTTTGATTCAGGAAATCATAAAAACGAGAGGAAGACAGAAGCTAAGAATAGCGCGAGTCTGGCTTGCCGGCTGGAATGATTAATCGCGTGTCGGCACGTTACAGCAAACTTCCCACGCGACAGTTCGGTTTTCCGAGAGCAACTGGAGAAATTGAAGGTTCTCTTGATGAAAAGATGACACTGTTGATCACAGTCGACAGGTCACCAGTGGTGAAACAAATCTTAACCGGTGGCAGAAAGGACTGGTTTTGTCAGGTGGAGGCCAGGAAAGGGGTGAACCAATAGCAGGGAATTGTGATGAAAAATCCATATGTTGATTCGTTTTAATCATTTAAGCTTTGTTTTCTTCAGGTTGTGTTACCCCACCTGTTAACTACTGTTAACTAGTCCCCCTTTGTTGTTTACCTTTTGCCTGGGGTGAACCGCTCACAAGGAAGAAGCGACCCCCCCCCCCCCCCCCTTGTCTATACGAGAAAAACTCCTGTATGTCAACATTTCTCCCCGCATGATGCATGGACTATTGCATTGTGGGGAGGGGGGGGGGGGGGGGGGTGAGACCGTGTTAAAAGGCTGAGTGAAACTGTGTCCTGGGCTCACGCTGCTGGAGAGCAGACTGCTGTATGCACACATTAAATAAGTACATATTTCCACAACCATGGAGTGCTTTTTGCATTCACAAGTCTCTGTCCTAGACGCAATATCTCATAAAAGAATACGCCACGACAGAATCCAGGCTGGTGAGCGGAGCTCCAGCGGGAAGGACGACCAGGAACACAAGGAACCCCACAACCAGGGACAGAACCTGGGCGACCTGATAGGGAACCACATGGGTGAGTGGTTTTGAAAGGTGGGTGGGGACCCACGAGTGGGTCCCAGCAGGGAACCAAGCGGGAACGCCGGATGGCTTCATCTAAGAAAACGAATAATCGCGTATATATATATATATATATATATATATAAATATGCGTTTTTATTTGATCATAAGCGTGTTTTGAAGCAGGGGGAAGGGGGAGAACTGCATTGATGAAGGGGAGGAATGTCTTGTTGTCTCACTTTAATGCCGTGGTAATGAGAACGTGAAAGCTGTCTGGTGGGTCCGGGGCCAAAGGAACGTCCACGGGGGCTCCCAGCCCGAAGCAGTTTGGAACGTCGAGTAATTAACACCGTGGCGGGAATCGACCCAACGAGGAGATGCAGGGAGGACAGGATTGTGACCGGTTGACTTTGATCTATGCGATACTTTGTGCGCACCGTATTTATGTCTTTTAAAACGTCTCATCACATTGATGGGATTGAAACATTTTACAAAGAAGATGTATGAAAGCAGTTTTTAAAGACGGCCACACAACAAAAATAACCAACTGCTTTCGTGCATCGCCAAACTTTCTCATCTTCATGCGCAAAGAGCTGGCAGCAGCTGGTTGTGAGTTCAGCTCTCAGAGTGAGAAGAGGGGGAGTGTGTTTTAATATCTGCAGATGGAAACCCCAAGACGCCAGGACCATCGCTCTTCAGTTTCACTAAATTACCTCCAGAACATGGCGAACATCCTGAGCCGTTTCAGTCATTCCCCGGTTTGTCACAGACGCACACCTGGAATTGTACCTCAGAGTTAGATCTGGGATTTGAGATGCAACTCAAGCTGGAATCGTACACTGTGCAACAGAAATAACAACACGTGAAGACAACTGACAGTGTAATTATGTAACATAAGTATCGACCTATCGTAGCAGGAATAGTTCCGCAAAACACACTTCCAGACCCGTTTGTGTTCTTCCGAGAACGTTTGCGTCGCGCTGGGAAAACGCTCCCCATAATAATCCCGTGCTGACCATTCTCTGCGCAACGTGTTCGATGTACAAGAAGCGGCTCGTGAATGCGCCGTGGAGCACATCAAACGACAAGATGACACAGCGCTGATAGTGGAAACGTTGTCTGGCTGTGCGTGGGCATACCTCAGGCTTGGCTAGGTGGTGGCGGTCATCTGCTCCATCTTCTCTCCTGCAGGAGGGTGGAGCTGCCTGCTGAGAGGAGAGAGCCAGGACAACATGTCTTCACTCAAGAGTCATGACTGGAAGAGATGAAGGAAGGGGTCCGGTTGAACCGCTGATGGTGTGGTGCCCACTAATCTAAGGTCTGGCCATTAAGGAGCAGCTAGGGGTTAGACCTATTATATATTGATATAGGGCTTACCCCTACCTGCTCCTTAATGACCTCACCCTCAATGGTTAGACAGTGATTACAGAGACAGGTCACTGAGGACAGCTAGGGGTTAGACAGTACAGAGACAGGTCATTAGGGAGCAGGTAGGGGTTATACAGTGAATATAGAGACAGGTCATTAAGGTAGGGGTTGGACAATAAATCTGTCCATGGTCGGAAGGCCTACTCCATCTTATTTTGTGGAATCTACTGTAAATACTTAACGAGAGAAAGAAATCAACACCTTAAACAGCTCAAAGCTCTAATAACTCTAAGCTAATTAATCCAAAGATATCTTGTAGCAGGGATATTTCTTCCATTTTGGCGGTAGCTTGCCGGGGATATTGTGACATATCACAGCTCCCTCTTCTCTCTCTGTTTTCCTATGCAGGGGCGGAACAGAGGAAGCATGGGTTTACTGGAGCAACAAACAATGACAAGTGATGCAAGTGATTGCGTTTTTATTAAAACAACAATTTATATACAAATATATTGGTTACAGCACGCAGAAAATAGTACATCTCTACAGACGGGCTTTGGGTGCATCAAGTACAACTATCCAAACGACACGATGACGGATACTGACATCCAGTAAGCACGACAGGACATAAGATCTCACGAAATAGCTCGGCTTCTTCTGTGTTCTCCCACTTCCCATCTGCGATACGTTTGGCATAGTTTTATTTGTCGTTAAACTTTACAAGTGTCATTCAGTGCAAACATACAGACGTGTCAACCACATGTAAAGCAGCCTCGTTACAAAACAAGAGAGAGAGCGATCATGCGTTTCCCTGAGACGTGTCGCCACGGCAACACAGCGGCGTTGGCGGCCATTTTTGTAGTTTCAGTTCTACAGAAGCTAGTTTTCATAATTCAACCAAGTTTATGTGTAATTTGGCTCAAGGAACATTTCAACAACCACAGCTACTTTGAGGAGATCCTAAGTGAAACTTGGCCCAAAGTGTACTGTGATAAGCTCCTCCCACCAGGCTCCTCCCACCAGAATGAAGAAGGTAGGCCCCTCCCACTAAATAACAGGCCCCTCCCACCAGGAGTAACAAGGCCTGTCCAGCTCCCCTCCCACGTGGAGCTGGCTCCTCCCGCCATGATTTATTTAGAAGGTAGGCCCCTCCCACCAAGAGACAGCCGAGAAGCCCCTAACAGCAAGGCACAGGCCCCTCCCCCAAGGAGTTACCACGTTTTTCCCCTGGTCGCGACCTCCAGATCTAGAGACCAGAGACAGACCCCTCCCAGCAGGGCGGTCCATGAGCTGCCCCCCCCCCCCCCACCACCACCACCACTTCTAGCCCCGAGCGGCGCCGGGGTCATAGACAGTCCCGGCAGAGAGCCACCTGCCCCCGGCGGAAGTCCCTGCAGGGGCAGAGGCGCTGGTACTGGGGGGCCGCCCCGGAGCAGCTGTAGAGCAGCGGCTCCGTCTGCAGGCCGCACCCGGCGTTCTCCGAGGAGAAGGCCGGGAACAGGTGGTTCCTCTCCGCCTCCACGCCCTCACACACCAGGTCCAGCCTGGGGGGAGAGGGGAGGGGGGAGAGGGGAGAGGGGGGAGGGGAGAAGGGAGAGGGGAGAGGGGAGAGGAGAGAGGGGAGAGGGGAGAGGGGAGAGGGGAGAAGGGAGAGGAGAGAGGGGAGAGGGGAGAGGGGGGAGGGAAGAGGGGAGAAGGAAGAGGGGAGAGGGGAGAGGGGAGAGAGGGGAGAGGGGAGGGGGAGAGGAGGGGGGGAGGGGGAGAGGGGAGGGGAGAGGGGAGAGGGGGAGAGAGAGAAGAGGGAAGAGGGGAGAGGGGGAAGAGGGGAGGGGGGAGAGAGCGGAGAGAGGGAAGAGGGGGAGAGGAGGGGGAGAGGGGGGAGGGGAGTGTGAATTATAGCCATGAGCAAACGACTAGTGTGGTGCGATGCCTGTATGTTCATGTGTACATTGCTGTTTCAGACGTTGAGTTAAAAGTGTGTGTGGAAGGAGACCAACCTCTTACAACAATGTAAGAGGTTGGAGTCACAAACATTTTCACACCCATAAAATTAGATCACAGGCCAATAAAGTTTGGGCACCACTGTGTTAGAGGGAGGTTATAGGGAACCATGACCTTACAGCTTCTGGGAGAGAGACAGAACACTGTGGGTTTATATTTTGAAAGGTCAGCTCTTTTAAAAGTGGAGGCACACTCAGAGTTTAAAAAGTAAAAGCGTAGCGATGGTAGATGGAAGAGGCAGTTTATCTTCTCCTGCAGGTCTTTATCGCAAACTTCTTTGCCACAGTTATAGTCAAAGACATTTCATTGTTTAACACTCAATTATAGCTACTTTATTTAGCAATAATTCAGTAATGTCGACTCTATCTCAGTGACTTTATCTGTCACGGCCAAATTAAGTATTAAATTCAATAATAATAATTCAATAATTAAAGATGAAAGATGAAAGTGACAGATCAAATGGATAAAGGTTATTATTGACAGAACTAAATCCAACCTGAACCCAAACGACACAGGAAATGAGTTCTCATCATGGTCTCTAAGTGGAATGATAATATGACCTTTATCTGTGAAATAAAGGTGAACAGTGACAGAGTATCGAAGAGAGACTCTTCCCCACAGTGTTGTTACAGAGAGAGTCCGTCTGTCTGTCTGTCTGTCTGTCTGTCTGTCTGTCTGTCTGTGCGTGTGCGTGTGCGCGTGTGCGCGTGTGTGCGCGTGTGTGTGTGTGTGTGTGTGTGTGTGTGTGCGTGTGTGTGTGTGTGTGTGTGCGTGCGTGTGTGTGCGTGCGTGCGTGTGTGTGTGCGTGTGTGTGCGTGTGTGTGTGTGTGTGTGTGTGTGTGTGTGCGTGTGCGCGTGTGTGCGTGTGCGCGTGTGTGTGTGTGTGTGTGCGTGCGCGTGTGCCTGCGTGTGTGTGCGCGTGTGCGTGCGTGTGTGTGCGCGTGTGCGCGTGTGTGCGTGCGTGTGTGTGTGTGTGTGTGTGTGTGCGTGCGTGTGTGTGCGTGTGCGTGTGCCTGCGTGTGCGTGTGTGTGTGCGTGCGTGCGTGCGTGCTCCTCACTTGCTGAACGCCTCCTTGGCGTTGATGAAGCGGTAGAAGGACGGCTCGCAGACGAGCCCGGCGCCGCGGCACGCCTCCACGCAGGACTGCCCCCCCCGCGACGCCAGCACCCGCAGGGCGCTGAGCGGCGGCCATGACGGAGGAGGGGGGGTGGTGCCGGGGGTGGGGGAGTTCCACGCCAGCAGGCTGGAGTTCTGCAGCCGGACCAACGGGCTGAGAACACCTCCGCCTCCCTCACCGCCTCCCCCTCCGCCTCCCCCACCGCCTCCCCCACCGCCTCCCCCTCCGCCTCCCCCACCTGCTGCTGCTGCTGCAGATGATGAGGATGATGCTGATGATGAAGATCTGGAGGAGTTGGGCGGGGGGGAGGGTGCTTCAGGAGAGCAGAAGTCCTGCATGTGAAGAGAAGGTCAAGTATACAGAGCATAGTAAGGTGAACTGTGTGCTATAGTGCAGTATGATATAGCATGTGTAGTACAGCAGTGTGTATGGTATGGTCTATATGATATGATATAGCATGTGTAGTACAGTAGTGTGTATGGTATGGTCTATATGATATGATATAGCATGTGTAGTACAGTAGTGTGTATGGTATGGCCTATATGATATGATATAGCATGTGTAGTACAGTAGTGTGTATGGTATGGTCTATATGATATGATATAGCATGTGTAGTACAGTAGTGTGTATGGTATGGTCTATATGATATGATATAGCATGTGTAGTACAGTAGTGTGTATGGTATGGTCTATATGATATGATATAGCATGTGTAGTACAGTAGTGTGTATGGTATGGTCTATATGATATGATATAGCATGTGTAGTACAGCAGTGTGTTATGGTATGGTCTATATGATATGATATAGCATGTGTAGTACAGCAGTGTGTATGGTATGGTCTATATGATATGATATAGCATGTGTAGTACAGCAGTGTGTATGGTATGGCCTATATGATATGATATAGCATGTGTAGTACAGCAGTGTGTATGGTATGGCCTATATGATATGATATAGCATGTGTAGTACAGCAGTGTGTATGGTATGGCCTATATGATATGATATAGCATGTGTAGTACAGCAGTGTGTATGGTATGGTCTATATGATATGATATAGCATGTGTAGTACAGCAGTGTGTATGGTATGGTCTATATGATATGATATAGCATGTGTAGTACAGTAGTGTGTATGGTATGGTCTATATGATATGATATAGCATGTGTAGTACAGCAGTGTGTATGGTATGGTCTATATGATATGATATAGCATGTGTAGTACAGCAGTGTGTATGGTATGGTCTATATGATATGATATAGCATGTGTAGTACAGCAGTGTGTATGGTATGGTCTATATGATATGATATAGCATGTGTAGTACAGCAGTGTGTATGGTATGGTCTATATGATATGATATAGCATGTGTAGTACAGCAGTGTGTATGGTATGGTCTATATGATATGATATAGCATGTGTAGTACAGTAGTGTGTATGGTATGGTCTATATGATATGATATAGCATGTGTAGTACAGTAGTGTGTATGGTATGGTCTATATGATATGATATAGCATGTGTAGTACAGCAGTGTGTATGGTATGGTCTATATGATATGATATAGCATGTGTAGTACAGCAGTGTGTATGGTATGGTCTATATGATATGATATAGCATGTGTAGTACAGCAGTGTGTATGGTATGGCCTATATGATATGATATAGCATGTGTAGTACAGCAGTGTGTATGGTATGGCCTATATGATATGATATAGCATGTGTAGTACAGCAGTGTGTATGGTATGGCCTATATGATATGATATAGCATGTGTAGTACAGCAGTGTGTATGGTATGGTCTATATGATATGATATAGCATGTGTAGTACAGCAGTGTGTATGGTATGGTCTATATGATATGATATAGCATGTGTAGTACAGTAGTGTGTATGGTATGGTCTATATGATATGATATAGCATGTGTAGTACAGCAGTGTGTATGGTATGGTCTATATGATATGATATAGCATGTGTAGTACAGCAGTGTGTATGGTATGGCCTATATGATATGATATAGCATGTGTAGTACAGCAGTGTGTATGGTATGGTCTATATGATATGATATAGCATGTGTAGTACAGTAGTGTGTATGGTATGGTCTATATGATATGATATAGCATGTGTAGTACAGTAGTGTGTATGGTATGGCCTATATGATATGATATAGCATGTGTAGTACAGCAGTGTGTATGGTATGGTCTATATGATATGATATAGCATGTGTAGTACAGCAGTGTGTATGGTATGGTCTATATGATATGATATAGCATGTGTAGTACAGCAGTGTGTATGGTATGGTCTATATGATATCATATAGCATGTGTAGTACAGTAGTGTGTATGGTATGGTCTATATGATATGATATAGCATGTGTAGTACAGTAGTGTGTATGGTATGGTCTATATGATATGATATAGCATGTGTAGTACAGCAGTGTGTATGGTATGGTCTATATGATATGATATAGCATGTGTAGTACAGCAGTGTGTATGGTATGGTCTATATGATATGATATAGCATGTGTAGTACAGCAGTGTGTATGGTATGGTCTATATGATATGATATAGCATGTGTAGTACAGTAGTGTGTATGGTATGGTCTATATGATATGATATAGCATGTGTAGTACAGTAGTGTGTATGGTATGGTCTATATGATATGATATAGCATGTGTAGTACAGTAGTGTATATGGTATGGTCTATATGATATGATATAGCATGTGTAGTACAGTAGTGTGTATGGTATGGTCTATATGATATGATATAGCATGTGTAGTATATGTAGTATATGGTCTATATGGAATATTATGTGTAGAATAGTATAATACGATATGCTATATTATGTGTAGTATAATATAGTATAATATGATATAACGTGTGTAGTATAGAGTATATGGTATAGTGTAAAGGGTATGATTTATTATGTGTATGATAGCATAGTATGGTAAGCTATAGTTTGTGTAGTATAGTATCTATGGTAGAGTATAGTATGGTACAGTATACATGGTAAGCTATAGTTTGTGTATTATAATAATATCTATGGTATAGTATGCTATAGCATAGTACATATATGGTATAGTAGTCCAACTGAGGCTCATTTATTCTTCTACGTGTTTCCTGGTACTTTCCTGGTTTCCTGGTACTTTCCTCGTTCACTGATTCCTTGTGTGTTAACTTAATTGGCTCATAAATGTACACCTATTGTGAGGCGCAGACAGGCTAATTTAGGTTATGTCCTACTTCATATCAAGTTGGTTTTAATGTGAATATTCTTGTTGTTTTTTTACTGCCATTCAAAAGTGTCTTTGAATGCTTATAAAAGCACTTTATTAATCCAACGTATCAAATAATATTGTTGTTATGTAGCACCCTTCAAACTCAAGGCCTCTCAGAGTTGAAGATAATAATTTGAAAGAGAAAAGTGAATAAAAGTATAAGAAGGTAATATAGTAATTTGCAGTGAAAGACATGTGGGGGGGGGGGAGGAATCGAACCCAGAACCTTTCAGCTAGGCATCAAACATTATAACCACTATACTTCACTATTCTCTCTCCCCCCCCCCCCCCCCACCCCCCCGCGATCATTCACAGCATTAAAACAAACCCAGTGTGTCTGCAGTACAGAAGCCCTCGACAGCGCTCTCAGAAGCGAGCTCTGGCTCTGACAGAGAGCGGTAACCACAGCGTTCTCAGAAGCCAGCTGAGTGAGTCAATCACCCAGGAAACGACATGAGGGGGACCGGATGAGATTAGGAGGCAGAATGAGGACCCGAGAGAGCACTGATCTGGGCTGGTCCAGTGGGGAGTGGGGGATCCAGATCCTATTCATAAGGAGCCGATAATATCATCTGTCCCCCCCTCCACCCCCCAGGGTGCAGGAACCTGTTTATTAAGCTGCTTCCACATCCCACAAGCAATAACCAAACCTCTCCTCCATCTCTTCACTCCTCCATCTCTCCACCCCTCCACCTCTCCTATCCTGCATCTCTCCACCCCTCCTCTCCTCCACCCCTCCATCTCTCCACTCCAACTCTTAAACGTTGATGATCTCTTTTTCACCACACACACACACACACACACACACACACACACACACACACAGTTGGAAATAAGCATACTCATTCAGACACGCATGCATTAACAGTGGCACACTCAAACACAATGGCGCTGTTTGACCAGCTTAAATGGGTCGATACATTTAGGTTTGGGGTAATTCAAGAGTTTGAATTGAACAGTTTGGTACTTTGTTTTGGTTTAACATTTTCTTTGATACAGCTTACCACGAACAGCACTTCCGGGTTGGCGAAGGACCCGTGAGCGGAGGGAGCTGGCTTTTTATATGCCTGTGAAAAAACCTGAGTCCCACCTATCCCAAATTGGTACGCAGGAAGGGGAGGGGCCTCAGCTATATAAAGGACGACGTTCTCTTCATCCAGGGCTGTGCTTTCGACTCAGACACTCCCATGTGTAGAGCAAGGAAGACCAACGAGTGTCATTGTATATAGTGTTAATAGTTTGCTGGTGATTCATTTTCTTGCTGGTGAGTTTTTTGCACAGTTTTGGATTTTTGTCTGCAGATTTTAATTTAACAATAAATGAACACAATGTATGAGCTGTCTGGCTTGCCTACCCTCACTCGAGGCAGAGTGCGACACACACACACACACACACACACACACACACACGCGCACACACACACACACACACACACACACACACACACACACACACACACACACACACACACACACACACACACACACACACACACACACACACACACACACACACACACACACACACACACACACACACACACACACACACACACACACACACACACACACACACCCCAATCCCCTGGTTCCCACCCCAGGAAGGCAGACCCACCTGGTGGTGGATGTAGGCATGCAGTCTCTCCAGCATCCCTTCACAGGAGAACTCGTAGGGGAGGAAGGGCTCCACCTGACGTAGAGAGAGAGAGACAGGATTACACATGATCTATGTGCTCATCAGCACCGCGGTGCCTGACCTTTAGAGGTGCAGGCACGCCCTCCAACAATCAGCCAACCAGAAATTCAACGTCTTTCGATATAAAAAGGCAGAGGTAAACTTAACTATTTTTTTTTATGATATTCTACATGCACTGCATTGTTATGGCGAGGTTGACCTTTCTGTTCGGTGACGTGCTGTTTGCAGGAATTACTTTTTACACTCGCTGCCGGCGTCGCTGCAACCCACGGCTGGAGTAAGTCTTAAGACCCCCCCCCCCCCCCCCCCCCCCCCCCCCCCCCGAACCCCACTAGCCTGGCCCTTACGGCGCGGCTGGCTCTGCCTGCTTCCCCTCTACGCTGTTATCTGGTTCGGATGCATGTCCTTACGGCGCCAGGAGGGCTTAGGGGGGGGGGGGGGGGGGGGGCTGCTTTAATAGGCTGCCCACAGGTTCCACTGTGGACACGGGGGAGGATCAAACCCGGAACCTTTCGGGGCCGGCAGTCCAACACTCTGACCACTGGGAGGAGGAGAAGACGACGGACGGAGCGAAGGGGAGCGCGAGTCAGACCCGACCCGTTTCGGCTCCGCCAGACGGCGCCTCGGCGAGGCTGTGACCGTTTGTCAGCGCCGACGTTTTCATTAGCGCACTTTGGCACGCCGTCACTACGGACGTATCCCTGGAGCTCAGCGGCGTGCAGCGGGAGGATCGTGCATCACGGGGTGGCACGCCGGTAAATGAATCCCGTTATACCGGGCATGGTGGCTACATCGACGTGACGAACGCACAGGGATTAACCCGGACGACGGACGAGGGGTCGTCTGCCGGCAGAACGGGAACGTCCGCGCTCCCATCCGTACCGGGAGTCACTCTTGACTCGGCGGAAAGGATGCAACTTGAATGATCCCCGCTGGTCGACTGAGTCGCCGCGTTGTCTCCTCAGAACCGCGTTGTGGTTTCTTCAACTGCACGCTGACGGCTGAGACGAACGCAGAAACGCCTGACCACTCTTAAATACCCCGCCGACACAAGGACCAAACGGCTGCCCCTGCAGGAGAACAAGAGCCTCCACCAAGCAATGCAACATCGTTCTCTCCGAGCTCCTCTCTGAGACTTCTTCATAAACGTTGCAGATATTGTACTGTCTGGATTAATAGCAGACTGTCTCCCACTGCTAGTTAACCTTGCCATGCATAAGTTGAGACACATGAAGATACAGCAGGAGTCCAGAGTACAGAAACAAAGCAGAGAGAGCAGACATGAACCTCTTGAGATTTAAAGGCATTTGTTGATTTTAAACTGAGCACATATTGTCATTTTCCATTACACCGGTCTACAGTCCGGTTGGTGTTTTAAATACACCTGTTTTGTTAAAGAGATGATACACAAGAGTATCAGGGGGAAATTATTTTAAAGCATGCATTAGCACCCTAATACCAGCTGAATTTAGATACGATTCCTTGTTAAAATGCCATTGATAATGCAGTACACTACATAATAGCGCAATGTCTAAAAGAAACATGAAGTATTAATAGCCTGTATCTGAATTAACTGGAAGCTCTCTGGATATAGGCGTTGAGGTGGAGAAATGATTTTCTCCACCTGTCTGAAGACAGGCAGTGATAAAAATGATAATCTTCGCTGGGTTTAAATATTTGATGCCCTGTCTGCATTCAACACTACATCTTTTGGTTTTGAGTGCATCAGCGTCAGCCTCAGGACCAGGCTGACGAAACTCAGTGGTGGGGCGGGTGGGGATTAGTGGCTAAACCTCCACCCAAGCTTTTCCATCACCCCTCACCAGCACCTCATCACCACCTCCATCACCCCACCCACCCACCTCATCACCACCTCCATCACCCCACCCACCTCATCACCACCTCCATCACCCCACCCACCTCATCACCACCTTCACACTCAACCGCCGCTACCCTACCTCCACCTCAACCACCGCCAACACCACCACCTCAGCATCATCACCACTCAGCCCACCTCCTCCCCCACCTCCTCACCTCCTCCCCCACCTCCTCACCTCCTCCCCCACCTGCAGCCAGATCCGGTTGTTTACCAGGGGGTTGCATGGAGGGAAGGTGCTCTGGGGGCTTTCCAAGAGTGATGAATGGTTTCCTTCTGGTGGATGCTGCCTCACCGCTAAGCCTTCTCCCTGATCACTCCACTCGGTCGGAGCTTAATGAAATGTATCAGGAAACTCATCAGCCATTCCACACTGTATGGTGCCTTCTGGGCGTCTTCATATAATACAACGACCAGCGAGGAGGGGGAGAGGGATAGGAGAGAGGGGGGGGGGGAGGGAGGGAGGGAGAGGGGGAGTTAGGGAGAGAGAGGGGAGATAAGGAGGAAGGAGGGGAATAGATGGAGGGGAGGAGGGGGAGATGGGGGAGGGAGGGTGGGGTGAGAGCGGGAGAGAGGAGATAAGGACAGAGGAGTGGAGAGTGGAGGAGAAGAGAAGGAGAGGGGGAAGGTGGAGTGAAGAATGGAGAGGAGACAGGGGAGAGAGGGGGTGATAGTGCGGGTGGGGGCGAAAGGGGAGATAGGGAGGATGATGGGGGGGGGGGGCAGGGAGGGTGGAGGAGATAAGGAGAGGAGAGAGGAAGAGAGAGCGGAGAACAAATGTGTCCCCACTGGCTGATTAGGATTCAGACGTGCAGGCCCGTCTCCTCTGAACCAAGGGGGGGGGGGGGGGGGGGGGGGGGGGAGGGGGGGGTGCAGGAGCTCCGCAGGGATGCTGACACACGGGAGCTTATGCTAATGCCCTAATAAGAGCTAAATCAACAGGAATAAACCGATGCTGGAGTCTTGTGTTTCATATCATCATTAGCCATTTAATGTGTAAATATTAGGGATGGAGGAAAAAGTGTTCTCACGTGAGAATCAGGACTCTTTGCTTCTGCAATTCTTAAGGTATGTATTATGTATATCATCAGGTTGATGAAAAAATCTAAGTAAGCCACAAACGTCAATGCTCTCCTAGTGGAAGCAGAATAATGAACCATCCTATAGAGCGCTACAGTGTATTCTCCTGTAGTCAACATGCATCAACGAAGCTGTGCTCTGTTCGACCACATTCAGTTCAAAGACAATGGCGGACCTCTAGACCTCAAACCCCAACGTTGAACCACACAAAACCAGGTATAAAGTCGCGCTCTTTCATTTAATTTTATAAAATGATAATAATAATATAATATATAATAAATGTCAAATATAATATAATAATGTAAAATGGTGCTGTGAGGGCCCTGCCGATCCAAGTAAATATGATGGAGGCGGCTGTGTCATAGTAGTATCTGTTAGGGGATGTTCTCAGGTTAGCTTTGGAGGCCCCAGAGGCCCGGCCTCTATGGCTCCCGCTGCCTTTAATGTCCTGTTACGTCTTCATCTCTCTCTCCCTGTCTCTGCCTCTTCCTCTCTACCTCCATCTCTCTCTCGCTCTCTTCATGATCCCCCTACCTCTGCCTTTTACCATGATCTATCTCTCCCTCTTCCACTTTCTTGCCTTTGATCACATTCTTTTTCTCTCGCTCTCTCTCAATCTCTCTCTCACTTTCTCTCTCTTTCTGTCTCTACATGATCATTCCACCTCTATCTACATTTTCCCTGCTCTTTTCCTCCCCATCTCTACCTTACCTCCCCCTCATTATGCCCTCCCCATCTCTCTGCTCTGTCGTTTCCGCTCTCCTTATATCACCCCCCCTTCTTCCTTATCTCCCCTCCTCTTCCTTCTCTCCTCTCTTCTTTCTTCCCCCGTCTCCTTTATCCCTCCCTCTCTTCCTCATCCATCTCTCTCTTCTCACGCCCCCTCTCTCTCTCACCCACCCCCCCTCCCCCCTCCCTCCTCTCCCATATGTTGATCTACTGTTTATCCATTCTCCGTCAACAACCTTTTCCCCTCACTCAGCAGTAAACACAGCCTCGGCTTAGCACACCTGCACGCACGCCCCCCCCCCCCCCCCCCCCCCCCCCACACACACACACACACACACACACCGCACGCCCCCCCCACACACACACACACCGCACGTACACACACACACACGGCGCCCCCCCACACACACACACACACACACACACACACACACACATACACACACACACACCGCACGCCCCCCCCCCACACACACACACACACACACACACACACACACACACACACACACACACCGCACGCCCCCCCCCACACACACACACACCGCACGTACACACACACACACGGCGCCCCCCCACACACACACACACCGCACGCACACACACACACACACACCGCACGCCCCCCCCACACACACACACACACCGCATGCACACACACACACACACACTCCGCGCACACACACACACACCGCACGCACACACACACACCGCACGCACACACACACACACACCGCACGCACATACCGCACGCACACACACACACACACACACACACCGCACGCACACACATACACACACACACACACACACCGCATGCACACACACACACACACACACACTCCGCACACACACACGCACGCACACACACACCGCACGCACACACACACACCGCACGCACACACACACACAAACACCGCACGCACACACGCACACACACACACCGCACCAACACACCGTGCACGCACACACCGCCGGCCAACAGGCCGCTGTCCGCTGACAGATTGAGAACAGCTTGATCGATTAGCACTATCCGCCGTCCGTACCGTAGCGTCAGACCAGGGGGGGAAGCCCGCCAGCCCAGCCCAGGTGTTGAAGAGTTGAGGTGGGCTTGGCTTGCCTTGGCTCCTCTCTCTCCCCTCTCCCTCCCCTCCCTACTATGTCTCGTGAGCAATTAGCGTAGCAGCGGCGGCGTGCTGGCGCTAGCGCTAGCTAAGCAGTTTTTTGGGGGTAACGTCGGAAGCCGTGATTGAGAGCTCTATTAAGGAGAACAGGGCGCTGGTAAGTAGGCCAGCGCCGGCACCAGAGCGCCGCGGGGAGGAGAGCACAGCGTTGTTACACAAAGCAGGGTCGTCCATTACCGCGTGGATATTGACGTGGGCGCTAAAGAGACCGCACTGCGGGAGCCAGGAACCGGTTCATGTGACGACGGCTGGGAACCAGGAACCGGTTCATGTGACCACGGCTGGGAACGAGGAACCGGTTCATGTGACCACGGCTGGGAACGAGGAACCGGTTCATGTGACCACGGCTGGGAACGAGGAACCGGTTCATGTGACCACGGCTGGGAACGAGGAACCGGTTCATGTGACCACGGCTGGGAACGAGGAACCGGTTCGTGTGCGGTTCAGAGAAGGGTACGTCGTATATCTGGGAGTTCTGCTTCGTTTTTGGGGGTCGATTTGCCACGCCCACAGCTGCTATGGGAATCAATCGATAGACCGGATCAATCAATGACAGGTAATCAGACCAGTTTCAGATGATGATGATGAATATGGGGAAAGTGATTTCTGTAACGTTTGAATCCCAGAGGACTACCAGTGTTCAGTACCAGACTCTAGGTTTACGTACGTTGGTGGTCATGATCTGGCGGACGGCGTGGTCAAACTCCCGGGAGTTGTTGAAGTCCACGGTGATGACATGGGGCGGGCCGATGTACTGCTCCGCATAGGGGTGCTGGGAGGACACCTGGGGGAGGGAGGGGAGGGGAGGGGGGAGAGAGGGAGGGAGGGAGGGAGAGAGAGAGAGAGAGAGAGAGAGAGAGAGAGAGAGAGAGAGGAGAGAGAGAGAGAGAGAGAGAGAGAGAGAGAGAGAGAGAGAGAGAGAAGGGAGGAGAGAGAGAGACACACAGACAGACAGACAGACAGACAGACAGACAGACAGACAGACAGACAGACAGACAGACAGACAGAGAGACAGACAGACAGACAGACAGACAGACAGACAGAGAGAGGAAGCAGAGCATGGAAGATCACTTCCTAACCAATCAATAGATGAATAAATTAGCTACTTTACTGGCTGAAAGGAGTATGAGATAAATAACAGCTATTGACGGATTGATTGGGAGTGATAGAGTGTTTTTTTGTGTGTGTGTGGGTGTGTATGTGTGTGTCTGTTTGTGTGCGTGTTTGTGTGTATCGCTCAAGTTCCTCTGATTGGAAGATCTTCTTTAATTGGAGGCAGACACATCTGGAGGAGAAGATGTTTTCTGTATCCACGACGATGTGTTTGACTGCGTGACTGTCGTTTACTCCTGACAAAACGACTTGTTTGTTCACGACTCAAGCTGTTATATCAGACAGCATCAAGGCGCTGGGAATTTTGATATGTTTCAAAGTTTGGACCTGAATAAAGTGTGTTTGTTTGACAGTTGCCGGTTATTTCACTTTTCCTTGGGGATTAATAAAAGGGTATTGTATCTTCAATTCTGATCCGTTTTGATGAAAACTCAAATTAGTTAGTCTCACCTGCCCTTGCCTCTGCTGCATTCACCTCTCCTCAGCTCCCCTCATCTCTCTATTTACCTCATCTCACCTCAGCTCATATTATCTCCTGTCTCGTCCCCTCATCTCACCTCCCCTCACCGCCTCTCACCTCCCCTCACCTCTCTATTTACCTCATCTCACCTCCCTTTAACTCATCTAACCTCACCACCCTTACCTCCTCTCATCTCACCTCCCTTTACCTAATCTCCCCTCACTACCCTCACCTCACCTCCTCTGAATTGTACCTGTCTGGAAGTGGGCTTCCCTCTGAAGAAGGCGTGGTTGAGGGAGCTGTGGGAGGGGCTGAACTTGGGCTGCAGGAAGACGCAGCCATTGGCTATGGCCTCCAGAGGGGCGGGGCCTTCGTATGGGAAGCCCAATCCGATGAAGAGCTTGTGTTTGAGACAAAGAAGAAGAGAGAGCGGTTAGGATTAAGACAAACTGGAGCGATATCTGGATGCAACAACTTCACCCAATAACCTTTTCTCCTCCAAATCAAGCCCCTAACAGATGAATTTCTACAATAGGTCGAGTCAAGTCTATCATATTAGTATGACGCCACAGTCTAAAAGGATCTTCCGAGACCCTGATTTATGCAACACCTCCTAACCCTAAGCCGTCTGAAGGGCAAGGAAACTCTGCCCGACCCGAGGGAAGGTGCTTGGGATGGGCTGGACAAAGCAGCATGGCAGCGCTGCGTCTGACTGAGCCATTAGGCTCGGCCGCCAGGGATGGAGGTTGTGTGTTCGCAGCCCTTTCCGTTTCCCGCCTTCCTGTTTAAATGTGCGCCGTCGCCCCGTGCCCGCGCGTGCTTCCTCCGTTTCCACCCCCCCCCCCCCCCCCACCCACAAAACCATGCACGGCAGCACTACTGCCCTGCCCATGAGCAAGGCAAGAGCACTACAGCCTGGTTTGGGTCCTCAGGGGCTCCACAGTGTGGCAGCCCACAAGCTCCTGGCAGGGGGGGAGGGATGGATGGGGGTTCATCTGGGATGGAGCAGTTCTACTCTGCTATAGCAAATCTTCTGGGGGGGGGGGGGGGGGGGGGGGCCGGGCCCGGGCCGGAGGCAGAAACTGAAAGCTGCGAGGTGACAGCAATGCTTCCTGTTTTACCGCAGACATGTTTTATGCAAGAGGAAACCCTTCATGGGCGCCCGGAGCGTTCAGAAAAGGGTTTTTACCGAGGCCGGTCTACAGGGTGACGGTTTGATACCTTTAGGGAAACTTTGGCTAAGAAACTTGCCGTGGCTGTTAGAGAAGACGGGATGTCTTTAATGGGATAACTTTAATTGACCAGCGCTGGCCGAGTTCGTGTTCGGTGTTGGAGAATTACGTCATCCCCCCCCCAGCAACACGATAGCACAGATATGAAGTGAAAGACAAACGCCCTTCCAGCAGACTGGAGCTAGCCTGTTATCAGACTCTAGATAATGAACCTGCAGTGTGAATAGTGAGAGTACGAGGGCGGCACCCCCCACCCCCACCACCACCACCCCCCCCCCCCCCCCACCCCCCCCCCCCCCCCCCCCCACCCCCCCCCCCCCCCCCCACCCCCACCCACCTCACCTTGGCCCTCCGCAGCAGCAGCTGTAGCTCCTGCTGGGGCAGCAGGCCGTGGTTCTTCACGAAGGCAGGGACCTCCAGGGGGCGCTGCATCTCAAAGTACACCGTCCCGTGGACCTCCATGTGGCGGTGGAGGACGGTGAGGACGTTCTCCCTGCCCTGCAGGAGACACCGCAGGGTCGGTCGTTACACAGGGGGACATGTCACCGCTTACTGTCCTCACACACAGAGGCTGGTTCATAGATGCTGTGTGTTGCTAAACACGTCGGCTGCTTCTTTTGGTAAAATCTTCGTAATACGTAAGACTTATGCGCTCTGAGCGAGACTTCAGGATGCATCATGATTATTGATGATTGATTGATTGATTGATTGATCATCATTATCGATGCATCAATAACATCTGACGTGTTCGTTTGTTACTATTGCTAAGTCTTTTAAGATGGAAGATGCGTTCAGCAAGAGCGACTTACGGTGAATACAGATACAGGTCATTAAGGGAAATTGGGGATCGAACCCGGACCCTTTTCAGCTGGGAGTCGAACGCCACAGACTGCCCCAAAAATCTCATCACATGTGATCACCTCGCAGTCGCTTTTATCCCAAGCAACGCACAGGTGAGGTTGAGAAAAATCAAAGCAGAATCCAAAAAGACATCGCTTGAAAAACCAATGAGACATTGGTGCAGAGGAACGGGAATCAGAGGAGACAAAGGTCGAATACACAGACGGAAACATAGGGGAACATGTCATGATTTGACGTTTTCACACAAAGTTTGGTTCATGGATGTCAGAGTTTGAAATAAGTCAAACATACTGGGTCCTATTTTAGGCAAATCTTTGAAATGTACTCCGCATCATTTATCGAACACTGACACTTTGCAATTATTCAGAATGCGTGTCTTTGTCTTGTTATTATATATTATTTTAACATGATTCACCAAAAGTGACTCAAAAGGCCTAACGTGAATTCAGCTTCATTAGAACATTTGGGCTCAAAGTTGACCGCCCTGAACCCCCCGATTGGGACGTAGCGTCATGCCATGCCCTGTTATTTTATGCAATCCCATCTGCTTTAAAATGTTACAGTAGGTGACATGACTCATTAACAACAGCCCTCTCTGTGTGGCCCAAAGACAAGAAGAACTACAGGGAAGTCAGGGAAGGTTAGGATTAGCGCGCGGGCTACGCTAGGCTACGCCCAGCTATGCTAATGAGCTGTGGAGGCCACTGTTAGAAATTGCAGAAAACTAAAAATTTCAACTCTATGGCTAAGTGCTAATACCCAGCGAACAAATTGTTGTTTTATAAACTCATCAGTGGCAGTAGTGTGTGTGTGTGTGTGTGTGTGTGTGTGTGTGTGTGTGTGTGTGTGTGTGTGTGTGTGTGTGTGTGTGTGTGTGTGTGTGTGTGTGATAAATGAAGAGAATAATAAAAAGAGGCCTCATCTCTTTGTCTGCCTCTATCTCTCTTTATTGCTTCATGTTTTGATCTCAATGTCTTGTATGTGTCGACAACAATCCTTTAAATATTGTCTTCTGTTCCTTATTAAAATGTAAATTAAATATTGTTTGGTTAAAACTGAGATTCCAAACATAGGATGGTGGATATTCACTTAAAAGGTGTGAACCGATAAAGTAGTAGTTTTAATAGTCATAGTTAGCAATATTATTTGAAGTAATCATACAGGCAGAGGCTCGGCAGTATGAAAATGTTTGAGTAAAAACTGTATCTCTGCATATGAAGCTGCATTATATAAATGTATTGAAGTCTGGCAGCTATCGGAGGCTTTTCTGGAGCTGTGCTATGAAATATTTAGTAAATCATCAAGATATAAATGTTTCATAAATGTTCTCGTGCAGAGCTGCAGCTTCTTTTTCTGTCCAAGGCCACAGAAGATGTTTACTGCCCAATCTATGATTTACACACTTTTCCTTGCCAAGAGTAAATAGTAAGAAAATATAAACACACACACACACACACTTTGCACATCTTGCAGAGGGAACTAATTGAAGCAGTCATGAGCGGAAGACTTTCCAAGATGTTCCAAAATTACATTTAGCTTCCATAACATATCCATCAACTTTGCATACGCCATTCCCTCCAGATGTGAAACTATTTGACGACACCTATCGGGGTACGAATGTTTGCAAGACGTCCTAGAGTTATGTCAACAGCTGACACTAAAACAAAAACTGGTTCACTTACTCCGAGCTGTGTTGAGCCATCACAGGTGCATTGTGGGATGGCGTATAAACCAGGAATGTATGAGAGGACGATGGAGGTACGTCGAGGAAAGAAATAGGGTAACGTGGCGAGAAAGAGAGAGAGAGGGAACAAGGGGAAGAGAGAGGGTAAGAGAGGGTGCGAGGAGAGAGAGAGGGAGCGAAGGGAAACGAGAGAGAAAATATGTAATATTAGTTGTTTGTTGCTGTTTATCCTCAAAGTCGTGCAAGTATTGTGAAACCTATACGTGTAGAGGAAAAGTTTGAAAGGAAACAGCACAGTTGCCAGAGGAGTGTGAAACACAGCTGGTATTTACAGTCACAACAACTCCCGGCTTTATTTTCTATTTCTGTTTTATCCCTGGTTTGTTTATCCTCCAGCCGAGGGGAACCGTTCCTCAGCATCCAGCGCTCCTGACAAGGAGCGCTCCTGACAAGGAGCGCTCCTGAGAACGCCTCAGAACGCCTCAAACCCCTCGCCCCCAGCTGAGCGCCCGCTCAGTTCTGGAAGAACCCCCAGCCCCCGCCCTGTTCAGCCTGACACCCGGGTGGAGATGAAAACCCCCCGCCCTGTTCAGCCTGACACCCGGGTGGAGATGAAAACCCCCCGCCCTGTTCAGCCTGACACCCGGGTGGAGATGAAAACCCCCCGCCCTGTTCAGCCTGACACCCGGGTGGAGATGAAAACCCCCCGCCCTGTTCAGCCTGACACCCGGGTGGAGATGAAAACACCCCGCCCTGTTCAGCCTGACACCCGGGTGGAGATGAAAACACCCCGCCCTGTTCAGCCTGACACCCGGGTGGAGATGAAAACCCCCCGCCCTGTTCAGCCTGACACCCGGGTGGAGATGAAAACACCCCGCCCTGTTCAGCCTGACACCCGGGTGGAGATGAAAACCCCCCGCCCTGTTCAGCCTGACACCCGGGTGGAGATGAAAACCCCCCGCCCTGTTCAGCCTGACACCCGGGTGGAGATGAAAACCCCCCGCCCTGTTCAGCCTGACACCCGGGTGGAGATGAAAACACCCCGCCCTGTTCAGCCTGACACCCGGGTGGAGATGAAAACCCCCCGCCCTGTTCAGCCTGACACCCGGGTGGAGATGAAAACCCCCCGCCCTGTTCAGCCTGACACCCGGGTGGAGATGAAAACCCCCCGCCCTGTTCAGCCTGACACCCGGGTGGAGATGAAAACACCCCGCCCTGTTCAGCCTGACACCCGGGTGGAGATGAAAACACCCCGCCCTGTTCAGCCTGACACCCGGGTGGAGATGAAAACCCCCCGCCCTGTTCAGCCTGACACCCGGGTGGAGATGAAAACACCCCGCCCTGTTCAGCCTGACACCCGGGTGGAGATGAAAACCCCCCGCCCTGTTCAGCCTGACACCCGGGTGGAGATGAAAACCCCCCGCCCTGTTCAGCCTGACACCCGGGTGGAGATGAAAACACCCCGCCCTGTTCAGCCTGACACCCGGGTGGAGATGAAAACCCCCCGCCCTGTTCAGCCTGACACCCGGGTGGAGATGAAAACACCCCGCCCTGTTCAGCCTGACACCCGGGTGGAGATGAAAACCCCCCGCCCTGTTCAGCCTGACACCCGGGTGGAGATGAAAACCCCCCGCCCTGTTCAGCCTGACACCCGGGTGGAGATGAAAACCCCCCGCCCTGTTCAGCCTGACACCCGGGTGGAGATGAAAACCCCCCGCCCTGTTCAGCCTGACACCCGGGTGGAGATGAAAACACCCCGCCCTGTTCAGCCTGACACCCGGGTGGAGATGAAAACCCCCCGCCCTGTTCAGCCTGACACCCGGGTGGAGATGAAAACACCCCGCCCTGTTCAGCCTGACACCCGGGTGGAGATGAAATTATTATTACTGCATTAACTAATGTTAACTAATGGTTCATTATTGTACCCCTATTGTAAAATGAACCGTATTTTGTGCCGTATGGGGTTCTGCTTTAGACCAGCGATACTAACCCAGCAGCCCTGGGTCACAACCCGTTGTCCCGGGATAATTTATCAAATGCTTTGTTTATTGCTTTTTTTCCTCATCAATGACAGACTTTATCAGTGACCCACCCGCCCACCTCAGAGGCTCAGGACACCCCGCTACAAACGAGGGGACATGGTGGTGCTGAGTCAAGCCAAAACTAGAACTAGTCAAAGCATTCCTGCCCACACACACACTCATCGACCAACGTGTGTCTGTGTGTGTGTGTGTGTGTCTATGTGTCTATATGTGTGTGTGTCTATATATGTGTGTGTGTGTCTATATGTGTGTGTGTCTATCTATATGTGTGCGTGTGTGTGTCTATATGTGTGTGTGTCTATATGTGTGTGTGTGTCTCTATGTGTGTGTGTGTGTGTCTGTGTGTGTGTCTGTGTGTGTGTGTGTGTGCGCGTGTGTCTATGTGTGTGTGTCTATGTGTGTGTGTGTGTGTCTGTGTGTCTATGTGTGTGTGTGTCTGTCTGTCTATGTGTCTATGTGTGTGTATATATGTGTGTGTGTGGGTGTGTGTGTGTCTCTATGTGTGTGTATATGTGTGTGTGTGTGTGTGTCTATATGTGTCTCTATGTGTGTGTATGTGTGTGTGTGTGTCTATATGTGTGTGTGTGTGTGTGTGTGTGTGTATGTCTATGTGTCTGTGTGTGTCTATGTGTGTGTCTATGTGTGTGTGTGTATCTGTGTGTATATGTGTGTGTCTGTGTATCTATGTGTGTGTCTGTGTGTGTGCGTGTGCGTGCGTCTCACCTTCCACATGCTGGCCTCCTTGCCGTACACCAGTGC
Organism: Lota lota; assembly: GCA_026745465.1. Taxonomy (NCBI): domain Eukaryota; kingdom Metazoa; phylum Chordata; class Actinopteri; order Gadiformes; family Lotidae; genus Lota; species Lota lota. The sequence goes on along the minus strand of JACYXH010000569.1, from coordinate 89,387 downwards.
CATGTTGTTCACCTTGTCCCTCTGGATGTGCAGTCGCTCCGTCTCGTTCAGCTCCTCCGCCACGAACCCCATGAAGGAGTTGTCCGGCGTGTGCGCTGCCGGGGACACACGGAGCAGACGGCAGCTACCACACGGCCCTCAGATGTGCGCTCAATAGCGTCTGCGCGATTCGCTCGTCGCGTTCGATCAACAACCAAAACCGGAACGGTGCGATCGCTTTTTTTATTTTCCCCCCAATCGCTCGTAAAAGATTCCCGTTGTTGTTCCGTAATCAGGGCTCATGATACGAAATGAAATAATTACACATGAATCCGTACATAATCAACAAATCAAGAAGGGAACGCAGCTAGGCGAAGAGAGGATGTGGTGCGGGCGCGGCTGGGGGTGCGGACGACCCAGTCTGGTTTGACCGTGTGAACGTCGGCGATGAAACGCAGGACTTCGCTCATCCTTATTGTTCACGGCTTGGGGTTCATGAGCGTCTTCCAAGCGCCACGCGCTGCACTGCAGTCAATAGAGAACACCGCTTCATACGCACGTCATTCAAGTCACCGCGGTCTGCGACATCGACCCCTTCCCTGCTGACTGCTGACGTCCGTGGTCTGAGAGCGAGGCGGTCAGTGGTCTGAGAGCGAGGCGGTCAGTGGTCTGAGAGCGAGGCGGTCAGTGGTCTGAGAGCGAGGCGGTCCGTGGTCTGAGAGCGAGGCGGTCAGTGGTCTGAGAGCGAGGCGGTCAGTGGTCTGAGAGCGAAGGCGGTCAGTGGTCTGAGAGCGAGGCGGTCAGTGGTCTGAGAGCGAGGGCGGTCCGTGGTCTGAGAGCGAGGCGGTCAGTGGTCTGAGAGCGAGGCGGTCAGTGGTCTGAGAGCGAGGGCGGTCCGTGGTCTGAGAGCGAGGCGGTCAGTGGTCTGAGAGCGAAGGCGGTCAGTGGTCTGAGAGCGAAGGCGGTCAGTGGTCTGAGAGCGAGGCGGTCAGTGGTCTGAGAGCGAGGCGGTCAGTGGTCTGAGAGCGAGGCGGTCAGTGGTCTGAGAGCGAGGGCGGTCAGTGGTCTGAGAGCGAGGCGGTCAGTGGTCTGAGAGTGAGGCGGTCAGTGGTCTGAGAGCGAGGCGGTCAGTGGTCTGAGAGCGAGGGCGGTCAGTGGTCTGAGAGCGAGGCGGTCAGTGGTCTGAGAGCGAGGCGGTCAGTGGTCTGAGAGCGAGGGCGGTCAGTGGTCTGAGAGCGAGGCGGTCAGTGGTCTGAGAGCGAGGCGGTCAGTGGTCTGAGAGCGAGGCGGTCAGTGGTCTGAGAGCGAAGGCGGTGCAGCCTCATCTCAGTGAAGAGCCGACGCTGACGGTTCCCCTTTGAGACACAAAAGCGATTAAGTCTGATAGCAAGGGCGTGCGTTAGGCTTTTCTCCATTGACGGGTTCCAGATGGGGAAGTCTCAGACGGGGGTTGGTACTGTCATGTCTTCAATCATAATTATCTCTGGGGGCCCGGTCTGCCATCCCGAAACAGCGGCAGGCACACATCACTAGCCAAAGACACGCCCATGCCTGACGCACAATGTTGTACGACGCGTCCTGAAACACATCACGCATGATGCATCGCCACTGGTTTGGGTTTCTTAGGTTCCGTACGTTACCATGGTGATGTGCTGGGATCAGTGGTTTTCAAGCAGTGGGTTGCAAGCTGGGGAGCAGGTGGGTGGGCCACAATCTATCTATAGTTTATATATCTATACATAGTTTATATCTATCTATCTATCTATCTATCTATCTATACATGCCTCCTTGCCTTGTCTGTTTCATTTGATAATTATTAATGACAACTGAAGACCGTATTGAAGAAGATTATAAATATAATGAGTACGCTTTTGTCTAGAGCGTCGTACAATACCGTCAGGGCCTACGTTCTGAGCGTAGGTGGCCTCCAGGGAGGGTTCAAACCCCCAACCCTGGCAGTGTGAGTGCCTCGCTCTACCACCCCAGAGCAAGGCACGTGTTGCTCCCCTCACAGCCATGGTGAAGACAGATTGGTCCCTGCGTGGCCCCAGCGCCAGCCAAGCACCTCAGCGGGCTAGAGGCCTCAACGTGCTCCGGCGTGGTTTGCTTGCGCCGCGACACTTCATTCAAGCTAGGTTAGCTGTAGCCGTCGCCGGAGAGGCGAAGGCCGTGCAGCCGCCGCTGTCTGAGCAGGCGGAGGCCTGGAGAGGCTCTGGCGCCCGGCAAACAGGCGCCGCCGTGGAAAGAAAGAAGTCCGGCAGCAGGAGGTCAAGTGGTGAAAACAGCACAACAAACGGAGCAATCAGCTTCCTGTCTGGGTTTCCGAGCGGCTGCGCGGGAACGCTAGCTGGCTAGCTGGGAAGTTAGCGCGCTAGCTGGGGCGTTAGCGCGCTAGCTGCTGATTACGGGACGTGTTTTATCGTAAGAGCGAGGGAATGCTAAGGTGATGTTAATGCAACTAGCGTGAACACAGTTGGAGGTTTGTGTGTGTGTGTGTGTGTGTGTGTGTGTGTGTGTGTGTGTAAAATATATGAGTTTGTGTTTGCATGTGTGTGTGTGTGTGTGTGTGTAAAATATATGAGTTTGTGTGTGTTTGCGTGTGTGTGTGTGTGTGTGTAAAATATATGAGTTTGTGTGTGTTTGCGTGTGTGTGTGTAAAATGTATACGTGTTTGTGGTGTGTATGCATGTATGGGTTTACATGCAAGGGCACTGTGTTGACGTACCAGGATGTACAAAATATATGAAATAAGACGACGGTAAGGACACTAAAGTTTCGGGGCATGGCCACAATGTGTCGACATTTCAAAATAAAAGTCCACCTACGGAACATGGTCATGTACTGCTTGCAGTTGAGGTTCCAGTAGCCCCAGTTGGTGCGGTAGCCGTTCAGTGTGGCGTACTCCTCGTGGTTGTAGGGCGGCTCCGTGCCGAACGTATCAATCACCCGGATGTGACACCTTCGAGAGGGCGACAAAATAAAAGCGCAGCGCGGCGTGACATTTACTTTTCTTTTTGAATAATGGAAGGACCCAAGGACGTGAAAAACAGGTTTGAACTAAAACAAGGAGCAAACGACACACAAGGAACAAACGATAAGCAATGGCAATGGATTAGTCAACGGGCATATGCTGTCATCCAACAGTAATTATTGTTAGTCATTAAAGAGCAGGTAGGGGTCAGGGGGCATCTTGCTCAAGGATGTCTACAGGTAGACTGTACACATTGGGATTCAAACCCGGAACCTTTCGGATGGTAGTCCAATACTCTAGACCCTATACTATCCTGCCCCAAAATAAAAGCGCACGGCTTGGTATTACGAATGGCTTGAACAAAACCTGAGAAAATGAAAGCGTGGTCGGCCATGACATTTGAATACTAATACATCTTTCTCAATTGCTAAGAAATTGTCAGAGTGATGGCAATCAACAAGAGGTAAATCAACCAACATCTAAATAGTCTACAACAACAACAACAACAACAACAACAACAACGACAACCTTTGATTCTGCGAGACAACCTCCGGCAAAAACGAAAGCACCAGGGGAGGAAAGACGATCCCAGCAAACAAATTCATCTTTTAAAGATTCCCATCACATCTCGTGTATCAGTACGAGTTACGAGGGTCACTCTCGAGCTAACAGCGGTCTCCACTTCTTTCTCTGCCTCTGTGTTTCCTCTCGCTCTTTCTGTTGTGCGCTCCTTGCTAGTAAAGACGTCAGCCGTGATGGATGTCCCCCATCTCAGGCCCCGTCTCCAGCCCAGCCTCGGCTCACCGTACTGGGCTGAACTGGCCTCCAGGTGAGGGCTTGAGGTGGAGGAAAAACCTTAAATCTCAGTCTCTTTACTCTTTACTCCAGGGGACGGATCTGGAGGCCGAGGCCGGGAGAAAAGCCCCCTCCTGTAATCCCGTTAGCCCCACAGACCCGTGCTAATCTCCCCCGGAAGACATATGGAAGGGAAAATACAAAAACACTTTCAATGTGTGTGTGTGTGTGTGTGTGTGTGTGTGTGTGTGTGTGTGTGTGTGTGTGTGTGTGTGTGTGGAAGGTTGTGTGTGACGGTGTGTAGGAGTGTGTGCATAGGTGAGTGTGTGTCTGTGTGTGTGTGTGCATGAATATGAGTGTGTAGGTGTGTATGTTTGAGCCAACTTGAGCACCCAAGTGTGTGTGTGTGTGGGTGTGTAGCCAAACATGTGTGTGTGCATGGCTATATGCCTGTATATGAGTATGTGCTTTTGTGTGTTCCTGTGAGTACAAAGTCTGTGTGTAGACGTACATGTGTGTGTGTGTGAGGGTGTACGATTGTGTGTGTGTGTGTGTAGAGGCTTGTGTGTGCGTGGATGCCAGTACTCTTCAGTGTGTGCCTCCTCTCCCTTCCCAAGTCCCCTTGGATTGGCGGAGAAACTT
>JACYXH010000569.1:67500-82500 GCA_026745465.1 Lota lota | reverse complement strand
CAAGAAACATCTGAACAGCTGACTTGTGCACTTTGTCGTTTTTAACTTTGCTGTGATGCCTCTCCTAATCTCCCATCATGCATTTTTCTTCTTCCCAGTTGTTCTTACTTTTTTTTTTTGTAGCTGCTCCAATATCGACTGCATGCTTTGATTGATCGCTGCCTCCCTTGTAGGCCCCTTTAGATAAAAGCATCTCCTAAATCCGTGGAACAGATACGTGCAGCTCAAGAGTAGAGTCAGCAGATAAGCCAGAAGGTGTTGAGGTTAGTAGGTATCTCAAGCCCCAGCCAGAACGCCACTAAAGGCGCTCCTGTTTTTCACCCGGGTGTGATGTTGATTAGCGATCACAAGCGACTTCAGAATCGACCCATTAGTGACATCACAACTGTGATCACATACACCTCCAGGGACTACGGGGAGTGTCCATCCAGATGTGTGATGTGTGATGGATGGGTCAGCCTACCAGCCAATACACAGTGGACTGTACCACCTGATGGGGAAACGTAGCATGCTAACGTTCCTGTATGCTAAAGGGCACCCTTTTTACCACCAGGTGTGATGTTGATTGGTCATTACCAGCCATTTAGAAAATGGACCCCTTTAATGGCATCACCCATGGGACTCCCCCAGTGGACCGGACAAAGCGATGGTTGTATAGAGGCTCTTTATGGTCGCCGGCAGCAGCACTATACTGCGTGTCACTGACATAAAGCTCTCATCCCCATTAAGCAGCCGTCAGCCGGGTTTACTGCCAGCGCTGAGAGATGAATGGGGAGCCGTGACAGACGGGGGGGGGAGGGAGGGACAGTGAGAGAGAGAGAGAGAGAGAGAGAGAGAGAGAGAGAGAGAGAGAGAGAGAGAGAGAGAGAGAGAGAGAGACAGAGACAGAGACAGAGACAGAGACAGAGACAGAGACAGAGACAGAGAGAGAGAGAGACAGAGACAGAGACAGAGAGACAGAGACAGAGAGAGACAGAGAGACAGAGACAGAGACAGAGAGACAGAGAGAGATGGTGGTATTGTGGTGAAACTCCAAGCTCTCTTAGCAAATCAATGGCAGAGTGACTCAACACCTTCATAACCTACATAACCACACACACACACCTACATAACCACACACACACAGACCTACATAACCACACACACACACACATAGACCTACATAACCACACACACACAAACCTACATAACCACAAACACACACAAACAAACACAATTAAGCTCACAAAAATCACACAGAGCACCCCCACCACACACAGAAATCCACACACACACACACACACACACACACACAGACCCAAATAACCACACACACACACACACACACACACACACAAAGACCCCCCCCCACACACACACACACACACACTAAAATAAACCAAGTATTCAAACACACAAAAGAGATCGAAGTATTCGGATGCACAGAAAAACATATACACACACACAAATACACAGAGATCCATATCGACCACAAAGCCTGACAAACACGTGTGGATACACACACATACACATGCATACGCACGCACACACACACAGTAGAGCACAGGGATCCACACGCGCACGCACACACACACATTGTATACCAGAGATCCACACCCCCCCCCCCCCCAAACAAACACACACCGACCAACAAAGACACACTCCCCTCAACAGGAGATCTTTTCTCCAGTGATGTGGTGGTAGATTCTCAGCAGCTGGGCTGCTGTTTGTATTTTGTGGTGTTTTGTGTCCCCTCTATTCGATGCAATCAAAACCAAACTCTAGCCCTCCCCCCCCACCACCACACACACACACACACACACACACACACACACACACACACACACACACACACACACAAGGACCATGGACACAAACAGCTTGAAGCCGGTCTCTCAGGCTGGAGGAGAAGAAGCCTCGCTCCTCTCGGTCTGGAGACCCGCCAGGCTTGTCTTGTGCTCAGCGGTCAGCTCGTAGAGTGCTGGCATCCTGCGTGAGAGCGTGGTCGGTGGGCCACACTGTGCTGGCTGCACTCTGAGGAGAAACTAGCTTCAAACTGCGTTGTCTCGCGCGGATCACACAGCGGCGAGTTCATCTGCGCTCAAGTATTTCTTTGAGCTACTTCAACATGGGGATAGTCTAGTGGTAAGGGTGAACGACCCTCAGCCAAAAGATACTGAGTTTGAACCCCAATGTCCGCACACAATCTACCTGTAAGCAAAGATGCCCTAACCTGCTCCCAGGCCATGTTCCTTAATCCAACTGGAAGTCGATCCGGATAGAAGCATCTGCTCAATTAACTAACAGAAAACCGAAACGTTTATCTAGAATATATTTAGCTGAAGTACTGGGTAGAACATGACTATAGATCACCGATTGCTGAAGATGATCGACTACAGCTTTTCTGAAGCTGACAGTCTCCTGAGCAGGTTTGCTAGAGTGAACTCGCCTCTCGTTTATGGAACGGAGACATCTGAAACCTGGCACTCAGGCCAAACACAGTTGGCAAATATTCCTCGCAACCTTCAGCATTTCCTCAAGGTAAAAGCGTCTTTATTTTCTTTTACCGTTTGTTATTCTTTGACAAACGGTAAAAAGGAGAGTGCTCTAGTGCTTTGCAGAGCTTAAACTGAACACAATGATTCACACAAATACATAAACACACTCCCAGAAAAACTCACACACATACATAAACACACTCACACACACACAAACACTCACACAAATACATAAACACACTCACAGAAACACTCACACACATACATAAACACACTCTCACACACACACAAACACACACAAACACTCACACACATACATAAACACACTCACACTCACACACACACAAACACTCACACTCACACACACACAAACACTCACATACATACATAAACACACTCACACACACACACAAACACTCACACACATACATAAACACACTCACACGCACACAAACAAATACTTACACACATAAATAAACACACATACACAAACACACTCACAAACACTCACACGCATACATAAACACCCACTCACACACACACACACAAAAACACTCACACGCATAAATAAACACACACACACACACACATACATAAACACACACACACACAAACCCCCACAAGGTGAGCTCCACCTTAAGATAAGAAGCTATAATCTGGAGCCAAACCTTAAAAAAATAAAACAAGACTAATAACACTTCAAGTGGAACGTTTTGCCATAAGTTCCCCATCTTCGCTCAGAGACCCTAAAGGACGACAAACAACCCACCATGGAGGAGAAGAGAGCAGTGGTCCAGACGGACAGTGCTGCTCCCGTCCATCCCTCTATCGTCCATGTGTGGTACGGAGATAAGAACACTGTTCCCATTGCCAGTCTGTCTGGCTAAGGGCCCTCTCCCCCTATCCATCTCCCTCCCTCCCTCCCTCCCACAGAACACTGTTCCTGCAGCCTCAGTCTATGTCTCTGGTGCTGCCATACCTCCTCCTCTACTCTTCCCCCCCCCCCCCCCCCCCCCCCCCTCCTCCAGAGAGCCCGGGGGCAGGGAGGGCACGCTGGCCACCCCCCCCGAGACCAGACCCAGGAAGTACCACATCGCCACTCTGGTCCGGCAGAGACCCCTTGGCACCTCCTCCAAGAGGAGAGAGGAAGTGTGGGGGGGGGGGGGGCATGCCTGGTGCCCGCTCTGCTTTGATTTGGTTCCGTCGCCATGGTGACCGAGCCTGGGAACCACGAGGAATCTGCGAGCTCATGTTATATTTGCTCTGGCATATGCATCTGCTGCCGCCAGCCCCCCCCCAAACCCCCAACCCCGTTCAGACAGATTCCCAGCAGAACTGGCCTGGGCCGGGCCAATCACAACCCTTTATCTAAAATGGGGCGGGTTCGATACGATGACATAGAGGCTATCGGAGCACTGTTGAGGCATTTTAATAAACAACCAAGATGGCTGCCGCTGACGTGTCAACACGATGCCGATTGGTTGTAGGTCCAGCCAATTACCTCCAGAGGTGTTTTGGTCTGCGCTCGTAGACAACGGCCCTTCGAAATCTAAATCAAACGGAGAAGTTCCAGAATAATACTCGTTCGCGAATTGGCCTGGCAATGTCAGGCTAATGGTGGCATAACTGGACAGGGGGGGGGGGGGGAAGAGACTCATCATCCACATCCTGCTTGGCATGCCTGGGGGAGGGGAGAGAGAGAGAGAGAGAGAGAGAGACGTTTATAAGGTGCCCAGTCGAATAGTTGCTATTCATTTCATTTTCACAACCTGTCAGAAGTGAGATGTGTGTGTTAACACATGTGTGTGCCTGTGTGTAGGCCTGCAGGTTTGTGTGTGTGTATGTGCGTGCGTGTGTGCATTCTGTGTGTGTGTGTGTGTGTGTGTGTGTGTGTGTGTGTGTGTGTGTGTGTGTGTGTGTGTGTGTGTGTGTGTGTGTGTGTGTGTGTGTGTGTGTGTGTGTGTGTGTGTGTGTGTTGACAGCTCTCTTCAGGGGTCATCTGCTCTCTGAGCCCGGCTCTCGACCTGCTGCTGATGCTGAGCATGTTGGAGACAGTACCGGCCAATCAGAAACCCCGGTTGGAGAATCTGTATTTTTCCATCCTGGACTGGTTTATGAGCTATTCTGTTATTTCCCACCAGGCCACCAAGACACACTGAAATCAGAAACGCGTCCAGCATTTACAATAAACCTGTCCGTCAAAAACCAAAGAAAATCTTCCCCAAGATCATTACATTACACTTTCAGCCCAGATACCTTCCACATCATCACATTTTCAAAATGACCAAGACAACTAATTCCTCATTCATCATCTCCCTCTATCAGCCCCTCCACAGCTCGTTATCTCCCTCTCCCTCCATCTACCTCCCTATCTCCGACTCTCATCTATCACTCTTTTCATCTCTCCATCTATTGCTCCCCCCATCTCTCTCTCTCTCCCCTTCCATCTATCTCCCTGCATCTCCCGCCCTCTCTCCCTCCAGTAACCAATGAGATACGGGTAGAGCTCTCCAATAGAGAATGTTTGAGTAGAGTCGGGAACCCACTAGATGGAGGGTTGGTATGAAGGTTGGGGAGGAGGAGGAGGAGACAGGAAGTGATGGCGAGGAGGAGGAGACAGGAAGTGATGAAGGAGAGGAGGGGGAGACAAGAAGTGATGGCGGAGAGTAAGAGGAGAGGAGGAGGAGACAGGAAATGATGGGAGGATATTAGGAGGAGAGAGGAAGTGATGGGAGGATATTAGGAGGAGAAATTAAGTGATGGGGGATATTAGCAGGAGGAGGAGGAGACAAGAAGTGATTGGAGGAGAGTCGGAGAGGATGAGGCAGGTGGTGATGGAGGAGAGTAGGAGGGGAGGAGGCAGGAAGTGATGGGAGGAGATCTGTATAAGCTATGAACTGACAAACCTTCATCCCCTCCTATCTCAGTAGCCTGCAGGTTTTTCCCCCTCTGCCTCTTACTCTCCCTCCATCCATCACTATCTCACTCCATTCCTCCCTCTATCACTCTCTCACTCTATCCCTCACTCCTTCCATCTCTCCCTCCCTCTCTTCTACACACACACACACATACGTTCGTCCCACAAATGAAAACGACCCACACACACACACACACACACACACACACACACACACACATTCAAGCATTCTAATGAACAGACACAAATATTCATTCTACAAGAACACTTACGCTCTTGGACACACACACTGTTGCACACACACAGTCTTTTTTCGAAAATAAAGCCGTGGCTTATATCCCGATTTTACAAACCAAAACTGTTGCTTTCAGCTTATTTTCCGGAGTGGCTTGTACATCGATTCTGCAAACAAAAAGAATTCAACAAAAACTATCTGCGCCATTTTCAGTGATTTGCTTTCGAGTGATAAAACACGAAGTTCCTAATGCCGTCACGATGTAAAGCCTGTATGCTAATTTACAGAGATAAAATATAACCTGGTAAAGAAATAAACATCGGCATCACTTCATAAATGACAAAAAAACAACAACAAGGAAGGCCGTTCACCACAATGTGCTCCCTCCACCTTCATCTCTCCCTCCCTCCACCTTCATCTCTCCCTCCCTCCACCTTCATCTCTCCCTCCCTCCACCTTCATCTCTCCCTCCCTCCACCTTCATCTCTCCCTCCCTCCACCTTCATCTCTCCCTCCCTCCACCTTCATCTCTCCCTCCCTCCACCTTCATCTCTCCCAAAAAAAACAAGGAAGACATTTCACCACAATGTGCTCCCTCACCTTCATCTCTCCCTCCCTCCACCTTCATCTCTCCCTCCCTCCACCTTCATCTCTCCCTCCCTCCACCTTCATCTCTCCCTCCCTCCACCTTCATCTCTCCCTCCCTCCACCTTCATCTCTCCCAAAAAAAACAAGGAAGACATTTCACCACAATGTGCTCCCTCACCTTCATCTCTCCCTCCCTCCACCTTCATCTCTCCCTCCCTCCACCTTCATTTCTCCCAAAAAACCAAGGAAGACCGTTCACCACAATGTGCTCCCTCCACCTACATCTCTCCCTCTATCACTCTCATTCATCCATCTCGCTCTTCATCTCTCCCTCCATCTCTCCCTCTATCACTCTATTCCTCACTCCTTCCATCTCTCCTTCCCTCTCCCTCCCTCTCTCTCTCCCTCCCTCTCTCCCTCCCTCCAAATTCATCTCTCCCAAAAACCACAAGGAAGGCCGTTCACCACAATGTGCTCTCAGTCCATGAGCCATAATTCAAAGCCTCTGTGTTTAAAAAGAATTGCTCGCAAAATAAAAGACGCAGTGTTTTCTAAATCTGTCCAAAGGTTCAGGGTTTGACTAAAGCTTGAATCGGCATTCTCTCCAATTACTCACGGACGCTCACTCAAGCATCAGTGGACCGGGAGCGCGGCCCCAGGGAACATCCCAGGGAACACCCTACCATTCAGACACTTTGGTTCCCGTGTCACGCCGGCCTTGGGCGATACGTGGGAGCATTTGGGTGGCGAAGATGCGTACTAAGATGCGGCTTGTACGACGGAGCGGCTTATAATATGCTGCGTTTCAAAACGTTCAACGCCATTTTACCGCTCCTGCGGCTTATAGGAAATGCGACTTTATTTGCGAAAGATACGGAACACGCGCACACAGACACTGACATACATCCAAGAACACAAACACACAAAAATATATTGAAGTATTCAGATAAGCAGACACACACAACCCCACACACACACAAATACACAGAGATCCATATCAACCACAAAGCCTGACAAACACAAGTGGACACATGCACACACACACACACACACACACACACACACACACACACACACACACACACACACACACACACACACACAGCCTGCTTTGTGCAGCAGTCAGCAGCACCAAGCTTGCTAGCTGGACGCATGGCTACGTGCCAGCGTGCTAACAAGCTCAGTGGTTAGCGCGGCCGTCATGGCAGAGTGCTAACAAGCTAACATGCTTCTCAATGTGACCTCATCACTCAATGGTTAGCGCGGCCGTCATAGCAGAGTGCTAACAAGCTTCTCAATGTGACCTCATCACTCAGTGGTTAGCGCGGCCGTCGTAGCAGAGTGCTAACGCTAACAAAGGATTCAGCAGAGCAGTGTTTCAATCCAGCCTCTCCCCCACTTCATGGAAAGAAGAGTTTAGCTTCATGCTAAACTGTAGCGCCTGCATAACCAATCAATCAACCAATCAACCAATCAAAAAGCTGAGTCACATCTGAAATACACACAAACATAGAAGATAAGCAGATATTTGGTTAGAAGAAAGCTAAACTAAAACAAAGATGTGTTTTTTTTTAAGATGTGTAAGCCTATCCCTGGGAATAGACAATACCTTGACTCAAATAAAGTGAAAATAAAACGGAAAGAGAATAATAAAACTGCACAGAGAATATTTACTAGCCCGTAACTCCTCCACCTCCTGCGGTGTAACCGTCCTGTGACCTCTGCTCTCCATAAATGTGGAGGAGGGGATGATTGTTGCAGAGAAGCCTCTAAAAAACGAATGTGTCTGAATTCATTTCAAGGCTCGTTGCTCACAAACTGAGAATGATTTGCAAGCCGGGGCTCTATTGACTGCACGACCAAACTCTGAAAATAACACACGTGAGAGTTATACTGTGTGCGTGTGTGTGTGTGTGTGTGTGTGTGTGTGTGTGTGTGTGTGTGTGTGTGTGTGTGTGTGTGTGTGTGTGTGTGTGTGTGTGTGCGTGTTAACATGGTGCAATTCATCATGTTGTAGGGCTTTTCAATCTTGTGTTTGTTCTGAAGGATGTATTGACTTTGTTTCAAACTAACAGAATTGGTTTTCATACAAGCAAATTAATTACAAATGTGTATTTTTAACTGTATTCTAGGACAACATAGCTTAACCACAATGCAGTAATCCAGCCAAAAAGTAGTCCTAAACCCATTTCCCACATGCAGTCTTATCCTACAAACTTCCGGAAAATGAATTGCATGGGGTCATGTGTGAATGGCAACATGGATGGACATTCCGGGAAATCTGCACCGGCAATTTGCCCGCTCAAGACCTGGTTACATTGCCGGGTCACTGCCGGTACGGCTGAGTTGTGAACGGAAGCAGTGACATTGCCGGGAGAGGCACGTAAAACGTCTGACGTAAGAGACGCGTTCACGTGGGGCGAGCGAACCAATCACAAGACTCCGCTGAGGACGTATTTAAATCCGCCACGGTTTACCTTAACGAGCCAACTGTTTACCTTAACGAGCCAACTGTTTACCTTAACGAGCCAACGGTTTACCTTAACGAGCCAACGGTTTACCTTAATGAGCCAACGGTTTACCTTAACGAGCCAACGGTTTACCTTAACGAGCCAACTGTTTACCTTAACGAGCCAACTGTTTATTAGAACGAGCCAATGCTTGTCGGGTGACACGATAAAAATATCAATGCAGCTTATTTTGTTTGCAAACAAACTCCTTCTTCAAGAATTATCGGAAACTGGACTGGTTCCGAAATAAGGGCGCTCCTCGCAGTCCGCGGGGTTTATGGCGGCTGGCTTCCATAAGGGTTGCTTTAGCGCCATCTGCTGGACGGTCCCTTGGCCCATCTATTCCGGCATTGCTATGCCATGTGTGTAAGGGCGCAAGACGCAAATCTTCCACAATGTAGCTGCATGAGTGACTAGTGAAAATCCCTAGCGGCGCCTGAACCCAGTAACCCAGTAATTTCCCGGAAACTATGTCTGAAAGGCGCTCTATACACTCTGAGGCTGAACGTATAGGGCATAAACCTATTGCTGCTGAGACAAGAGAAACAAAGCTGCATGATGGGAAATTAGCACGCTATATGCTGACAGTGCACTTTATCTGCCCACAGGCGCAGTACGATCCAAAGACTCAAACCATCTGACAGGTACCGGGGTTCGATCCCCAATGCCTGCAGCCTAGCCAGGCTTTAGGTCTGACCACAGCCATGAAAAACACGTTCATGTGACGCAGCATTGGGGAACAGCGTCTGCTAACTGACTAAACAGTAAAGAGCAGAAACCTGTGCGAGGTCAAGGACTCGTTCATTGTTTTACCAAACCAAGACATCGGCCACCTCGTGAAAAGGTTTTGCGTGGTCAGCTCTCATCTTATCTCATCATCTCATCTCACTTATCACTTTATAGTTTGTAATCAATAATATAACTAGTCTATAATAAGCGGCAAGCGGTTGACGACGGATCATCGGACCGACAACTCTTCAAACCGACGTTTCCGTCCCCACGGCAACCCGATCGTGTGGCGACCACATGACGTATTTATGACATGCGATGGATAGACCCCCCCCCCCCCCCCCTGCTGTGAACCGTGATGCACGGAAAAACAGATGCACAGGCGCAAGTTGTATTTTTAGTCAACCACACGCTACAAAGTGATTCTCTCTCTCTCTCTCTCTCTCTCTCTCTCTCTCTCTCTCTCTCTCTCTCTCTCTCTCTCTCTCTCTCTCTCTCTCTCTCTCTCTCTCTCTCTCTCTCTCTCTCTCTCTCTCTCTCTCTCTCTCTCTCTCTCTCTCTCTCTCTCTCTCTCTCTCGACGCCCTGGCGATCACCTTGCATGGCTGAATGGGGCATGAATGTGTGATTGTGTGTATGAATGGCTGAAAGTGAGGCAATAATTGTAAAGCGCTTTGAGTGGCCATTGATCTGAAAAGCGCTGTATATATGCCGTCCGTTTACCAATAACCTTCCTCTCTTTGCTGCAACATGGCGTGTGCAAGCACACACACCTGTACACTAAAGACAAACACACACACACACACACACAGCAAGAAAGAAAGAAACATCAAATGGTATACAGAGCCAGCAGTTTGAGGTGTTTGGTAGGAGGAGGAAAGATGACTGCGGGGGGAGGAGGGGGGGGGGGGCGGGGTGCGGGCAATGACACCAGTGAATACAAATGGACATTATCGCCACTGTTCCCATCATATTGTCATAATACTCACCTATTCAACAAAAATATCCTGAGTCTCCGGGTCTACAGGGTTGGTCCATTGAGCGACTCCATTCCAGAACATTGTTACCGTAAAACAAATCTGCTGATCGACAGTAAATCTTGGAGCCACTTCACACGTTTTCAAAGAGTGTGAACAAGATATTTAAAATACCAAGAACGGAATATAAATCTTCTTTCAAGTGTCCAAATGCGTCATTGAATAAAAAAATAAAAAAACATAATTGACACTAAAAAAAATCACAGACAAGCTCGTTTTTGTTTTATCTCAGAACTACTGCGGGAACGGTTGAAAGAGAACGAAGACCAAATAAAGTTTCATCCAATGGGGGTCATTCAACTAAATGACAATGGCTGTAATCTATAGACCTCAAGGACGCTAGGTGGGCCTAAACACTGGTGTAAATATGTCAGGCCCGCAGTACAGCATCAACTCTGTGAGAGGAACTACCGTTCCATCCCTCATCGCTCCTCGTTGTCTGCCTGTGTTGTTCTCCGTGGGCGCAAGGAATGGAAAAAAAGCCCTGAAAGTTCACTGACAAGCGTAGCCCCCTGCAGCGCTACCACTGTAACAGTTCTCGGCTGACTGCTGCTAGCTTAGCCATCTGTTGACAGCGCTACTAGCGTAGTTCAGAGTTGTCACCGCTACTTGCTTAGCCATCTGCTGACAGCGCTCCCGGCGTAGTTCTCAGCTGTCAACACTAAGCGAATACTTCTCAGTCGTAAGTGCTATTAGCATAGCCCTCAGTTATCAGTTGCTTCTAGATTAGCAATCAGTTGTCAGTGCTACTAGTGCAGTATTGAGTACAGCACAACTAGCTTAGCCCGTAGTTCACAGCACTGCTAGCATAGCTCCTGGTTGTCAACCTATCTTAGCCCTGAATTCACAGCCCTACTAGCTTAGCCCCCAGTTATGAAATCTAGCCTCTTTTCCTTTGTGTCAACTTCACTCTTGCTAACTCTCTTTGTCACCTCTCCATCTCCAGAGCTGATTACCAAAAATACACTGAGCAGAGATGGGGCTAAAACCCTGAGTGGAAGTGACAGCTGTCAATGCCACCGCTCCCTCTTCCCTCCCTACCTCCCTGTCTCCCCCAACAACAATTGATGGGGGAGCAGACCAAAAAGACCAGTAAATGAAGAAATATTTAATCTATCTGCCCATCCATCCATCCATATATCCACTACTACTACTGCTATCCATCTGTATCATCTCTATATCCATCTGTACCATCTCTCTATCATCTCTATAACCATGTGTATCCATCTCTATCCATCTCTCTATCCATCTCCATTTATATATATATAGCTATTCTGTTACAAGCCAAGTCGACTATCAGCCAACGAATTTATACTGGAAAACAACAGCAACCTTTGAAAAAGCATTATTATCTTATCAAACAAAGAAGCATTAATCAATCCTTTTGAAAATCTGGTTTGAACACAGTTTCAGGTCTGAATTACTATTCAAGGGGAGTGTTGCTGATTAATTGGTAGAGATTACTCTTTTTTAATTATATCATTCTTTCTTTGATCCTCCCTTGATTTGATTTAATTCTCTCTCTCTCTCTCTCTCTCTCTCTCTCTCTCTCTCTCTCTCTCTCTCTCTCTCTCTCTCTCTCTCTCTCTCTCTCTCTCTCTCTCTCTCTCTCTCTCTCTCTCTCTCTCTCTCTCTCTCTCTCTCTCTCTCTCTCTCTCTCTCTCTCTCTCTCTCTCTCTCAGCATCTGAGCTTCTGCTGGGCGAGATATTACCAGTGAGAGAGAGAAGAGAGAGAGAAATAAAGAGGGAGGGAAGGAGGGACAGACAGACAGACAGACAGATTTGTTTATGAAATACATTTTCAGGTCACATTAATAGATTTAGCCAGCAGGGATAGATGAGTGCCACATACACACACAAACGCTCACAATTGAATGGAGGAAGAGAGAATGTGTGTGTGTGTGTGTCCAGGAAGCAGCAGCTTCATATTGTGTGTTCATTAAGAGCACCCTGGAAGACATCCATGGGTGTTCACCGTCTCCCTTAATGGCCACTTCTTCAGCGGCCCAGCCTGAGAGGACGCCCTGATTGCACGCCGAAGGCCAATTTGCCTGTGAGCCAGGAGATGCATGAACCGGGACTCTGATGAATCCAATCTGAACCTTAAATTCCCCGCCTCCATTATATTTTCTCTGAGGCAAAACATTTCATTTTCACACCAACTCGGAGCGATAACCCCCCCACACACACACACACACACACTGACCATTTATAACCACAACATAGACCCAGGAGCACGGTGTGTGTGGGACACACACACACACACACACACACGTGTGTGTACATACGCTGCTGAAAACAAAAGCGCTTATATTCCTATTTATGTGTGAGTACAGACACACACACACACACACACACACACACACACACACGCACACACACACACACACACACACACACTGAGCTCCATGAAACCTGTATTTAAGGTGTTTTGGGGGGGGGGGGGGGGTGCGACAGTATATTGGACCATATGTAGCGTTGAGGAAAGGTAGCCTCATGGTGAAGTCCAAGGACAGAGATCTCAGCTGCACCCGGACGAGACCAGCCCATTGCCCGCACATCTTCTCGGAAAACGCTTCATTTGAATCGATCGACACAAAAACTCGTTTGTTCTAACCTTTTTTTTGGCAACGAGTTCCTTGGACAATTTGTCAGGCTCTACTGATGCGGAAACTAATTGAAAAAAAGACAAAAAACACAACAAGAAGCTGTGTACCCCTGGTTTCTTCCCGCTGATAATCACTGCAGTTATGCAATGCTGTGCTCATTATTCAGCACTCCAATATGTGGAGGATGCTATAGAAAGTCTCGCTCCAGAGCACCTCTCCTTCTGTCACATCGGGGCATTCCGATCGGAGTGTTCGGAATGTTGGATGGTGGTTTGGATTGGAAGGACCGGAGTGTTGAGATCGGAGGGCACCATTTAGAAGTTTCCGATCGGAATGTTGAGATCCGAAGAGATTTCAGATCCGAAGAATGTTTTGGACTTTGAAGGGATGTAGAAGAATCCAATCGGAGTGTTAGGAGTAGGAAAAAAAATAAAGAAAAACGAATTGGAAGAAGTGAGTTGGTTTGGGAACGGACGTTTTGTATCCAGGGTTTCAGAACGGCACCTCTCTGCCGCTCCCAACACGACCCGTCGCTGACGAGGTCACCTCATGGCACGCCAGAGCACACTTCCTGTTTCCCTCGAGAACCCAGCGCTGGACGGGCCCACTCATGCACAGCGCGGAGACCTGGAGCCGGGACCGCCGGAAGACAGACGGAGCAGCGACCGTCCCAAACCACGGGACGGTTTGGAGAGCGTTTGGATCGATTGGATCTCTGAACTCTCGCTGCCGTCTCGCTGAGCGGGAGGGGAACTCGATTTGTCTTTATCATTCCAGAGCCTAGTTTGTCTGGTATACAGATGTTGAGTGTGTGTGTGTGTGTGTGTGTGTGTGTGTGTGTGTGTGTACATGTTTATTTGTGTGTGTGCTCCAGGAAGTGTTTGTTTGTGTATGTGCATGTATGTACGCATGTCTGTGTTTATTAGTGCGTATGTGCTTCAAGTTTGTGCGTGTGTGTGAGTGTGCCTGTACTGTTGTTTGTGCTAGCCTAGCTCTAGCCTTATCTTGTCATCTCAGGGAGCCAGAGGGGGGGGGGGGGGGGTAACGGACTGTGACGGCTCCTGGGGGAATAGCTTATCACCTGAGCACAGTGTCTGAGGGGCTGATTGCTGGAGGAGAAGCGTAGCATGGCCAAGTGTGGGATACGTAGCATAGCGTAGCATGCATAGTGTTCTATATGAAGCGAAGCATGTGTAGTGTAGTATATGTACCTCATTACCCCCCACCCCACACACACACACACACACACACACACACACACACACACACACACACACACACACACACACACACACACACACACACACACACACACACACACACACACACTATGTAAAGCGCTTTGGGTACCTAGAAAAGCGCTGTATAAATGCAATCAACGCATCAATTATTAACATATGTACCATAGCGTAGCGTGGGGTCGTTCATGTAGCGTAGCATGCGTAGCCGACGTACCCCTGAAGCTCCTTGAGGGAGACGGAGATCTTGAGGTCGTGACCCAGGACGTAGAGGGCGGAGAAGATGTCCGCCCACTGGACCATCTCGCCCAGCGGCCCCCCTTTCAGCACCTTGGGACTGAAGACGTCCCCCGACTCCTCCGTCAGGAAACCCACATGCACCAGGACCTGGGGGGGGGGGGGGGGGGTACAGACAGACAGACAGACAGACAGACAGACAGACAGACAGACAGACAGACAGGGATAGATAAGTTTATAAGGCGCCCAGTCGAATAGTTGCTATTCTTTTCCTTTTCACAACCTGTCAGAAGTGAGATGTGTGTGTTAACGCATGTGTGTGCCTGTGTGTAGGCCTGCAGGTTTGTGTGTGTGTGTGTATAGCAAGCAAGAGAGACAGAGCTGGAAAGAGAGAGGAGAGGCAGACTAAGAGAATCAATTGTAG
>JACYXH010000569.1:5000-57500 GCA_026745465.1 Lota lota | reverse complement strand
ACTACACTACTATACTACCACTACTACACTACTATACTACCACCACCACTACTACACTACTATACTACCACTACTACACTACTATACTACCACCACCACTACTACACTACTATACTACCACTGCCGCAGTGTCCCAGTGCTCTTGCCAACTCCCAACATCAGGCAGCCGTTTGCAGCTTTGTGATGTACTCTGCAGCCAATGAGCACCCTGGGCCTACTGATGGCATCGTTAGCAGGGGACTGACCTAACCTCCCAGGGAACAACGGAAATGGAACATCCCACGGGTCATGTGATCCACGGCACACGTCTTCGCCAACGAGCTCCGTGGTCTGTGGGACTTGTTTCTGGTGCGGTTACTTCACTCATATCTAATGTAGCATGTTTACCACAAGCGCTTGACAAAAGGTGTTCTTTTATAATCAATAACCCTATACCTAATTATACCGTATTCACTGCTAGCTCTTGACAAATGTGTACATTTATTTCGATAAGCCTGCATACCATATTTGCCACTAACTCTTGATAAATGTGTACTTTTACATCAATCTTTAACACCATGTGTACTACTACCTCTTGACTCTCTCATCCAAAGCGACTCCCGGTGATTCAGCTACATGTCATTAATGAGCAGGCAGGGGTTAGTCTTCCTACAAGGAGGGTGCAACCGTTGGGAATCAAACCAATGCCCCCCCCGCTACTGACGCTTCTGTTTTGTAAGCTGGCGAAGCCCTGAAAGCAGAGAGTTGAATTTCAAACGCCTGCTTCTGACACATTCTGACACCTCCGCCGCTTCACCGCTCCAAAGACGAAGCGCTCTAAACGATGACAGCGAGACCCTCACGGTAACGGCTGATTGGCTGACGCGTTCCCGCTAAACCTGTACAGCGCGTCTACAGATATCTCCTGGTGTTCCCGGGAGCGGCAGCTGCTAAACTCAGTCTGGGGCTTTCCAGGGCCGTGCCTGTCGAGAGCAGAAACAACTATCGCGGGGTTGTTGTTGTTGTTGTTGTTTTTTTCCCACCAGATCTGTGGTGTTACTGGTTTAGCGTTTGAGAACAGCACGCAGGCCCTGCGGCGCTGGGACACACGCACAAAGACAGCAATGTGTGTTAATGCGTGTCGACACAAATCGTCTACACACGATTACAAAGTTGAGTCATTTGGCGCACCCAGTGATCGAAACCAGGCCTCAAAAGCTTCACTCCGAGGAAGCGCCGATGGAGGGCTTGAACCGCAGGACTGCAGCATGCACATCTAATTATGTTTGATGATCTATATGTATGTGTATGATTTCCAAAGGACTTTTGTAAATCGATAGAAATTGATTACTCTCGTCTTTCTGACGTCGGTCGTCACGTGTTTGAGAAGCAGCCTATGGAGAAGCAGGATGTAGAAACACCAGCAGAACACTGCAGGGAATGTGCCGGTTGCTCATGGGCACTGTGGCGGAACCACCCAACGCGAGCAGAATGCAAGCGTGGAATAAGACCGGAGAGAGCCAGTACTTTCCCGACATCGCAGGCGTTCTTTCACACGGAAACTACTTCAATCAAATATAAGAAAGCCTAAACGAGCCCTCCAACTTTTTTTTAATGTTTCAAACGGTTCTACGAAGTAGAATTCACAAAACACGACGGCGGCCATAAAACCAACACAGGAAGAGGAAACAACTTCGCTGTGAAGGCAAACCAAATATACAAGGATTCTCCCAAACGTCTCCTCTTCTGAGGCGGACCAGACAAAGCCCGCGATGCCGTCGACCAATCGAGTGTTTGGTGCGCGCCTCGCGCTTATTTTGACCGAAGGACAGAAATGGACATCTTTGTTCATTTTCTTTTTGACGTCCCAATCGAATCGGTGTATTTGTAAGTGGAATCTAATTATTGTATTTTGCTCACAAATACGTTTTATTTTTTAAATGTGATGCGGAGATCCTCGAATAAACAATATGTGTAGTGTATATTGTGTATAGTGTGTGTCTGTTTACACGTATTTATGTATGTATGTATGCATGGATCTGGGCCATGTTTGATGTGTTTGCGGCATGCACGCATATATGGTGTGTGTGATATGATATTTATATATATATACACCCACGTATGCACACACAAATGGACACACACATCATATATGCATGTTGTTATGTTTGTGTGATATGTGTAACTGTCTGCAAACGTGCGTGCATATGTATGTGTGGTATGGATGTATGCGTGGTATGTATAGTATGCATGTATGTATGTGTGTGTCTATATGCGTGTGTCTGCATGCGTGTATCTGAATGTGTGTGTGTCTTTATTAGTGTGTGTGTGTGTGTGTGTCTGCGTGTGTGTGTGTGTGTGTGTGTCTGAATACGTGCGTCTTTATGCGTATGTGTGTCTGCATGAGTGTCTGTGTGTGTGCGTGTGTGCGTGCGTGCGTGCGTGCTTGCGTGCGTGCGCGTGCGTGCGTGCACCTGTCCAGGGCTGAGCTGAGCTCCTCCAGTCTGTGGGCGTCGCCGCTGGAGGAGTTGCTGAGTCGGGAGAGAGCGTCCATCCTCTTCAGGATCACCTCCAGCATGTCACTGATCTTCCTCAGCACCCCCCGGGACTCCCCCCCACCCGACATCACTGGGGGGGGGGGGTAGGGGAGACAGGTGTAGGGAGACAGGAGAGTGGGCGGGGACAGTGACAGGATATAGAGATAGAGAGACAGAGACAGGAGAGAGAGAGGGGGAGGGAGGAGAGCAAGGGAGGAGAGAGCCAAAAGGGGGAGGGAAAGAGAGAGGTGATGGAGAGAGAGAGGGTGGGGGCAGAGAAAGAGCAAGAGACAGAGCGAGAGGGACAGAGGTATGAGAGAGAGGGGGGATATGTATAAAGAGGGGGGACAGAGACATAGGATTACAAAATGCTTGACAACCCTAATTATACTGTCATTTTGTCTTGGTCAAGTACTTATGTATCTTATTTTTGTCTGAGAGTGAGAGAATATAGATATACAGAAGACATGGAATTGAAGAGGGACAGAAAGATAGAGAATCAAATAAAGACCAAGCGAGAGAGGCCGGACGAGAGAGAAAATGAAAGACAGAGAGAGACCGACCACACAGAAAGAGCAAGTGAGAGATTCTCAACTAAAACAACAACAACATATATCATCATGTTGTTTTAAAGACACCATTTCACAAGCTTCCCCTCTCTCCCCGTACACAACACTGCAGCAGAATTCTCTCTCTCTCTCTCTCTCTCTCTCTCTCTCTCTCTCTCTCTCTCTCTCTCTCTCTCTCTCTCTCTCTCTCTCTCTCTCTCTCTCTCTCTCTCTCTCTCTCTCTCTCTCTCTCTCTCTCTCTCTCTCTCTCTCTCTCTCTCTCTCTCTCTCTCTCTCTCCTGAGCCAGCAGCTTCTAAGAAAGCATCCCCCTGCTAGCCAGACTCACGGGGTCACGTCATCTGCACTGTTCTCCATCGTCTCCCCCGGGCGCCAATTACCGATGACCCCCCCACACACACCCCCCCCCCCCCCCCCCCCCCCCCACCCCAAAACACCAAGCTACACCGCTTCCGCTCACTTGTGCTGCATCCCATTTACCTCGGACGTCGGCGCTGGGAACGACGTCACACCCGAGTTGACCGCGTTCCAGTACAACACGTCGGAAAAACCTGGATGCTATGTTCTATTAGCAATAGCGGTTCTAGCCGGGTTAGCCATAGTCGGCAATACCAGTTGATAGTGCGCCACGCGTAGCCTGGTATCCTTTCGCACGCAAACACCGTAAGCTGTCCACGGATAGCAGGCGGGACAGTACGGCGTGTACGACTGATTTAATGAGACGTCAAAAAAAGACCGAATTGCTCATAAACTGTACGTCACTACAGCTTTCACTGCTGTTGAGCTGCCATCTTGGACGCTGAGGTCGGGGTTGTTTTGGTTTTTCCGACATTCCCAGTCGGGAATCCGACGTCACTGTTTAAATGGAACGCACCATTGGTCCATTAGGATCGCCGTGGTTACTGTATGCCTCAAAACACAACGTGAGGGGGCTTTTCACACCTCCCACTGCTTAGCCCCAGGCTAACACTAGCCCCAGGCTAGTGTTAGCCCGGGGCTAGTGTTAGCCCCAGGCTCACACTAGCACCAGGCTAGTATAGCCTAGGGCTAACTTGACTGATGATAACGTACCTTTCAGCAAACATTTGACATTTTCTTAACTAATCACGGAAACAGTATTTTCGTTAATGATTAGGGGTTCTCGCCTCCATTCCCACCAGCTAGTTTGGCCCCAAGTTTAAAGCGGTCTCTGGAGTGGGCCCTGAAAGGTGGGTGCAGGTGCAGCCGGGCCCCAGGGCCACCATGCTAATGTCTGTGCCAGCCCGCTCACCACGCTAACGTCTGTGACAGCCCGCTCACCACGCTAACGTCTGTGCCAGTCCGCTCACCACGCTAACGTCTATGCTAGCCCGCTCACCACGCTAACGTCTGTGCCAGTCCGCTCACCACGCTAACGTCTATGCTAGCCCGCTCACCACGCTAACGTCTGTACCAGCCCGCTCACCATGCTAACGTCTGTGCTAGCCCGCTCACCACGCTAACGTCTGTGCTAGCCCGCTCACCACGCTAACGTCTGTGCCAGCCCGCTCACCATGCTAACGTCTGTGCCAGCCCGCTCACCATGCTAACGTCTGTGCCAGCCCGCTCACCATGCCAACGTCTGTGCCAGCCCGCTCACCACGCTAACGTCTGTGCTAGCCCGCTCACCACGCTAACGTCTGTGCCAGCCCGCTCACCATGCTAACGTCTGTGCTAGCCCGCTCACCATGCTAACGTCTGTGCCAGCCCGCTCACCATGCTAACGTCTGTGCCAGCCCGCTCACTGTGCTAATGTCTGGGCCAGCCCGCTAACCATGAACGTAATGGGAGCATTTTCTTAGACAACACACCAACATTGTTAACCAGAAGGAGCTCTCTGTCTGTGTGTGTGTGTGTGTGTGTGTGTGTGTGTGTGTGTGTGTGTGTGTGTGTGTGTGTGTGTGTGTGTGTGTGTGTGTGTGTGTGTGTGTGTGTGTGTGTGTGTGTGTGTTTCATTGGCTGTCAGACATCTAAAGGATGGCGACGTCGTGTTTTAGCTGTAGCCAGATCTTCGATTTTTCACTCGCTTTGTTCCCAGAACTAATTTGTGTGTGTGTGTGGGGTGATAAATAGGACATTAAGATCAATAGGAACTAATCAATATTAACTAGTCAATGTTATCATATCTCTTTACCTCTCCAGCCAGTTGTGCTAGTTCTACTGTAGACTGGTACAGTACTTATACGTTTATGTGGATACATATTTTATTATGTTATCAAATGTGTATTTGTCAGTTGATGGACCCCCTTTAAATTAGATGATTAATCTTTTAAATTGACAAACTTTCAAACCCAAAACTTAATTAGACCTCATTGTTATTCGACTCTAGTCCAAAACGCACTGAACACACAATTCCTCAACTGCCTTTTATTCACAACAAATTCCAGAATAAAAAAGTAAACGGCTGGCAAATGAAGATCCATGGTCTTTACCCATAATGCCTCAGTGGCGGTTGTCGTGGACAACGAGCCTCTGGGCTACTAGTGTGGGCAGAAGTGGACCTCATACATTACCACGACCCAGAAGCAGCAACAACCCACCAGTCTCTCCTCTCAGTCGGTCTCTCCTGCCTGGACGTTTCTCCAGCCAGCTGCGGAGAGAGCTTGCTCTGGTTTTCCTCTCACCCCCAGGGGTTAGTGAAGGTTCGTGATAGGATAGTGCCCAGGAATCGTCCTGTATGGGTATCTGTAACAATGTCCATGCTACTCGCCACCTAGGTGACGTTTATTGGGCTCCTCCAGACAAAAGGACGCAGGGTGGTGGTGTTATTGTAAGAGTTGCAGCAAATGAACATGACAATGGTAATCCACTGCCATGCAGGAGATCTCTCTCTGTGTGTGTGTGTGTGTGTGTGTGTGTGTGTGTGTGTGTGTGTGTGTGTGTGTGTGTGTGTGTGTGTGTGTGTGTGTGTGTGTGTGTGTGTGTGTGTGTGTGTGTGTGTGTGTGTGTGTGTGTGTGTGTGTGTGTGTGTGTGGAGAGATGGCTGGTTTAACCTGTGCACACTGATTACTCAATGCACAACAGGTGTGCAGCCTCACGCAGCCCCAGAGTCCAATCAGACTCGGCCAGGTGAGGCTGATTTAAAGCAGCCATCATCCACACACACTCCCACAGTATCCTAGAGCAAGAGGTCTTCCTCACCCCTACCCTCTCCTGGCATTACATTTATTGGAGGTCACCTGGATTAAAGTGTCTGCTGGCTAAGGCTGAATGACTAAATAGAAATGTCATAGTAAAACAGAACTACTTCCACATCCTCCAATTTGAAGTAAGAATGACTAAATCCCTCAATCACAGTTAAAGTGA
Source organism: Lota lota (assembly GCA_026745465.1). Taxonomy (NCBI): domain Eukaryota; kingdom Metazoa; phylum Chordata; class Actinopteri; order Gadiformes; family Lotidae; genus Lota; species Lota lota. Next base: position 51,093 of record JACYXH010000569.1, on the reverse strand, counting down.
ACCCCTTACCATAACCCCCCCCCCCCCCCCCCACCTTCCTACCCATTACACAATGTTGTCGTACTGCAAAATAATCATCCTGCAGTACGACCTTTTAGGACCACTCACACACCTTTCACTTCGCGCTGAAGAAGGCGCTTGTACACGGTTAGAAGGTCTTCGTCCCCTGAGGTAGAGCGCACCATTCAAGGCGTTGTCTGCGGAGAAGAGAAGGGTGATTGAAGGTAGTTTCCGGGGGCTAGTGTTGTTCCTCTTGGCCTTGTTAATAAAGGGGTCCGGTTCTAACGCAGACAGGTTGATTCTCTTTTAACGACTCTGTTACAGCTCCGAGGCCCTGGATGCCAATCCATTTCATGAGCGGCAAAATCACACTAGATCTGCATTTGTGTCTGGCCAGGGCCGCTGTGTGAGAGTGGAAACAGTCCTCCCACCAAGGCGGGGTTTAGCAACGCTGTGTGCTGTGTGTTAGTCTTTGTTCTAGAGGATCACTTCTTCACATCTTAAAAATAGACCCCGTGTCCTGCCCAACAGCACTGCCAAGGCTCCTGGTTCCACTGGGGGGTGTGCTGGTGTAAGGTGTGGTACCACAGCGATAAAGCTCTCCCACTCTACACGACTCACTTTAAACTAGGACTGTGGAGCTCTATCTGTCTAATGATGGTAGAGTAGTTATATGAACCATAAACTAGGACTGTGGAGCTCTATCTGTCTAATGATGGTAGAGTAGGTCTAACCATAAACTAGGACTGTGGAGCTCTATCTGTCTAATGATGGTAGAGTACGTCAAACCATAAACTAGGACTGTGGAGCTCTATCTGTCTAATGATGGTAGAGTAGTTCTAACCATAAACTAGGACTGTGGAGCTCTATCTGTCTAATGATGGTAGAGTAGGTCTAACCATAAACTAGGACTGTGGAGCTCTATCCGTCTAATGATGGTAGAGTAGGTCTAACCATAAACTAGGACTGTGGAGCTCTATCTGTCTAATGATGGTAGAGTAGGTCTAACCATAAACTAGGACTGTGGAGCTCTATCCGTCTAATGATGGTAGAGTAGGTCTAACCATAAACTAGGACTGTGGAGCTCTATCTGTCTAATGATGGTAGAGTAGGTCTAGGAACATAAACTAGGACTGTGGAGCTCTATCTGTCTAATTATGGTAGAGTAGGTCTAGGAACCATAAACTGGTGATTCATTCAAATTCTAATGATTCATAGTTATATTTGGCTTTAGTTTAGATGAATCAGATGAATCGGGATGCTACAATCTGCTCTGATCTATTGTGGCTTAACATGTTAGAAAGAAAACAGCCTTGATTCAGGGAAAATTATATATATAAATACACATATATATATATTTATTAATTTATTTATATATATGAAGGGCCAAGGTCTATGGAATGCTATTTAAGTCAATGTTAAATACATTTACATATAACTAAATATATACATAAATACATTAATTAATTAATATGCCTATGAAATAAATAAATGAGGCAATACATTTATAAATATCTAAACACAGACCAGCAGGAAGGGGACCTGAACCAATACCTATTTTCTGTGAGGGATTAATCTCATCTTTATAATATGTTGTTGATACAGTATCTGTCACACATCAGAATCAACTAGAGCTCTGCTCTATCACATCTATGAACTGTTAGGAGTCCCTCTTGGTCACATCTATAAAACAATCTTCATGTATAACCTATGAGAGCCCTGCCCTGTGAGATCTAACTATCAGAACCCCATCACACCCATAACCATAATGAACTACCAAAGCTGTGGGACCAACGAGAGCCCTGCCCTGTGAGATCTAACTATCAGAACCCCATCACACCCATAACCATAATGAACTACCAAAGCTGTGGGACCAACGAGAGCCCTGTTCTGAGCTGCTTCCCCCCACAGCAAAACAAAGCTCTCAGTGGTTCCCTAGCGCTCGTCTAACACAGACAGCATCGAGGCAGAGCACTTTGTTAGTTTCCTCTGATGAGCTGAGTCTGAGCCAGGCTGTGTTCAGTCCAGCTCTCCCGGGTGTCTCTCGCCAAGACTCCACCTTTGTCTCTCTCTACTAGGTAGGGCGCATTTCGACGTGAGATTTCGTTTTTTTTTACTGTAAAATAACATGAGATGGATGATTCGCAGACGGGAATGTGGTCTGCTCTCAATTCACTTGAATTCATTTCAGGAGGATTATTGGCGTGGGAAATGTACAGTTACATTGCCAAAAAACACTGGTTGTCTAATGCTTTCTTTCAACTCTAGCCTGCAAATGTTTGTTTAATATCTCTCACTCACTCACACACACACACACACACACACACACACACACACACACACACACACACACACACACACACACACAGGGCAGGTGTGGTGCTGATGCTGTTGCCGTGGGATACTGCATGGACTCGACCATGATGCTAATTTCACCTGTGAAGACCGGGCCAGAAGAACTGCGCAGGCACCTTTGAAGCGGAGTTTGGATGCATGGGTACACGTCTATTCTGGGCAGAAACCCACGCTTACGCAGGCAAAATATTTAGAACAGCAGGTTCAGGGACATGAAAGCAACTCTAAATACATGCGCCGTTCATCTTCCTGGTTCCCACGCAGACGGACACAGGTTTTTGTGCCGTGCTGTGGCTTGTCCCGTGTCAGCCACTCTGTGACGAGCAGAGAAGAGTGGGGGAATGGTACTAATGTTTTCCTTATTCACAACAGATCTTCATAAAAGTGAAAGCAAAAGTGAGACGGATTTCCCTTTGTGGCCCAGTTCACTGGGTCACAGTTCACGAGTGAGTTTTTGATGAACAATGTGTTTGGGAGGAGGGAGGGAGGTCCTGCCTGGCTTACATTATAACCTGCTGGTGAAAATGAACTGAGCAGATTGTGCAGAGAGGGCCAGACAGTGTCAGCCACAACATTGATCCCCTCGTGTAAGTCTCTACAGTAATAAGGCAGCGCTTCTCTCGCTCTGGCAGATACATTTTTAATAATCCTCATATTTTTTATTAAAGAAACGATAGTGTGTGTGTGTGTGTCTGTGTCTGTGTCTGTGTGTGTGTGAGTGAGTGAGTGAGTGAGTGAGTGAGTGAGTGAGTGAGTGAGTGAGTGTGTGCGTGCGTGCTTATGTGCACACCCATATGTTTTGCTTGTGCATCTTAAGAAAAACAAGCCCACTCCACAGGAAAAACAAACTCCACAGTCTCCTATTTACTGTATCTACTGCCAGGCACATTGAGAAGGAGCGGTTTGAACACTACCAAGCAAAGTGAGACGAGGACAACGCAAGACTTGTCCTCAGTCAGTTTACAATAGCGCCAGCTTGGCTCACATACCAATCAGCCTTCCACGCTACAGATCCGCACACACACATATGTTCTCCGCAACGCCTAATTGAGTCTCACTTACTGCACATAAACACTGGATTTGACAAGATGGATCATAACAAGATTAGCTATTGTGTGGTTGGACTATTCTGCATCAAAGGTGTTGTAAGATTTGAGCAGAAGAAAGCAAGATTATGAAACTAAACAGCCAAAGAACTGTCTCCTCTCTCTCTCTCTCTCTGCTCCCTCCATCTTCTGTTGTGTTCTTTGAATCACATGTGTAACGAACAGGAAGAACTGTAGAGCAAGGCAATAACATTTCCAGGGTCGGAGGTTTCCCTTCCCCCTGGGGCCACCCATGCTGAGAACATCTGCGTTAACACATACACAGTACATACATACTGCCAGGCGTCGGTGTTTACGCGTTCATGTCCATGTTGCTGTCCGTCTAACGAAGGACTACCGACACAAACAGCTTCGGCACGGAAAGCTTCCCGCGTACCGCAGATGGACGGAGCAGAAATCAATACAGGTTTGTTCTGACGCTGTCGTATTAATCAAACATTACCTTTCACCGTTCAGTCATTTCACAGACGCTTTAGTCCACAGAGACTGGAGCAAATTGGGATTTCCCATGCACGTCAATAAGGGCCAGTCAGGGCAGCCGGGCGCCAGTATGCCCTCAGGAAGACTGGGGACATTGGGGTGTCAACCACCAAATATAAAACGACAGAAATGAAGTCCCTCTTTTCCCTACAGGACAGGAACTCCAGAAGGTTCACACGATGACAACGACTTCATGTTCACAGACGGGGGGGGGGGGGGGGGGGGGGGGGGCAGCGTACAGCGCCAGCTCAACCACCCCTCCCGGCGGACCGCGACCAGTTCTGACAAATGTCAGAACTGCAGTCATGCCATGTCCATGCGTCATATGATAAGTTGATAACGTACTTATCGAGACAGGCCTTTTAAATCAGGTGGCAATCGCGGCTAAACCGCAGGGATCTGCATCCCTACTATCCTCCGTTGTAGTTTCCCCACTGGTCTTTCAGCCTCACCCCTTGTTTAAGGATTTAAACAACAGCTTCCTAAAGGGGTGGGAGCGTGGGATGAGATGTTATTGATGCGCCACCTTGGGATAACCCTCGTTTTAAAGCTAAAAGCAGCGCAGGAAATAACAAGCTGTCCGTAGTCACATTCGTGGAAAGGTGTGTAATGAGCATATATTATTTATACTGTAGGGAGATCTCCGTCCTTCCTGTTCCATGGACCATATATGGTCTCAGCTACTTCCTGTTCGTGCTAATGTTAATCATCATCACATTTCCAGATACATAACATTAGAGGATGCATTAGCTAGGGTGCCTTTTTAGATCTCCAACACCCGTCGGCCGGGTTTATGCTGCATACTGGATCGAGTGAAAACACAACAGCGTCAGCAGCTAGATGAAGCCAGGGCCGTCCTCTCAGGAGGACATTAATCCAAAGAGAGAGAGAGAGAGAGAGGTGCAGCATGGAGCGTAGCTCAGAGTGTCTGTATATAAATAGGCACCATAAGTATGTTGCGTGTCCTTGAATCAATATTTAAATGAGCAGGTAAGACAAATGAAGGGAGGAGAGGGCGAGGAAGAACGACCTTAGACGCACGTGCACACGCACGCGCGCACGCACACGCGCTTCAACACAACCTCGCGCACGTGAACCTTTCTCGTGCATGTTTAAGACCATGAGCTGCCGGCGACACACGCACGCACGGTGAAGCTTGGGTTTATTTTTCTCTAATCTGCCGTCGTCCGGGGAAGGCATTAAGAGCTGCCTGGGAGGAGGAAGGGAAGGTGGTCTTCAAAGGGTTTATTAAAATACACAACAATAAGGTGGGCTCTGCCGCCTTGGAGATAGGGCAGGATCAATGTCTCGGGTTTTCATGGCTGCCGACTCTCTCCAGATCCTCTCCCTCCCCCTCCCCCTCCCCCTCCCTTGTCCTCCTGCCTCCTCCTCCTCCTCCTCCTCCTCCTCCTCCTCCTCCTCATTAGCGCCGGTACCTTCTGGAGACGCTCAGCGGCGAGGGAGGGAGAGCACGCTGAGTTTGGGTCGGAGGACGCCAGGGAGATCAGCGCGGCTGGGAAATAACCGCTGGCGCTGATTGGTCAGTAGATCTTTGGGCTTGAGATTAACGAGACACAACCTTTTGGGTTTTTCAGGGTTCATTTTAGTTGGATGATTTTCGAAAATCCAGCGTTTGACCACTGATAATAACATTAAATAAGAGTTATTATTAAAGAATCTTTATCCGCCTTCATCTGGGATCTGGAGTATTTTATGAGCTTCGAAGTGACCTGTTCAATTAAAATCTTAATTAGAAATGTAATTGAGGTACAACCAATTAGATCCTTCTACTGCATTGCTATTAATTGGACGTGTGTGTGTGTGTGTGTGTGTGTGTGTGTGTGTGTGTGTGTGTGTGTTGTAATAGTAGCACATGCAGCAAACTGCCGGGGTTCAACAACATTAGACGGAGCTGTGGGGAAGGTGGGGGAAGGTGGTGGATCCAAAATGGCGCCCAGGCCCGGCCACCATCGCCACAAGTTGATCACCAAAACGGTTAGACAAGATGTGATGCACGTTGTTCTTCCCAGAATGGAATTTGCGTGTCACACAACAGAAGCACAGGACAGTTAATGAGATAAAACTACGTTGGGAATAGTTTAATCGAATACATTTAACATTGGAAATGCTGCACTTATAAATTGCCCTTCATTAAAGTAGATGTTTGGAGATCATAACAATTGGTGTATTACTTTTCTAGTCCATATTTCATTAACAACAACAAGGCCATTTCCTCCGGTCGTTCCAGATTATTATTAGAACCCCAGTGCAGAATGGTACGAGCATGACCAACCGATAGTGAAGGCCATGACGATGAGGTGTTTATCAGAGAGGGGTGAGGGGCTGGGCTATGGAGAGGTCAGAGATAAAGAACTCTATAAAGACCTTCACACAGGCCTCCAGATGGCGCTGGACTACGGAGAGGTCAGAGATATAGAACTCTATAAAGACCTCCACACAGGCCTCCAGATGGCTCTGGGCTACGGAGAGGTCAGAGATAAAGAACTCTATAAAGACCTTCACACAGGCCTCCAGATGGCTCTGGGCTACGGAGAGGTCAGAGATAAAGAACTCTATAAAGACCTTCACACAGGCCTCCAGATGGCGCTGGGCTACGGAGAGGTCAGAGATAAAGAACTCTATAAAGACCTTCACACAGGCCTCCAGATGGCTCTGGGCTACGGAGAGGTCAGAGATAAAGAACTCTATAAAGACCTTCACACAGGCCTCCAGATGGCTCTGGGCTACGGAGAGGTCAGAGATAAAGAACTCTATAAAGACCTTCACACAGGCCTCCAGATGGCGCTGGGCTACGGAGAGGTCAGAGATAAAGAACTCTATAAAGACCTTCACACAGGCCTCCAGATGGCGCTGGGCTACGGAGAGGTCAGAGATAAAGAACTCTATAAAGACCTTCACACCGGCCTCCAGATGGCGCTGGGCTACGGAGAGGTCAGAGATAAAGAACTCTATAAAGACCTTCACACAGGCCTCCAGATGGCGCTGGGCTACGGAGAGGTCAGAGATAAAGAACTCTATAAAGACCTTCACACAGGCCTCCAGATGGCTCTGGGCTACGGAGAGGTCAGAGATAAAGAACTCTATAAAGACCTTCACACAGGCCTCCAGATCGCGCTGGATCCCCCTGTGGTCTCTGAAGAGCTTGAGGACCGCGCCTAACCAGAGTAGATGTATTACCGGGCCCGGCTTATCTCCCTCTCTGACGCACACCCGTGTGTGTCTCTCAGCGGACAAGCATACAAATATCCAACACCATTAATAAGCTGAATTGAATTGATTGTTTCATAAATGTTTTAATTTGACTGTGTGACTTCATAGGCATTGATATGCTTCGTTTATTTACTCTTGTATTTCATGTCTTCATATAAAGTGCCTTTGAGTATCTTGAAAAGTGCTTTATGAATAAAATGCTGTTTAATTATTATCCAAACAGCTGTGAGGCACTTCCTCTTCAATGTGACTTTTTAGCGAAGCCCTTGTTCTTTACCCTTGTATTTTGTCTTGGGAGTAATTTAATATCTTCGTTTGTATCGATAATATGAGGACCTGTCCTCATATTCTGAAGCCACATTTGAGTGACAGGATGTTGGGGGGTGGGCGGAGCCTTCGGGGGGTGGGGGCGGGTGTATTGATCCTTGGGGTTGAGTTAAAATAATAGCCACATTGGCCCAGCTGTGTAGTCAATGCTATCTGTAGACGCCCAGTCAGGCACTCACACATGACACCATCACTTGTTGTGAATATTTTATGAATGAATCCATTCATTCACACTAAGCCCTGTCACTCCAACCCTGTCTCCTGTCATGTACCCCCAGCACACTTACACACACCTGGCTCTGTGGGTTTGTGGGGTCTCTAGTGGACTGTGGGTTTGCAGGGTCCCGGTGAGGGGGTGGGTTTGCAGGGTCCCGGTGAGGGGGTGGGTTTGCAGGGTCCCAGTGAGAGGGTGGGTTTACAGGGTCCCGGTGAGAGGGTGGGTTTACAGGGTCCCAGTGAGGGGGTGGGTTTGCAGGGTCCTGGTGAGGGGGCGGGTTTGCAGGGTCCGGTGAGGGGGTGGGTTTGCAGGGTCCCGGTGAGAGGGTGGGTTTACAGGGTCCCGATGAGAGGGTGGGTTTACAGGGTCCCAGTGAGGGGTGGGTTTGCAGGGTCCCGGTGAGGGGGTGGGTTTGCAGGGTCCCGGTGAGGGGGTGGGTTTGCAGGGCTGAGCAGGCTGGTTTTAATGAGCTGGTGGTCTGATGCTTTCTTTCAACTCTAACCTGCGAGTGTTAATTCGCAGTGTTAGTTAATTAATTAATTAATTAATTAATTAACTCTCTCTCTCCCTATGCAACTCATTCTGCCTCTCCCTTGTCTCTCTCTCTCTCTCTCTCTCTCTCTCTCTCTCTCTCTCTCTCTCTCTCTCTCTCTCTCTCTCTCTCTCTCTCTCTCTCTCTCTCTCTCTCTCTCTCTCTCCCTCCTCCCTCCCTCCCTCCCTCCCTCCCCTCCCTCCCTCACTCCCTCCTCCCTCCCTCCCTCCCTCCCTCCCTCCCAGGTGTGAGAGAGACTGTGTGTAAGACCTAGCTGCTGCTCTTCTTTGGTTGGGTACAGCAGCAGCACGTCAGCTGCAAACAGCCCAAACTGCAGACCGTTCTCCTGTCCTTGATCGTTGGTCAGCGTGCATGTTGTACAGGGTCGGGCTGCGGCCCTGTCACACCCAGGCTTTGAGGTGACAAGTATGTGTTTCCTTCCTGTCTTAACCGCACATTTGGTGTTCGTGGTCATGGACTTTATGAAGTCGTAGGTTCCTTCCCCCCTACACACATACAATCGTGCCCAATTGAGTGTAAAGCATTGTTTAAGTCGACCCAGCAGGATAATAGGTTGTTTTTGTTTATGGTGCTTAGCGTGGATGTATGGTCTGTTGTACAATAATTACTTGGGGGGGGGGGGCTGTTTTTCTGCTCTCAGGGGGGTATTTCCACGGGTCTGGTTAGCTTTCAAAGGGATAAATGTTCCTTGGGAGTGTCTTTGCATTAATCCTTGTTAGAAAATATCCTTCTGGGGGATATTGGTCCAAAAACAACTATGAAATCCAGGTGTTTGGATGTGCGTTTATGGTATGACGAAGGTGTGATTTTGCTTTTAGGTCCTTCTGCAGGACAATTCAAATGAAGACAACTTTAAATAGGTTTTTCTTCCGTTTTTCTAAAAGGTTCAGGAGCTCATAGTGTTCGCATCCTGAAGGATCATCTCTGACATGACTTTGCGTTTTAAAACACATTATGTAAATAAGACACTTTGCACATAATGTACACGTTTTTGCCTTCAAGGGAAATGCTACAACACGATTGGCTGGTACAATGTGGTACAATGTAAATGCAGTGAGTGAAGCCCACTTTCCTCTGAGCTGATTCGTCAACAGGATTAAACATGGCGTCAAAGCCGAAGGTGGAAAGACAATCGCCAGCGAGCTAATATAGACAATATTGACACCCCCCATGCGGTCGAGATTACAACGCACAAACTTCAACCCCTGCTGGTAGACATAATGAACAAAGAGCTGGAGTTGTTTGAATGCGGTTTGGTTTGTGTTGCCTTTGCGCTTTTCTTTTTTTCTGTCTTATTCAACCTCCCGGACCGAGCGGCCATGTTGAACTATGTACTTCCTGAAATGGGAGCCATCCTATTTTCTAACAGAAGAGAGTCTGCAACACCAGTTCGGTTTAAACTCTTGGAAAAATTTGGACCATTGACATCACCGGTCTGAACCGGACGGATCAAAGACGGATCACCGGTCTGAACCGGACGGATCAAAGACGGATCACCAATCTGTAAGACCTCCGGGGCCCTGGACCTCTCGAGGGCTCCTGAACTCTGGGGCCCTGGGGCCGCGGGGGCAGCAGGGGTTACCCTGGCGGAGGGGGCTTACCTTCGGACCGGGCGGTGAAGGGGGGCCCCAGGGAGGTCATTAGGAAGCACAGGCTGAAGAAGCCGAGGCCCACCACAAAGATCCTGCAGGGAACACAGCAGGAGGGATTTTTAGTATTAAGAGTATTAATATTTTTATATATTATTCTTGTCCTGTACTTGTGCTTTGACAGATATCCCATCTGGGGTTAGTTTAGAACATCTTATGTGTGTTAGCCAAGTAGCCTCACACAAGGAATGAATATAAGGAGTGTGTCTGGGTCTGTGCTACACAAAGGATCCAGAAACAGCAGCTTAACGCTTAGGTCCTGTACGTGGAAAATGACTTTAAACAAAGGTGCACTGTTTTCTTATGTCTGGGCTTTAAGCATGGCAGAGACAAGATTACATGTACTTCCTTAATCCCAAGTCATTCGGGCCAGGGGCCTAAGAGAGGGCCCTTCTTTAGTGTCTTTATGTGTCTGTGGCCTCAAGTATTTTACAGTGTGGGATTTTAACTTAAACTTAAAAGGTATTTCTCTGCCTCTATAAGTCATAGCGATGTCTTATTTAATCGTATGCTTTCATCTTCATGCTTTTCATTCGTGATTGACCGGGAATTCAGCTACAAGTCATAAAGGAGCGGCAGACATCTTGCTCTAGGATGCCTACAGGTAGACTGCGGACATTTGGGATCGAACCCATTCATTATTTAAAGGAAAAGGTGCATATGAGTTCACTTGTGCTTTTGTCAAACGCCCCCTCTCTCGCTCTCTCTCTCTCTCTCTCTCTCTCTCTCTCTCTCTCTCTCTCTCTCTCTCTCTCTCTCTCTCTCTCTCTCTCTCTCTCTCTCTCTCTCTCTCTCTCTCTCTCTCTCTCTCTCTCTCTCTCTCACACACACAAACACACGGACATACACCCCCCCCCCCCCCCCCCACACACACACACACACACACACACACACACACACACACACACACACACACACACACACACACACACACACACACACACACACACACAACTTCTTCTCATGAGTAGACTACAGTACGACTCGCTGAAACGCTGCGTAACTAGCGTATTCTTTGATCTTGTCGTTTCTAAAAAATCGTTTTGTTTACATTTTCGTTCCTTATTCGGTTTTTAAAATAAATAAATAAAAGGAAATACAACTTCGTACAGTTCTGAATATGACTTTCAACTTTTCCACAAATAGGCCATGACTGCGACCAGTGAGTGCACCACTGCCTGTACTCACCTGAAGGGTTTCAGCGTCACAAGACATCTCCTCAGCATGTTGGAAAAGTGGCCGACCACTGTGCTCATGTTCTGAACGCGGACAACACGCCGGAGCGCGCCGACATCGCGCTGGTCTCACACCGTGTCGGCACACACCGCTGTCAGAAGGACGCGCCGCAACTTTACACTGCGCACCGTGTCGTGGCAAACACCCGTCAAAGCATAAGCCGTAACTTCACGTATCGTCCATAGACCGATGTCAGCGGAAACGTAACGGATCGTGTTCAACCGTTGTCAAAAACCTCAACGGAAACTTTGACGCACGGTGGCAATCATTGGCGAGCGGTTGCGCGGGAATCGCGAAGCCAGCCCGGCAACAATCAACCGTGTTTGGTCTGAGTAGTAAAGTCTACAAACTGCTGAAACAGTGGTGGTTCTTCCCTTTTCGTATAAGTCGTGGAGTTGGGAGAAAACGGGTTGTTTTACAGACGACAAGAGCTGTCTTCCCTCCGCTCCTGTCCAGAAGTGGAAGCATGGCACTGCGCGCTTCCTTCACAGCGACCGCTGCTCGCCTCCGCCGCTGGCAGTACTGGACTGTGTGCAGGCTTTCTGTCGTTATATTAAACGAGCCATGCACCCGAAACACTCACAGCGCCACCTAATGATACCTTTAAAAAAAAGCATTCAAGTCGTTTACGGCACATGAAAAAAATAGAGACGAGAATTGGCCATTTTTTGGCCAACGTCAAATAGCACCACTTTCAGGACATTGATTTGATCTGTTATGGTGTTTAAAGTCAGAATATAGCTTATTAAAAATAAATGTGTAGCATTTATAATGACACACATTATGCATTAGCAATGTGTGCCACATTACCAACACATTTAGTGCTGTCTCTAAAGTATAGGCCTAGATGTCAACTCGACTTAAACGGTTACTTAAAGTCGAGCTATTCCAAAGATGATGTTAAATCGGTGATGAAAAACACATTCCCTCGAAAAGCTACATTTGGATGTTGAATTAAAAAGCGTTAATAGCTTTATTCTTCCTCCTCGCAGCATTATTCAGCACCATGGATAGCACCGCGGATAAAGGTGGCGCTACAGCGAGGCCAGCTGGAAAGAAGGCAGCACTGACGATGAAAATATAGACCGTAAAGTGTAAAAGAAGTTGAGAAGCTTTTACAATAATCTAGAGTTATGTATGCGTTTTACATAGCAACGTGAATCAATTAGTGCTGGCCAGAATACCCCACGCTGAGCAATAGAGATGCAGGGTGATGATAAAACGACTGAGAGGTAAAGGAAAGTTCAACTCAATCTCCACATCCTACCTGTCAGTCTCTCTTTCTGCATGTCTACCTTTTGGTCTGTCTGTTTACCTGCCTGTTTGTCCACCTGGCTGTCTGTCTGTCTACCTGGCTGTCTGCTTTTTTGACTGTCTATCTACTTATCTGCCTGTTTTTCTGTCTGTCTCTCTATCTGTATACACCTGCCTACCTGTCTGTTTCTCTCTCTCTCTCTGTGCAACTGTCTGCCTGTCTACTGGTCAGCCTGCCTGTCTGTCTGTCTGTCTACCGGTCAGCCTGTCTGTCTATCGGTCAGGCTGTCTGTCTGTCTGTCTGTCTGTGTGTCTACCGGTCAGCCTGCCTGTCTGTCTGTCTGCCTGTCTACCGGTCAGCCTGCCTGTCTGTCAGCCTGTCTGTCAGCCTGTCTGTCTGTCTGCCATAGTGCTTCCTGGCTGCTGTTCCAAGTGACTGTTGGACTGTGTATTGGCTGTTCCCTCCCTGCTCGCCGATGTCAGCGTACTACCTGTCAGTTAACCTGGGCTCCGCCTTCGCCTGTCTCCCCCGTCTCCCCCGGGGCTCGGGGACCGAGAACACCGAGACACCTTTCTGCAGACTGCATCTTGTGGGAGCACCACGGATCCTCTGAGAGCCAGGAGCTTCTTAACACAAGACGGAGGAAGAAAAGAGTTTGTTGTGTTGTTATTGTACCGTGAAATAAAAAAATAAAAACGGGAGAGCGGGGGAGTAAGAAGATGTACAGTTTTAAAGAACTAGCAAAGGTATCATGCCGTGTGTTTTGTGTTTGGTGTGTGTGTGTGTTTTGTGGGTCAATGTGTGTCTATTGGTACGTGCGTGTGTGTGTGTGTGTGTGTGTGTGTGTGTGTGTGTGTGTGTGTGTGCATCTGTCTGAGCGGGGGTGTTAGAAGATGTACGGTTCAATGAAACTAGCAAAGGTATCATGCAGTGTATTATGTGTGTGTGTGTGGTTGTGTGGTTGTGTATATGTGTGGGTTTGTGTGTTTATGTGTGCATGCCTTTGTGTGTGTGCATGAATGCCTGTGGGTGTGTGTGTGTGCGTTTGTGTCTGCATGCCTGTGTGTGTGTCTGTGTGTGTGTTTGTGTGTGTGTGTGTGTGTGTGTGTGAGCCTGTTCAGTATGTTTGTGTAATACCAGCCTCACATCCTCATGCTCCTGTGTGTCCAGCCTAAGAAAGAGCAAATTGCCCTCTTCAACCTGTAATGCTACTAAATCACCATCACAGATACCAGTGACTCCTTTCAGAACAGAACATCTGTTTCACACAAAGGAACGCACCAACCTTTGAAAGTGACTGTTGGACAAATCGCCGGGGGGTGTGTGTGTGTGTGTGTGTGTGTGTGTGTGTGTGTGTGTGTGTGTGTGTGTGTGTGTGTGTGTGTGTGTGTGTGTGTGTGTGTGTGTGTGTGTGTGTGTGTGTTTCAGACGTGTTTGTGATTTGGAAGGTCAAAAGGTCAAGGACAAGTCATTCCAAGGTGACTATGATTAAATATGGACTTTATATTCTTGTACCTTTACCCTGATTGTAACTTTACTTTTCATGAGGTACCAATCAACCCTCAAAATACTGAAACGTCCACATTCAAGGTTGCATTTAAAAGAAAGCTCTCAGGAGGTTTTGAACCTGAAATGTAATTGTGCTTCAGTTGCTTTTAAGACTTAATAAACCACGTATAAATCCTAATATCAAGGTTGTTCTCAAGAGAATGCTTTTTGGGCTTCCGTTTGATTTAGTTTTAGAAAGAAACAAAGAGACACGGGATAACAATTAGCGTTGAACATCACGGAATATGTCCTCACGTATTTTTAACTAGGAACGGTCTGAGTTTCATTCAACTAAACAACTCTAATTTCCCTAAACTATCAGAACTATCAAATAGTCCGTTTTATTGTTTGACAATACTGCAACCTAGTGGTGAATCACTAGTATGTGAGACAACAGTTGGAGTGAAAGGTGCATTTTGTTGACCATATGCTTATAATCCCAGCAATGGATGAGCAATCCTCGAACGAACCTTAGAAACCCGGAACAAAATCCTTGTGCACCCCCAGAACATCAACCCCTTAAAAACGCACCTTTACATGTTCTGCGTGTAGGCACGAACTGGGTGGTCTTTAGGACCTGGGGGAGGTGAGTTGTGCATAGTGTGGGGGGGGGGGGGGGGGGGGGGGGGTACAGACTTCATCATGTTATGAAATCCAGCATTTTCAACATGCAGTCGTGCTGGCAGATCCTCTATTACAGCCAAGTGCTTGCCGACGGGATTGTGTGTCAGGAAGGACGTTTAGAATAAAAAAAAAGGTATTGTGCATGTCGTGTAGCCCGGTGGCGGGGTGTGTTTCTATACACACATCTGGTTTAGCCAGAGATAGAAGCCTCTAGCCGATGTTTCCATATAGGTGTTCACCATGCATAAAGACAACTTCAAACCATGTCCATGTCTTTACATTTACTCTGTAGTCTTTACTTACCTACTCTACCCTTCTTGTTTGGGCGTTTGTGCGGTCTGTAACTGTTAGATGCATTTCACGTAGTCTGACCATTTGTGCGTGAACTAAACCCGCATCTAACAGTTAAATCGGACTCAGAGGTTTAGTATGCACATATGTTCGCATCCCTCCGATCGTAAAAGCATTGATCTGACAACCGCATTGAATACAATGATAAAAACCCTAAAGAATTCGGCCCCTACAGAGCAGGACCCCATTCCGATGTGTGTCTTATTATATAAAGTCATGTTTAGTACATGTGAATAACTCGTGGGATAAGTTTAAGCTTGAACTGTGATCTAGGTTATGGATCGCCTCCTGTTAGGCTTGAACTGTGATATAGGTTATGGATCGCCTCCTGTTAAGCTTGAACTGTGATATAGGTTATGGATCGCCCCCTGGCCGTCCTCATCCTCCTCCTCCCTGCGGTAATCGGCTTGGCCGGGGATGTGATCGATAAGCCTGATCAATATGACTACTGCGTGCTGGGGGCGGGCCCCGCTGGGCTCCAGTCGGGACATTTCCTCGCCAAAGCCCACCGGAACTACGTCATCCTGGAGCGGAACTCGGGCCCTGGAAGTTTCTTCAACATGTAGGTGTCTATGGAACATCCATCCATGACCTTATTATCCTATACTTGAACTATCCTGTACTGTTTGGATCTGATGAACTTGTTAACCTCGTACGGTGTTTCTTACATTAGAGCTGGCTGGTAGTGTTGATGTGATCGGCCTACTGATATTTTAGTGCTCTTTAATACTAGAACTACTAGAACTAGCCTACCTACCTAGCCTTTTACTACCACTGTTACTAATATTAGACACTACTATTTAGAATTACTATTACTACTACTGCTACTATTACTACTTTTATACTGTCTCTAATGCTATTTCTACTATAATACTGTTGCTAATGCTACTCTTACTGTAATACTGTTCCTAATGTTATTCCTACTATAATACTGCTCCTAAAGCTATTCTTATATTATACTGTTCCCACTATAATACTGCCGCTAATGCTACTCCTACTATAATAGTGTTCCTAATGCTATTCATGTTATACTGTTCCCACTATAATACTGTCCCTAATGCTATTCCTACTTAAAACTGTGCATAGTGCTATTCCTACTATCATACTGTTGACAATGGTATTCCTACTATAATACTGTTCCTAACGGTATTCCTACTATAATGCTGTTCCAGATAATATTCCTACTATAATACTTTTTTTCTTGTTGGGCAGCTACCCGAGACACAGGAAGCTGATCAGCATCAACAAGATCTACACTGGGAGGCGGAACCGGGAGTTCAACCTGCGACATGACTGGAACTCCCTGCTGAGTGACAGGCCCGACCTGCTGTTCCAGCGAATCAGCCGGGACCTGTACCCGCACGCGGACGCATACCCGCGCTACCTGTCTGTGTTTGCGGAGGAGCTGGGGTTGGATGTGCGCTACGGCGTGGACGTAGGGAGGGTCCGAGCTGTCCAGACCTCCTCGGAACGCAGATACGTGTTGACGGATCAGAACAACCGGGAATACAGCTGCAGGTATCAGATGCTGGGGTTTCACCTTTACCATAAAGAAGAAGAGTAGAGAAGAACACAGGCAGATGAAGATAATCACTTCCTGTTCTCTCTCTCTCTCTCTCTCTCTCTCTCTCTCTCTCTCTCTCTCTCTCTCTCTCTCTCTCTCTCTCTCTCTCTCTCTCTCTCTCTCTCTCTCTCTCTCTCTCTCTCTCTCTCTCTCTCTCTCTCTCTCTCTCTCTCTCTCTTCTCCCTCTCTCTTCTCCCTCTCCCCCCTTCTCTCTTCCTCTCTCCTCTCCCTCCCCCACCAGGGTGCTCCTGGTCTCCACGGGCTTGTGGGACCCCCAGAAGGTCCAGTTCCCGGGGTCCGAGCTGACCGAGGGCTACGAGTCCGTCTCTGTGGACCCCGAGGACTACAAGGACCAGGCCGTGCTGATCCTGGGCAAGGGGAACTCCGCCTTCGAGACGGCCCAGAGCATCCTGGGTAGGGCCAGCCGCGTCCACCTGTACAGCCCCAGTCCTGTCCGCCTGGCGTGGCAGACGCACTACGTCGGCGACCTCCGGTACGGCGCGCTGAGGTCCGACAGGTTACGCTCTCGGCCAGAGCAGAGGGCCTTGTGATCCAAAGCTGGGACGCCCCAGCTCAAACGGGTCGGGTCCCCCTCCAGCCGGGAGTCCGTTTGTGAGGTGCTGCCCGTGTGTTTCCACAGAGCGGTGAACAATGAGCTGCTGGACACCTACCAGCTCAAGTCTCTGGACGGCCTGGTGGAGGGAGGCCTGGAGGACATCGCCATCGTCCGTCGCCACGACGACCACGGCCCTCGTCCCGTGGCACCGCAGCGCAGGAAGAGACGCAAGACCAGGACGGCGCCCCACGAGGCGGAGGCGAAGGAGGAGGAGGAGGAGAGGAGGAGGAACAAGGAGGAGGGAGGGCGGTTGTACCTGACGCTGGCGGAGCTCCTGGATAACCAGGAAGTGAGGAACGGTTCCCGCGTGGGCGCGGCCAACCTGCCGGCGTATCACTATGACAACTTCTCCCTGCGGCAGCCGTACGACCGTGTCATCACCTGCCTGGGCTTCACCTTCAACTTCTCCATCTTCGACGGGTACGAGAAGCCGTGTTGTAGTCGCCATTTTGTATTCACTTTAGAATACGATATAATGACACACGCAGTATTAGTGTCACTATATCTGGACACAGCATAGTACATGAAGGTATTATTATATTCCATCTATATGAACTAGCAACGGTTGCCCCCCCCCCCCCCCCCCCCCCCCCCCCCATCCCCAGTATGAACCTAATCCCGGAGATATTTGACCTTCATCATCCTCTCCTCCCCCAGCTCTGCCCGCCCCGCCAACAGCGATGTCGCCAGGGGCCGGATGCCGGGCGTGACCGCGTGGTATGAGGGGCGGGGCACACCGGGTCTGTTTGTCCTGGGGACCGCCGCCCACTCCCGGGACTACCGCTCCTCCGCGGGGGGCTTCATCCACGGGTTCAGGTACACAGGTGAGGGTCAGGTACACAGGTGAGGGTCAGGTACACAGGTGAGGGTCTGGTACCCAGGGTGAGGGTACAGGGGTGAGGGTCTGGTACACACTCGACCCAGGGTGAGGGTACAGGGGTGAGGGTCTGGTACACACTCGACCCAGGGTGAGGGTACAGGGGTGAGGGTCTGGTACACAGGTGAGGGTCTGGTACACAGGTGAGGGTCTGGTACACAGGTGAGGGTCAGGTACACAGGTGAGGGTCTGGTACACAGGTGAGGGTCAGGTACACAGGTGAGGGTCTGGTACACACTCGACCCAGGGTGAGGGTACAGGGGTGAGGGTCTGGTACACACTCAACCCAGGGTGAGGGTACATGGGTGAGGGTCTGGTACACACTCGACCCAGGGTGAGGGTACAGGGGTGAGGGTCTGGTACACACTCGACCCAGGGTGAGGGTACAGGGGTGAGGGTCTGGTACACACTCGACCCAGGGTGAGGGTACACGGGTGAGGGTCTGGTACACAGGTGAGGGTCTGGTACACAGGTGAGGGTCTGGTACACAGGTGAGGGTCAGGTACACAGGTGAGGGTCTGGTACACAGGTGAGGGTCAGGTACACAGGTGAGGGTCTGGTACACAGGTGAGGGTCTGGTACACACTCGACCCAGGGTGAGGGTACAGGGGTGAGGGTCTGGTACACACTCAACCCAGGGTGAGGGTACATGGGTGAGGGTCTGGTACACACTCAACCCAGGGTGAGGGTACATGGGTGAGGGTCTGGTACACACTAGGACCCAGGGTGAGGGTACATGGGTGAGGGTCTGGTACACACTAGGACCCAGGGTGAGGGTACATGGGTGAAGGTCTGGTACACACTAGGACCCAGGGTGAGGGTACATGGGTGAGGGTCTGGTACACACTAGGACCCAGGGTGAGGGTACATGGGTGAGGGTCTGGTACACACTAGGACCCAGGGTGAGGGTACATGGGTGAGGGTCTGGTACACACTAGGACCCAGGGTGAGGGTACATGGGTGAGGGTCTGGTACACACTAGGACCCAGGGTGAGGGTACATGGGTGAGGGTCTGGTACACACTAGGACCCAGGGTGAGGGTACATGGGTGAGGGTCTGGTACACACTAGGACCCAGGGTGAGGGTACACACGCGATTGGATTGGCTCAGTGGGGAAACAGATCTGACCCATGATTGATACATAATTAAATGTACATACCACAATGGCCACAACGGGATTACACGCGTTGCATCTGGTTCAGGGTTCACTACATCCTCTAATATTGGTGCTCTTATTTCCATGAATGTATTTTCCCCCCACAGTGCGAGCCGTCCACCGTGTGCTCGAGCAGCGCTACCATGGCAACCGGTGGCCATCGACGACGCTGTCTGTCACCCAGCTGCACTCCTGGATCCTGAAGCGTGTCAACGAGGCGTCGGGGCCCTACCAGATGTTCGGGGTCCTGGGAGACGTGGTCCTCTTTCACGGGTACACACGTTCGGCTTTCTAGATCTAGACCTGTTACTCGGCTACAGATACGCTAATGGTTCCCCCCCCCGTCCCCGTCCCCCCCCCGTCCCCGTCCCCCCCCCGTCCCCGTCCCCAGCTCTCAGTGTGAGTACCTGGAGGAGTTCCCGGTCCAGGCGCTGGCCCAGCTCCCCTCCCTGTCGGGCCACCCGGCGCCCCAGCGGGGGCTCCTGGTCCTGGTCATGCAGTACGGGCTGAACCGCTCCGACCCCCTGGGGCCCGGCCGGTCCGAATCAGAGTGGACCCAGGCTTGGAAGTCCAACTTCCTGCACCCGGTCCTCTACTGCTACGACGCCTTGCCCACCGGTGAGTGGTCCGGCTGGAAAACACGACTCTTCCGTTTTACAGACAACACCGGTGCGGCCGAGGTCAAACCATCGTAAACGTCTCCCCTGGCCTCGCCAATGCGTCCCTCACAGATACCGTGTGTCAAAAGAGCGTCCTTGTACGGATTCTGTCGATGAGCGTTCGGCGTGAGCGTGTGGACAATCGCGTGAATATCCCGTTATCTGTTTTAGTGAAGCCCGGGGAGGCAGCCACGATGCTTTGATCACCCAGACCCGGGATGATCCTTTACAGACAGCACGAGGCGCCTTTCAGCAGAGCGTACCTGTCCCATTTGCAAACGTCAGATCTGGGGTAATAAAAGTAGCGCTTGTCTTACTTCTGTATCATGCCGTGTTTCCATGCAAAACAGGATGCGAGCGCCGGGACAGGTCAGTCTCTGATCGCTAGAGACTGAGGACAATCTCCCAGGTTTCGTTGCTAAAATTGAGTGGAAACTATTAGACGATTAGACCAGTCAGAAGTCTTCAGGGCGGCCCTTCATATCAGTGCGGGGACATGGTGTGTGTGTGTGTGCTTGTAAACACTGTCGTACCAACACGTCTTTCTTGCCCTGGGTTTAAAATATGCAAACAAAGAGATCCTTCATTTCATCCACATTGTGGACCGAGCACAAATGCAATGAAACCAAACCAAATAATGCAACGTTAAACGTTGTCGGTGTTTGAAAATGCTCTCGCCGTGTAACATGGTGATTCCTATTCCCCGGTGTGGTTCACTGCGGAGAGGAGTGGGGGAGAGCGCCGAGTCAAATGTGGCTCTGAGCTCTGAGCTCTGTTGGCGTCCTGATTGGTTCCCACACAGCGGCCGGCCCCTAACAGCTTTCTCCCATTGGTCCTCAGAGCGCGACATGCGGCGCCGGCCTGCTGGCTGGCCGTTGCCACGGCCCAAGGCGGTGCATCACATGATTGAGGACTTCCTGACGGAGTGGGACGGCCCCGTGTCCCATGGCCAGCCGCTGCGCCGCTTCCTGGAGCACTGCCTCCACACGGACCTCAGGGCCCTCTACGCAGGTAACACCAGTCACTGTCTAGCTGAGGGCCCTCTACAGGTAACACACCAGTTACTGTCCAGCTGAGGGCCCTCTACAGGTAACACCAGTCACTGTCCAGCTGAGGGCCCTCTACGCAGGTAACACCAGTCACTGTCTAGCTGAGGGCCCTCTACGCAGGTAACACACCAGTCACTGTCTAGCTGAGGGCCCTCTACAGGTAACACCAGTTACTGTCTAACTGAGGGCCCTCTACAGGTAACACCAGTCACTGTCTAGCTGAGGGCCCTCTACAGGTAACACCAGTAACTGTCTAGCTGAGGGCCCTCTAAAGGTAACACCAGTTACTGTCCAGCTGAGGGCCCTCTAAAGGTAACACCAGTCACTGTCTAGCTGAGGGCCCTCTACAGGTAACACACCAGTCACTGTCTAACTGAGGGCCCTCTACAGGTAACACACCAGTTACTGTCTAGCTGAGGGCCCTCTACAGGTAACACCAGTTACTGTCCAGCTGAGGGCCCTCTACAGGTAACACACCAGTCACTGTCTAGCTGAGGGCCCTCTACAGGTAACACCAGTTACTGTCCAGCTGAGGGCCCTCTACGCAGGTAACACCAGTTACTGTCTAGCTGAGGGCCCTCTACAGGTAACACACCAGTTACTGTCCAGCTGAGGGCCCTCTACAGGTAACACACCAGTAACTGTCTAGCTGAGGGCCCTCTAAAGGTAACACCAGTTACTGTCCAGCTGAGGGCCCTCTACAGGTAACACACCAGTCACTGTCTAGCTGAGGGCCCTCTACAGGTAACACCAGTCACTGTCTAGCTGAGGGCCCTCTACAGGTAACACACCAGTCACTGTCTAGCTGAGGGCCCTCTACAGGTAACACCCGTCACTGTCTAGCTGAGGGCCCTCTACAGGTAACACACCAGTCACTGTCTAGCTGAGGGCCCTCTACAGGTAACACCAGTTACTGTCTAGCTGAGGGCCCTCTACAGGTAACACACCAGTCACTGTCTAGCTGAGGGCCCTCTACAGGTAACACACCAGTCACTGTCTAGCTGAGGGCCCTCTACAGGTAACACACCAGTAACTGTCTAGCTGAGGGCCCTCTACAGGTAACACACCAGTCACTGTCTAGCTGAGGGCCCTCTACAGGTAACACACCAGTCACTGTCTAGCTGAGGGCCCTCTACAGGTAACACACCAGTCACTGTCTAGCTGAGGGCCCTCTACAGGTAACACACCAGTCACTGTCTGTTATCTAAATGAACTTACAGTCAATGTGTTCAGTTGACTTTTCTTATCGATAGATCAGTTCTAGACGTATAGCAACTCAAAGCAAGTGAGTGTGACATCACTTCCTGTTCTTTTCTCCCCTTGCCAGAGTCCTGTTTCCTCCTGTCCCTGACCCATCGGAGGCCCCCGCCATTTTGCCAGCGAGGGTACCTGCAGCGGCAGGGCGTGGTCGGAGACGCCCGGGCGTGGCGGCCAGCCAGAGACGACGACCTGCCCTCGGGGCCCGGCTCCGATTCCTCTGAGTCCGCCCCGTCTTTCCCGAGCTACCTGGGCCCGGCGGGTACCTCGGTCTCGCTGGGCTCCAAGCTGGAGCTGTGATTGGCTCGTCGCACAACGCTAACGGCCTAAAGTCGGGTGGGGGGGGGGGGGGGGGGGGAGGTTCGCACGCAGTTCGCTTGACATACCAAATAATGCTGGTTGATGAACCACTGTAGGAAATGAGAGCCGGCCTATTAGGTTATCTGTGGCAGAGTAGTAGTCAAGGTTAGTGGTTGAGGTGTTTGAAGCCCAGCCGGAAGGTTCTGGGTTCGAACCCCAATGTCCGCAGTCTACCTGTACCTGCTCGTTAATGAAATGTGTCTCAAATAGCTTCGCTGTAAGTAGCTTTGGATGGAAGCATCCGCTAATGACTAAATAGTACAAATAAAATGTGTTTTTTTTATGAGAAGGAAAGTAAGGATAGGTTTTTACATTAAGGTGAACGTTGTTTACATGATCTGAAAGCCTGTGATTCATTCTTCACTGTTTATTTTTTATACTTTGTGTTAAGATGACATGTAAAAACTACATTAAACAGAGATTGTATACTATTTCTTTAAATGGTTGTGTGTGACACAAACGTTTCATCCTTGCCTAGCAAAGTGAGTCTCTGATTGGTTACTCAGCTGAGTCGATTCTATTGGCCAAGAACAAATAAAGAACATGGAATCTGATTGGCGTACTAGTTGGCTCCTTTACGGCAGTACAATGGGCGTGGTTTTTACTACGTTTACTCGACAGCGCTGGGAATCCTAAAGTAGTGACATTTTGGTCCTTTTGAGGCAAAAGGTCTTCATAAATAGCGAAAGTACCGCAATTAACGAGACTGCTAAAACGCTGGGGATAAAGCATTTCTTCTTGAATCGTCAGGTAAAACGGCAAACGCCAGCATCAAAGTTTACTGTTGACAATGACCATTGTATGTACTTTCTGGTTCCACAAGACCAGACCCTAAACACAGCCTCCGTATGCTCACACGATCAACATGGACGGTTGGAGCCCAATAGTCCGTACGGAATCGGACAACGATCGCTCAAGCTCCGAGGGCGAATACATGGTGGAGCCCGGGGAAGCCCCGACGCATGAAGCGGAGGAGGAGCGGAAGAGAGGCGGGGAGAGGGTCATGGTGGCCGGGGGTACCGCCACCACCACCACCTCGACCGCTGGGTTTTGCCTGGGTGGGATCGCTGGGGGAACCAACATTGTGTTGGGTCGAACTGGACCGACAGCAGAGTCCGAGCTCCGGTACCTGCATCTGCTGTGGGAGCCGGGCAGGACCGATCCGGGGTCCGGGGTCAACAAGCTGGGGAAGGTGACCGGGACCAGAGCCAGGCGACTCGGCCGAGTCTCCAGAAACCTCAGCCCCATCGGAAAGGATTTATACGGTTAGTGAGTCACTGTCACACATGCAGTCTGGTAGTCTCTAGTAGCCTACAGATAGATGGAAATAGGTATGGCAATGGTAAATAGTACTACTGTTGAACAACCTCTGACAATAATGCAATGCCCTTATTATTGACCACAATCTGCTTGGGGGCGAGACTTCCTCAACTTTGGTTTGGATTTTTGTCTTGTCAGTAGTGCTGTTCATCCTATATTGACTTTTAGTGTACATTTCTCGTTATTACAGCTATGAAAAAACTCCGAGAAGCGGCTAACGGAAACGATGTAGACACCGGTATGTATGGCAATCCTTGAAGAACCATAAAGGAGCCCAAATAAAAAGAATCGCGCAAGTAAGGGTGTGTTATTGTTGTTGTTCCAGTGCGTAACCTGCTGCTGGACAACATCGACCCATGCGCTGCCGACGACAAGGGAAGAACCGCGCTGCACTTCTCCTCATGCAACGGCAACGAGAGCATCGGTAGGCCGACGCCAGGCTAGCGCGTTAGCGGTGTGTGGTTTCACAGCGGAGGTGTAACCTGTTGTCCTAGGGCAGGGGGGGGGTGGGGGGTGGGGGGGGTCTAATGGTTTGCGACCCGAAATGGGTTGCGGTCCAGATGGAGGAACACTCAGCACAGCGGAATTGGCGATCGTTTGGCGCTACAAAAGTATGACTTCTAAAGAAACGGATTTGAGTTGCCACGGAGGTTAGAAAACCACTACCTGTTCAGTCGTTTGGCAGATGGTTTACACATACAAGCACTTTGCAGTGAGTGAATCCAGATGCAGGTAGGGGTCAGGGCGTCCTGCACAGGGGTGGATACAGGCGAGGCTGCGGACATGGGGGATCGAACCCAGAACCTTTTGGTTGGGAGTCTAACACCCTAGCCACTAGAGACTAAACTATCATGCCCTCCACGCTTGGTAAAGGCACCCAAACTAACTATGTTCTGCCTGAGTTAGCTGCTAGCACTGTTAACCGAGCTAATGGCTAGTGAGACCTGAACTGGGACTGCGGTGGGATGGTATGTTTTGCTAAGGAAGGTTCCTTACTGAGTGAAATGACCCGGAAGTATCTATGGTATGTATGGCAGCCATGATAAGAGCCGTTCGAATTCTCTAAAGGCTTAGGAAAGGTGCTGCAATGCTTCCTGTCTTTAGCATAGGGTACACTGGACCATCCTTTACGAAAGGAAAGCAACCTTGATTTTTAATCCTGGGTGTAGTGAAGCTGCTGCTGAGCCATGGAGCGGACCCCAACCAGAGGGATGGACTGGGGAACACCCCCCTCCACCTGGGTGAGAGCACACACACATACACACATACATACATACACGCGCACACACACAGGGGTCCATCAATATAAAATGAAATGTGCTCATACTATTTTTCTATTTTTATTTACATAATTATGTTTCTTAGTTGTTATTGTTTGCACCAAACAATAAGAAACATTTCTTGTAGTGTGTTACACTTACTTGGCAGTAAAGAGAATTCTGATTCAGATTCTGATGAATGCTGAAATAAAATAATGTTTTTGATGGACAAAGTAGGTATACTGCTATCGGCAACTTTTTATCATCAGTAAACAACAAGACCAATACTTGCTGTGTGTGTGTGTTATTGATAGTGTGTATTGTAAACATTGTAAATATGTGTATTTTCCAGCCTGCCTGTACTAACCATGTGCCTGTAATCACCACGCTACTGAGAGGAGGTGAGGTCACCAAAACACATAAAACTACTACTTCATATCGACAAAGTACTACATCATATCGAAAAAATACTATTTCATATAAATGAGTACTGCTTCATATAAAACAGGATTTTTTTTCACAGAAGCAAATTACTACTTTATCCAAATTACACTTCTATCGCTTTCTGGTGGATTCATCGTGAATGAACACCTTTTGAGAATTTACTCAATCCCTCACTCTCTCCCTTCTCCCTCCCTCTGTGTGTGTCTCTCTCATCCCTTACTCTGTATCACCCCCTTTCTCTCTCTCCAACTCGCTTCCTCTGTCTCTCTCCTCTCTCCGTCCCTTACTCTGTATCACCCCCTTTCTCTCTCCCTCTGTCTCTCCCCCCCCCCCCCTCCCCCAGGAGCCCGTGTGGATGCTCTGGACCGCGCCGGACGGACCCCCCTCCACCTGGCTCGCTCCAAGCTCAACATCCTGCAGGAAGGAGACTCACGCAGCGTCGACACGCTCAGAGGAGAGGTCACACAGGTATCACAGCCGTCTACTCGACATCCGCACACGATCCAACGGCTAAACGCATAGAAACGCGGTGGCATTGGGCGGACGTGTAATGGTTTCTTTATGAAGTGGCACAAAAACACTAGTGTGCACCGTTTTTAACCTTCCGATATCTCACATGTGGGCTGATATCAGCCAGTGCACAACGGAGGCTGATGACTCGTCGCTTCGCTGCTATTTAGTTCACTGTCCAGTACAATCTGCAATGTATTTAGTCCTAGTTATTGATCTCTCAAATGGCTCTCTGGTGCCGGTGCAGGTTGTGTATTTGTGCGTTTTAGTCCGTGGCCTTGCTTACCGTCTTCTCTCGCTCTCCTTCAGATCATCCACATGCTGAGGGAGTACCTGAACCTGATGGGTCACAGTGACGCCCGCGACAGACTGGACCACATCTCGTCCCGCCTCCAGCACACACGTACCAAACAACAGGTCACTCTCGTTCAGCTCCCCACACTACACTACTACTACTACTACTACTACTACTACTACTACTACTATCTAGTCCGCTTTTAACACACAGGTACCAAACAACAGGTCACTCTCGTTCAGCTCTTAACACACTATACTACTACTACTACTACTACTATCTAGTCCGCTTTTAACACACAGGTACCAAACAACAGGTCACTCTCGTTCAGCTCTTAACACATTACTACTACTACTACTACTACTACTACTACTACTACTACTACTACTACTACTACTACTACTGCTACTACTACTACTATCTAGTCAGCTTTTAACACACACGTACCAAACAACAGGTCACTCTCGTTCAGCTCTTAACACACTATACTACTACTACTACTACTACTACTACTACTACTATTATCTAGCCAGCTCTTAACACACTATACTACTACTACTACTACTACTAGTACAAGTAGATTTGCCCTCTACGGATTGTCGCCATTGGTTTAGATTTTTTGCAGGGGAAACAATCCATATTTGGCACGTTGAGGGCGGGACTTGAGTGACCGAGGTCACTGAGACCATAACCAAACAAAGAAAAAAACGCATTGGCTTTGTATTGGGAGAATGAAAAACACAATTCTCCCTGTTGACCCATGCCCTGGCTCCATGATAAGCGTGGGCCTCAGCTCCAGTGCTAGGTTGCGCGGTGGAGACCGCCTGCCTTGCTGCTGGGCTGGGCAGGCCAGGTAGAGCCAACCTGACGCAATCTCAGGTTCATTAGACATTTTGAAACGCCAACTGTTTGTTGTTCTTCCCCTGGATAAATGAAGGTTGAATAAATAAGTCTGTCTGTCTGTCTTCCAGGTGGACGAAGTGACAGACCTGTTGGCAAGCTTCACCTCTCTCAGTCTACAGAAACAAGACCTGGGAGATAGGTAGACGTGTGTGTGTGTGCGTGTGCGTGCGTGCGTGCGTGTGTGTGTGTTAGTACAGAGAGCACAGTCTGTTGTTTTATTTTACCAATATTTTTCGAATGACAATGTATCTTCCGTTCGTAATTTATAACACGCCATGGATGGATTTGAAGATACTTTGTTATATTATAACTGTTTGTAAGTAAGTCGTATTATCACTTGTAATGACGTACAATAATTGTTCACGTGATGCTTTCATGACAATGTTGATTTTTATTTGTTACGCATGTTTGACCATGGATAAACTGTCAAAAGAAAAAACCCTATTTTACAAAATTTGTAGTAAGGTTATAACTTCGAGGTTAACATCGAGCTCATAACAGATATACGAACAGTGAAGGAACAAAACCACAATATTCTAATGTTTTAACTAAAGATGATTCCATTGAAGGATTGATGGTTTTAATTTGAGGATATTCCATATAATGCTGCCTTGTTTTATGCCTTGCATGGTACGTGTGTTGTGTAAACTACTTATTTGATTGATTGTGTATTGGCATCAGTTCAATAAAAACTTTTGATTACCTTTTATGGAGACTAACTGATCTTCCTTTATATGTGCACACACAATTTGAACATAAATAAAGTTTGAAATTCTCTACACTTTGCTGTACTTTTCGATGCCTTATATATTTATTTTAAATACATATTATACAAGTGACAACACTTTAGATTCGATTGGGTGCATTATTACGCTGCTCTAAAACTAACCAAATTAACGTTTTTAGAATAGTGACATTTTGCGCCCCCTGCCGCCTGTTGGGGTTACAACGTACTCCTAATATGGCTACTACTCATTTCCGACGATTGGCTGTGCCCGGTAAGCCCCGCCCCCCGCCAACATGCATTGTTGTTCACCGACATCCAAGATGGCGACCGAACCCGCGTAAATTTGCTGAATTCACAGAGGTAGTACACTTTAATAACCCGTATAATTTCCCTTTTCCCGGTGTTAACACATCACACATATTGCAACCCGTGTATGGACGCACATATGCACGGAGTTGATAGCACGGAAGTCCACCTTTGAGGCAACACAAGTCTGATCGGGGCCTGGGTTGCAGCGCCGAGCCGTGAGCTGCCCGTAGCGGCTTCGCCCTGAAACCCTTTAGCGCACTTCCAGCCGCACAAGCCGGAGCGGGTTTGAAATGTCGGGAGTCCCAAGCGAATGAAAGGGGGTGTGTTTGTGTATCTTAGCGAAAGTAGGCGGGAATTAAGTGTATAAATATTATACCGCGGTTTTGTCCTTTTGTAAATCAGCACCGTTGATTTAAATGGGGTGTTATTAAAAAAAAAGGGGGGGGGGGGTGGTTGGGGGTCAGCCTGGATAATACTATGTTGCTTTGAGCTTTCTTCAGTTGACCTGCCGGCGCTGGGGTCGAAGTTAAGGGACGCCCCCGATTGTTACCTGTGAGTGTACCGACTGGCCGCTCGTTTTCGTTCAACTACAGGGTTGAGTTGTGCACATGCTGCAGGCTGCAAACGCACGATAGTTAGCGATCGCAAAACGTAGTCTGCGGTTGGTCGGCATTTAGAAGACGACGTGTTTGTTTTGTGTATTACGGCACAGCTTAAATCGTGGAGCTAAACGGTGTTTTCTTTGTGCTGTTTACAGGTAACTGTCTGGTCTGAATGCGGTCCGTAGAATCCAGGAGCCCTAAAACCACTTTGAGGAGGAGAGAGGAGAGACCATGGCTTTTGAGGAGATCATAAGTAAAGGAGGAATGGGTATGGGTCAATTGTCTTCAGTGTTTCTCTCTCCAGGGGGGGACATTCCAGTTGGTCATAATAATATGTGGTTTTACATATGTGGCCTTATTAGTTTAAAACTACAGTTCAGTTCCGCAGAGTTGAGTGCCGAGGGCTCCCAGCCTAAAAGGTTCTGGGTTTGATGCCAGATGTCCACAGCCCAACCTGAATTAACTTGAAGTCACTTTGGATCAAAGTGCTAAAGTGCTAAATATTCAACAACAACAAAAATCCATACAAATAAGTAATATACAAAAAGGGTATATATATATATACACTAATAAATGTATGTGTATGCCTTTATGGACAGGGGAGTGTGTCGCAGAAGAGCGGGGGGGGGGGGGGGGGGGGGGGGTGACATGCTAGCGCCCTAGCCGCACGCTCCACTCTGGAGAGGCTAACCCTTTGTGTCCTGCTCCTAGACGTGGGCATGGAGGGGGAGCGGGGCCTGGTCGCCGGGCGCAGCCAGAGAGAGAAGAGGAGATCCTACAAGGACCTCCTGAGGGAGGAGGAGGAGATGGCCGCGCAGGTCCGAAAGACCTCCAAGAAACGGCCAAAGGTTCCTCATCCCATCCCTCCATCTCACGCGGCTTTTCCTCAGCGTGTAGAATGCATAGATAGATTTTAATTTCTTCCATGAATCCATCTTTCCATTCACCCCCCCCCCCTCCCCATCGAGCAACCCTGAAACCCCCGTCAGACATCTTGGCAGTGAATCCGTTTGTCTAAGCCTCTCCTTGTTTTTACACCAGGACTCTGAACTGTTCGGAGGAGACGTGCACAAAAAGAAGAAGAAACAGAGTGACGACTTCTACTACAGAGGTGAGAAACCTGCCAACGCACGCACACACACACACACACACCAATATACACACACACCAGCACTAATACACACACACACCAATATACACACACACCAATACACACACACACGCACTAATACACACACACACACCAATACACACACACACACACTAATATACACACACACACCAATACACACACACACACCAATATACACACACACACACTAATATACACACACACACACACACACACACCAATACACACACACACGCACTAATACACACACGCACTAATACACACACGCACTAATACACACACACACCAATACACACACACACACACGCACTAATACAGTTGTGACTCTTTTTGGTTTTTTACTGGGAGACTGGACTCCGCAGTCTCCCAGATACTACGATACTGTATTACAACGACTTGGGTGCAATGGGACGTGTGCATAGCAGTTCTGTAAATAGCTCGATGCAATATATCAATCTCAGGTTTGTGCCCGGGGCCGTAGGGGTCCGGCGTTGCTTTTTAAATGAACGTGGCCCCACGGAGCAGTGCTTAGGGGACACAAGTTGACGCGTGGTTAGGACACGACGTTTCGGACTCAAAATTTAAAAAGCAGAAAAATAGATATTTGTAAGTATTGTGGACGCATAGAATCGCGATACTCGTGATCGCGTGTCGTTTTTAATGTGTGTGTGTGTGTGTGTGTGTGTGTGTGTGTGTGTGTGTGTGTGTGTGTGTGTGTGTGTGTGTGTGTGTGTGTGTGTGTGTGTGTGTGTGTGTGTGTTTGTCGGTCGTCTCGTCGGTCAGACCACGAGGGACACCCCCCGCACAAGAAGAAGCGCAAGTCGTCCGACCGGTCGCCGCAGCTCTCCTCGCTGCCTCCCCCCGCCTCCTCCCTCTCCTCCTCCTCCTCCCACCCCACCGACACGGCCATGGGCCTCCTCCAGGCCATCACCTCCCCCCTGGCCACCGGCTCGGCCCCCAGCCCCCACATGAACAAGAAGCCCTCTTACCCCTCCATCTCCTCCAAGGACCGCAAGCGCGACGGCGGCGGCGGCGGGAACAGCAAAGGAGGCCACTCCTCCCACTCCCGCCC
Organism: Lota lota; assembly: GCA_026745465.1. Taxonomy (NCBI): domain Eukaryota; kingdom Metazoa; phylum Chordata; class Actinopteri; order Gadiformes; family Lotidae; genus Lota; species Lota lota. The sequence goes on along the minus strand of JACYXH010000569.1, from coordinate 20,050 downwards.
CATCTCCTCCTCCTCCTCCTCGTCCAAGAAGCACTCCTCCTCGTCCAAGTCGTCGCTGTTCCACGGGGGCAGCGGCAAGGAGGAGCCGCTGGCGCTGCGCGAGGCGGACGGCCTGAAGATGAAGCTGCTGGTGTCGCCGGAGCGGGACGGCCCCCCGGCCCCGGGGCCACCGCACGGCGCCAAGGGCCTCGGCCGGAAGGAGCGGGAGCGGGAGCGCGGCGGGGCCTTCGGGAAGAGCGCCAAGAAGAAGGCGCAGAGCCGGGAGCCGCTGCCCATCGTGGGGAAGGAGGTGGAGGTGGAGGGTAGGTGGACGCCGTGGGACGTAGGCCTGCTCCTCGCTCCTCCTGCTGGCCGTCTCTAGAGGCTGCAGGGGGGAAGGTTTCAGGTCCAGCTTAGCGAGGGATTCTTTGTATTTATTTTGTTGTTTATGAGTGAATCCATCATCACAGGGAAGATCTTTGCTCCTTTTAGTTATGATCCATGATTGTGATATGTAATGATGCAAACTCCTGAACCTAATCAATTAATCAATTTAGACCTTTTCAGCACATTTACCTTTTTGGAATTTTAAGTTAGAAATGACGTGACCCCATCTGTCACTAGAGAGCTCTGTGCTAACGGTTGACCCCTAACCAGTGAGGCGGTCCGCTCTGCAGGTCACTACGGGGGGGGGCTGGGGGACGACAGCTCCTCCTCGGGCGGGGAGCTGGAGGCCGGGGAGCTGGTCATCGACGACTCGTACACGCACCTCTCCAAGAAGAAGAGCAAGAAGAGCAAGAAGAGCAAGAAGAGGAAGGAGAAGGACAAGGAGCGGGACAAGGAGAAGAGCAGCAAGGAGCGCAAGCACAGCAAGACGTCGGCCGGTGCGTCGGGTTCGTGTCCGGGTTCGTGTCCCCGTCAGTGACGGCTGAATTCACCCACTGTTTAAACATTGAGGATTTTTATCACTGTTTACTTCGATGGCGTCAGTTAAGAGTCACACATTTGGCAGGCGCTTTTGTGTGGGTTCTTTCTTTCTTTCTCCACCTGGTTCTTTTGTAGTATATTTAAGTAAATGTCAATGTTGTCGTCGTGTCTGCAGTGCGTTTGGTTTTGAAGCACGTTGCGATACGCACACTAGAGCGGCAAAAAAAAAAAAAAGATCTGGTTCAAACGGCCCCCCGTTGTGAGGGCACAGAAAATAGTTCCATTTTCTGTGTTACTCTTTCCAAACTGATGTCTGCAGGCCACTGTTGTTCCGCACAACATGCGCGAAGCAGGACCCTCTTGCGTTTCTAAACCAGCCGAACGAGACGCTTCCCCTGTAACTAACCAGCCGAACGAGACGCTTCCCCTGTAACTAACCAGCCGAACGAGACGCTTCCCCTGTAACTAACCAGCCGAACGAGACGCTTCCCCTGTAACTAACCAGCCGAACGAGACGCTTCCCCTGTAACTAACCAGCCGAACGAGACGCTTCCCCTGTAACTAACCAGCCGAACGAGACGCTTCCCCTGTAACTAACCAGCCGAACGAGACGCTTCCCCTGTAACTAACCAGCCGAACGAGACGCTTCCCCTGTAACTAACCAGCCGAACGAGACGCTTCCCCTGTAACTAACCAGCCGAACGAGACGCTTCCCCTGTAACTAACCAGCCGAACGAGACGCTTCCCCTGTAACTAACCAGCCGAACGAGACGCTTCCCCTGTAACTAACCAGCCGAACGAGACGCTTCCCCTGTAACTAACCAGCCGAACGAGACGCTTCCCCTGTAACTAACCAGCCGAACGAGACGCTTCCCCTGTAACTAACCAGCCGAACGAGACGCTTCCCCTGTAACTAACCAGCCGAACGAGACGCTTCCCCTGTAACTAACCAGCCGAACGAGACGCTTCCCCTGTAACTAACCAGCCGAACGAGACGCTTCCCCTGTAACTAACCAGCCGAACGAGACGCTTCCCCTGTAACTAACCAGCCGAACGAGACGCTTCCCCTGTAACTAACCAGCCGAACGAGACGCTTCCCCTGTAACTAACCAGCCGAACGAGACGCTTCCCCTGTAACTAACCAGCCGAACGAGACGCTTCCCCTGTAACTAACCAGCCGAACGAGACGCTTCCCCTGTAACTAACCAGCCGAACGAGACGCTTCCCCTGTAACTAACCAGCCGAACGAGACGCTTCCCCTGTAACTAACCAGCCGAACGAGACGCTTCCCCTGTAACTAACCAGCCGAACGAGACGCTTCCCCTGTAACTAACCAGCCGAACGAGACGCTTCCCCTGTAACTAACCAGCCGAACGAGACGCTTCCCCTGTAACTAACCAGCCGAACGAGACGCTTCCCCTGTAACTAACCAGCCGAACGAGACGCTTCCCCTGTAACTAACCAGCCGAACGAGACGCTTCCCCTGTAACTAACCAGCCGAACGAGACGCTTCCCCTGTAACTAACCAGCCGAACGAGACGCTTCCCCTGTAACTAACCAGCCGAACGAGACGCTTCCCCTGTAACTAACCAGCCGAACGAGACGCTTCCCCTGTAACTAACCAGCCGAACGAGACGCTTCCCCTGTAACTAACCAGCCGAACGAGACGCTTCCCCTGTAACTAACCAGCCGAACGAGACGCTTCCCCTGTAACTAACCAGCCGAACGAGACGCTTCCCCTGTAACTAACCAGCCGAACGAGACGCTTCCCCTGTAACTAACCAGCCGAACGAGACGCTTCCCCTGTAACTAACCAGCCGAACGAGACGCTTCCCCTGTAACTAACCAGCCGAACGAGACGCTTCCCCTGTAACTAACCAGCCGAACGAGACGCTTCCCCTGTAACTAACCAGCGCTCTTGTGCTCGAGGCCAACGGGTTTTCGCTGAGCTTCTATCTCCTGTCTGGGTTCCTCCAGACGTGTCCAGGGGCCACCCCACGGTGAGCCACAGCGCGGTGGGGCCCATGTACGCCATGAACGCCCCCCTGCCCCCGCACCCCCACCACCACCACCCCGCCAACGAGGCCGCGCTGGAGAAGAAGAAGAAAAAGGAGGAGAAGGAGAAGCACGGGAAGGACAAAGACAAGGTAGTAGTAAAGGGGACGGGTCAAGGGTCGTTCACGGAAATCAGCCACCTGAGTCTGCTGTAAAACAATATATAATTATGGGGGTTTCCCGCTATTTTCAAAATTTATGTTTACTGAGTCACACAACTGTTGTGTAGACTCCTGATCTGTGCCAGCCTTAATGAAACGCTAATTTAATTGAATCACCTAGCATTGTCAATTGTACACCATCTTCATTCATTTATGTTTTTTTTTACAGAGTTAGCTCTGATTTCTTTCTATTTGGTCACACGGGTGTTTCGTAAACTATGCCCTTTTACCGGTTGAAATGCAGTTGACATTTATGACACGTTTTATATCCAAAATGGCAGAACAAGCTGACAAGCATACGAACAATACTAGATCAACCACAGCACTGTGATGCACCACGTTTTAAAGAATCAGCCGGACACATCTTGGCATGGCGCTACCATGAGCCACAACTAACCTGTAGTGGTTGGTACACCGGTTAGCTTAGCGAATCATCATCATCATCCTCTTCTTCTTCTTCTTCTGCTGTTCCTCTCAGCCAAAGAAGAAGAACACGACAGCCTATCAGGTGTTCTGTAAGGAGTACCGCGTCAACATCAACGCAGAGCAGCCCGGCCTTGGTAAGTACCACAACATGAAGTACTACCCTCAGGTCTGCTACATGAAGCTACATATACCTGAAGTACTACCCTCAGGTCTGCTACATGAAGCTACATATACCTGAAGTACTACCCTCAGGTCTGCTACATGAAGCTACATATACCTGAAGTACTACCACAACATGAAGTACTACTAGATATACCTCAGTACTACTATATCAACTACAGTACTACAACATGAACCTCAGTAGTACTACATGACCCTGGGGGTACGACAACACAAAGTACTACAACATGTTCCTCAGTAGTACTACAACATAAAGTACTACCACATGTTCCTCAGTAGTACTACATGAAGTACTACCACATGTTCCTCAGTAGTACTACAACATAAAGTACTACCACATGTTCCTCAGTAGTACTACAACATAAAGTACTACCACATGTTCCTCAGTAGTACTACATGACCCTGGGGGTACAACATGTTCCTCGGTAGTACTACATGAAGTACTACAACATGTTCCTCAGTAGTACTACATGAAGTACTACAACATGTTCCTCAGTAGTACTACATGAAGTACTACCACATGTTCCTCAGTAGTACTACATGACCCTCTGTAAATGGACCATTCAGTCACTTAAGCAGATGCTTTCATCCAAAGCCAACGGTGAACTCAGAGCTCAGAGCCATGTCACAAAGGAGCAGGGCGGGGCCAGGTAGACGGTGGACATTGGGGATCGAACCCAGTGGGGTCCCGTGGATTCACGGTCATCAAAGCCCAAGACATGTAACCCCCTTCTCTGTATCTTTGTGTCCAGTCTTCGGTGAACTCAGCAAGAGGTTGGCGGAGGTGTGGAAAGCCATGCCGGAGAAGGACAAGCTGGTGGGTGTTACCTGAAAGAATGAATAAAAAAGGAGCCTATGTTCTCCCTGGCACTTGCCCCTGCAGTGGCCATGACACATTTGTGTGTGTGTGTGTGTGTGTGTGTGTGTGTGTGTGTGTGTGTGTGTGTGTGTGTGTGTGTGTGTGTGTGTGTGTGTGTGTGTGTGTGTGTGTGTCTGTGTCTGTGTCTGTGTCTGTGTCTGTGTCTGTGTCTGTGTGTGTGCCTGTGCGTGTGTGTGTGTCTGTGCGTGCGCAGGTATGGAGACAGAAGGCTCAGTATCTTCAGCACAAGCAGAACAAGGCGGAGGCCACCACCGTGAAACGCAGTGGCTCCACCGACGCCAAGAGTAAAGGTAGAGACACACACACTCACTAAGGGGCGAGTTGAGGTATTAGCTTAGCATGGTCAGGTTTAGGTCCTGTGTGTTCAGCTGAGGCAAAGCATGCAGCGTTCTACAAAAGACGTCAAACAAAATGTGACCGAATGAGTTCTTTGCGAACAGACTTGTTCTACTGAAGACCAGTGGGGTCTCCATGGATACGACAAATACGAATTCCGAATAAGGGTTAGCATGTCTCCAGGTTAGGGTTAACGGTTAGAGGGTTAGCGTGTCTCCAGGTGAGGGTTAAAGGTTAGAGGGTTAGTGTGTCTCCAGGTGAGGGTTAAAGGTTAGAGGGTTAGCGTGTCTCCAGGTGAGGGTTAAAGGTTAGAGGGTTAGCGTGTCTCCAGGTGAGGGTTAAAGATTAGTGGGGTTAGCGTGTCTCCAGGTGAGGGTTAAAGGTTAGCATGTCTCCAGGTGAGGGTTAAAGGTTAGAGGGTTAGCGTGTCTCCAGGTGAGGGTTAAAGATTAGTGGGGTTAGCGTGTCTCCAGGTGAGGGTTAAAGGTTAGAGGGTTAGCGTGTCTCCAGGTGAGGGTTAAAGGTTAGAGGGTTAGCGTGTCTCCAGGTGAGGGTTAAAGGTTAGAGGGTTAGCGTGTCTCCAGGTGAGGGTTAAAGGTTAGAGGGTTAGCATGTCTCCAGGTGAGGGTTAAAGGTTAGAGGGTTAGCATGTCTCCAGGTGAGGGTTAAAGGTTAGAGGGTTAGCATGTCTCCAGTTGAGGGTTAAAGGTTAGAGGGTTAGCATGTCTCCAGGTGAGGGTTAAAGGTTAGAGGGTTAGCATGTCTCCAGGTGAGGGTTAAAGGTTAGAGGGTTAGCATGTCTCCAGGTGAGGGTTAAAGGTTAGAGGGGTTAAATAGGATGGGCTAGTAACTGCCCCCTTACGTCTGCAGGAGCAGTGAAGAGTGTGGGCGGGGCCGCAGGTATGGGGTCTCCCTCGAGGGGGTCGGCCGGCCTGTCGCTGTCCCCGGCCCGCATCCCAGACGTCGACCCCATCGATGCCGCCGCCCACCTGCAGCTCCTCGGGGAATCGCTGTCCCTGATTGGACACCGGCTACAGGAAACTGAGGTGGACACACACACACACACAGTATTGTAGTTTTACCCTTTTACCTACGCCTCGCCATTTGCGCATTAACTGAATATTATTCTCAACGTTACGGTTATCACATTGTCCCTGATCCTTAAGTTTTTTTGGGGCTGAAGACACCGTTCCACGTTATGGACAAGAGAAGCGATGTATCCGTCTCATCCTCCTGGTCTGTGTTTCTCAGGGCATGGTGGCCGTCTCGGGCAGCCTGTCCGTCCTCCTGGACTCCATCTTGTGTGCCCTCGGGCCCCTGACCTGTCTCACCGCTCAGATCCCCCAGCTCAACGGGTGCCCGCGTAACGTCTTGGTGCGTGTTCAGTTAGACGCGTTTGAACCGGTTTCACTCCTCTACGCAACTGACATGCGTTAACTTTCAGGTTTTTGTCTGTTTAGATTTAAAGCACTTGGTTTTTTTGTGTTGGAATGTACTTATATGAATAAAGTCACTATCAGCTATTACTATTATTAGTTGGTTATTATCTTTAGCTTTCATATTTTTATAACCGGGAAATAAATGAAGGTTGGGTATCAGTCATAGAGTAAAACATTAATAGAAATAGTAATAAATAAAGGCCATAAATAAAGAACATTATTGATTATTACAAATAAATAAAAATAAATACGCCACATTCCACCCAAAAGAAAGAAAGTAATGCTAACAAGAACTTTCCCTCCATTTTCTTTTCTCCACAGTCTAACACGTTGGACAACGTCGCCTACATCATGCCGGGCCTGTGAAGACTATGCCAGCTAGCGTCAGTTGGCGGTCAAGACGACGCAAGCGTTCGTTGTGTAGCTGTCAAGACCAAGCTAGTGTCTAGCGGTCAAGACCAAGCTAGGGTCTAGCGGTCAAGACCAAGCTAGGGTCTAGCGGTCAAGACCAAGCTAGGGTCTAGCGGTCAAGACCAAGCTAGTGTCTAGCGGTCAAGACCAAGCTAGAGTCTAGCGGTCAAGACGATGCTCACTTAGCTTAGTTTTCACGATGGTGCTAGTATTTGTTAGCGGTGAAAGCTAAGCTAGCGTTCGTAAACGCCAAAACACAAATGTTCGTTAGCCATCATAAAACGCTGGCGTTCGTTAGCGCCTCCAGTTGGCCACGGAGAGGAAGCGGTTTGAGTACAAACGTCGTTCTTCTCGAATGGCCATCGATACACAGGCTTTTAATCAGCCCACAAAATAATATGTGGATATTTTTAGCACGGACATGGTTTTAAATAGTATTTTTCTAAAAAGAAATCATGTTCTTTTTGTAATTGTTATACTTTTAAAGGAAGCCTATTTTGCCTAGCTCTTTCTCGGCATGAATGTGTGGTTTTACTGTTATGTGTGTGTTTTCTTAATGTGTACACGTTTTTATAAATCAGTCCTTTTGTCTGGCTGTGTGTGTTTGTTTGTTGATGCAAAGAGTGTGTGTTTTGCCATCGTACGACCAAGGCAGATTTGTTATGTACAAAACGTTTAACAATTTCAGATGATTGTCTCTAGACTGATTGTTTTTTACTTGTATGTACAGATAGTTAGGACAGGGTCCAGGTATTTTACTTGACATCAACATAATATATTTCACAACTTATTTTTCATCCCTATACTCAATCCTGTGCTGTTAAATATTTGCTATTTCCCAATGTTTGCAGCTTTTAAATCAACCAAGGAGTTTGCTCTGTTGAGCATTTAATGAGGAACCCTGTACACACTGACCCTGTAAGATACCCCAAATAGTGACATTAAAAACACATTTTTCAAGAAAACAATGTGTCTGTCTCGGCTATATTTCACCATGGATCGGGACTATATACTTTATAGGTAAGGTACATTAATCACCCTCCAAACACAAGGCCATTAATAGTGCCTAGGTAGGTATCGGCTTTTAAGAACATTAAAAGACAATGTCAATTAAAAGCAGGGACCTGCAATAGGCTACATTTGGCATGTACTGGTATTTAAGTAATTCATACAAATAAATGATTAAACATAAAAAGGGTACAGATACAATTAAAGTTAGAAAACACAAATCAACTCAAAAAGTGATGAAGTTGGTGATCCGGATTATGGATCATTTCTGATTGTGTTGCCATGGATACACAGGACCTCGCCCACGCGCCCTATGGAAAGCATGTGCCCGCGGCTCTTTAAATGGCCTCTGACTGTAAACCGGTTTCCGCCACGGCTGCAGGAGGGGCGCCCAGGAACGAGGAAGTGGATCCGCTCGGACTAACTAGGGCGGATTGTAATCGACGACAACAGCAACAGGAGCAGCAGAGATGGCATCGCAGCATTCGCAGCAAGGTAGGCTTGTAGAAGTCACTGGTTCACGGCCCTTAGATTAGAAGCTACTCGCTGACGATAACGTTAAAGATACACGGCAACGTCCCGTCCCCCCGTCAACTGTGTTGTTTTAAACGTAGATGGTCTGCAGAGCTGGTGAAAGTAGACGGAAAACACGGATCGTTGAACTCCTTCATAGGAGACTGCAGGGAGTTGCCCATCAGTGCGAATTAAACGGTGTAACGTCCGAACTGCGTGCCAAAAACACATCCGCCGTGTTTATTGAACACCCCCATCAGATTAAACGAAATCTCAAATAACAATGAGATTACATCAACTTGTTTATTGTCGTTTTGCTTGTGTGTTGTAATAATAAGAACCGGAGCTCCGGCTGGTGCTGCTTGGCCGAACCGGGGCAGGGCAGAGCTCGGCTGGGAACGCCATTCTCGGCCGGCCAGCCTTCCAGCCCGGGCTGGACGCAGGTGCCGCTGCCCGGTGTCAGAAGTACAGAGGACGTGTGGAAGGGCGACAGGTAAGGCTACGGACCTCCGGATAAAATATGTCTCACTTGTAGTAAAGATATCCCGCAAATACATAATATTGTATTTATGGACAGATGAATTGGAAAGCGAATATTTGTTGAATAAAGGAACTACTGTTCCTCAGTTTTCATCGTTTGACAATATTTGCAAATAGGCTAATGTTCTTTGGTCACACACACACACACACACACACACACACACACACACACACACACACACACACACACACACACACACACACACACACACACACACACACACACACACACACACACACACACACACACTTAATTTGAAGGGCTTGCTCTATTAACATTGGATATCATTATATTGCCAAAGCGTGTACACAGTACAACAAGATATACAGTAAATAGTCAAAAACACGAGATAACACTCTCGCAATGTAAGAAATCCTCACCTAAAGATTACAGGAACGTGTCTTCGTCTCTCTCTCAGGTCGTGGTAGTAACCGTTCCAGACTGGTTCAGTTCCCGGTCCGCTCCTCCGGAGGAGGCTCGGGCCCTCGTGTCCTCCTGCCTGGCCCTCTCCTCCCCGGGCCCCCATGCCTTCCTGCTGTGTGTCCCCGAGGACCAGCCCTCGGACGGGGAGGAGCGGGCCCTCATGGCCCTGGAGCTGATCCTGGGGCCCTCGGCCATCACCGCTCACACCCTGGTGCTCTTCACCCGCGGGGGGGAGCAGAAGGAGGGGCAGACGTCGGAGGAGCTTCTCCTCCGCCGGGACCTCCTGGAGCTGGCGGACACCTGCGGGGGCCGTTACCATGCCCTGAGGGGGGGGGGAGGAGGAGGTGAGATGGAGGAGAAGAAGGACAAGCAGAGAAGGAGGAGCGTGCAGGAGCTGCTGCAGAAGGTGCAGCAGGCGGTGGAGGAGAGCGAGGAGGACTTCTTCACGTGTGCTCTGTATGAGGAGGCGGGGGAGAGGGTGAGGGCGAGACAGGAGCAGCTCGCCCGAGAGAGGAGAGAGCGATCCGGAAGAGGAGGAGAAGGAGAGGAGGAGGATCCTGAAGACGACGCTGCAGAAGGACGAGCGCTGGAGGAGCGCGAGAGAGAGGAGGCAGAGAGGAGCGTCGTTGACCTGGACGTGGACGTCGGCGGTGTCTTCGCCTCCATGGGTGTCTCCCCCGCCTCCATGGGTGTCTCCCCCGCCTCCCCTCCTCCCTCACTGCTGTGGGGGCTGTGGGCGACGGTGCTGGGCTGGGTCCGGAGGGTGCCCAAGCTGGTCCGACTGGAGGCCCTGTTTGGGTCCCTGGTGGGGCTCTTCGTCGGGGGGCCTATCGGGGGGATGCTGGGGGCCACGGCCGGGTCGGTGGCCACCGAGGTGGGGAGACGGAATAAGCAGAAGAAATAAACAGGAGAGAGAGAGTACAGCCTAGTTTATACAGAGGTGTTTTGCGGAGGTGCCCACATTTACACTTGCGTGTCATGTTAGCGTGTACACAAGGGGGCGGTATAGCGTTTCCCAATCCCGAATGCACATGAATCCAGCAAGATTAGAAGCCTCCCTTCAAACCGCGCCATTGAGCAATCCTCCAAAGAAAAATCATCGCACCGTGTTTCTAAAAATCTGTTGGTGTATCACAACCAATTTGGTCACTGCATAACCAGACGTTTGTTCCCTACTTGACCAGTCTGCCTTTATTTGACGTGAATTACCATGGCTGTTATAGCATCAATGTGGATCTTGGTGGCATGCTGTCGGGCAATTACAAACTGACCTTACCGCAACCGTACTTCATTACACTGCAACTGCCACGCTGACACCCTTTGTCATTTCGCTGCAATGCGCAGAGCTAAAGCTACATAACTCTAGTTAGCTGAACAGCTTACCCCTTTAAAGGATTTATAGTACAGTGTTACACTTTTATTCTACTGTTATTTAGAGTATAGTGCCTTTTCTGGAGTCATTTTGTTACGTTCTCAGAGGCCTGGATTTAGCTGCAATTCCTGCATCAACCGCACGGGGGAGACATGGACCTTGTATTTGACCTGCTGACTGTGTCTTGGACTGTATTTGTTGGAAGGGTCTTTTCCCCTTCAAATAAAAATAAATAGACATTGCCTCCTTCCCTCGAGTGATGTGTCCATCAAGTTGATGTGTGAATGTTCACAGGTTTTGTAAATGTAAAACTCAATCTGCAGAGACAACATTTGCAAAAATGTTTTTACATTTCTATTTAGTGTTATTTTGTTAGTCAAAGTAGGCATACCCACGCACCAAAACGCCTCCACAGAGAAGATGTAACGGAAATCCTCCTGGAAAATCACACAAACTATCCGGTTGGATGCAGAGCATAAGGGAAAGACGGGAAAATGTATGTATTTTATTTTTAATGATCCAAGACTTTAACTTTCGGGAAGTTGTCTGCTGTTGCCTAGAAAACTAAAGCTGATACCAAATATTTGGTGTGTCCCTCCTCAATGTATAACTGTCAACCTTCAATTACCAAAAACACGTAGTCACCAATAAATTAAATCTGAAATATATTACAATTATCTAAAAAGAACGGGTATGCTTATAAAGGGGATGTTTATTTGCTGGTTTAGACTCCGAAAACAAAAACAGGCCTGGGTGATTCCAACAACGCCCAGAACCAACACACACACACACACACACACACACACACACACACACACACACACACACACACACACACACACACACACACACACACACACACACACACACACACACACACACACACACACACACACACACACACACACACACACAGGTTATGGTTTAGACCTGATGTAATTGATACCCTGCTAAAACCATCGGTCACAACCCATCCTTAGTTACAATCCTCACTCTCTCCGTCTCTCTCTCTCCCTCATTCACGCTCTCTCCTGTCTATCCTTGCTTCACTCATTCCTCGCCTCACCCACTCTCTCCTCATCTCTCTCTCTCCTCATCTCTATTGGTTACCGGTGGGGATCTGTCTATTCCGCAGCTCGCCCTGGATGTGGGTGGTCCGACTGGGGTGGGCGGGAGAAGAGTGAATTAGCTCGGCTCTCGTGTTTCCCGAAAAAGAAAGGGCGCAAGGAGAGAGAGAGAGAGCTCTGAGAACCCCGCATCTGTCCTCCAGATGTGTCCTCCAAAGTCTGACAGGGGAAAAAAATAAAGCTTTAAAAGTAAAGGAAAATTGGTGCTAAAGACTTTTTTATTGTTGAGGATTACACGTGCAGTACGAAATTGACTACAATGCGCGGCACCGGCCCAGAGCGCGCACCCGCCAAGACCCACAGCTCAAACCCTTGAAGCGGCAATAAAACATGACGTGTAGCCTGCCTCTGAAATATAATGTGCATCAGACACACCTGTCCAAATATTAGCCCGTCTTAGAGGATCTACAAGAGGGAGTAATGGTGTTTTCGGCACATTGCAGAAAGATTAGGAGGATTGCTTTTATTGGTTTTCTTCCTGGGGCATTTCCCTGAGAAGAAAAGACAAACAGGGGGGGGGGGGGGGGGGGGGGGGGGGGGACATCCCAGTTCAAAAGCGACGCATAAAAACGCAACAAATCAAGCAAGACAACGCGCGTCCCCCGGCGTACTGAAATGTGGCCGAGATCACATTTGTCTGTGACCGTAACCTGCGGGGCAAAATATGTTGTTTTAAACGCCTTGCGGTCCCCCGGTCTTCGTTGAGGCCCCGACCCCTGGGAGCCGCGGAAGGACTGGAGGAGAGACAGCGAGCCGGGGGAAAACAAACAAGATGAGGTTTTCTTTCCACCCCACAAGGTCTCCTCTCTCTCTCTCTCCCCTCGCCTTCTTACGGGGGAGTTCTGCTTGTTAGGCTTCAGACGCCGCGGAAAGAAGCCAACGGTTTCAGCTCTCCATTCTGGTTGTATAATTTATAGGAGGATGACTAAAAGTCGGAGAAATTACCCCTGTATTATATATAATATTCGTGAGTGGTCTTCTACGTGTTATTAATAATTAATTATGAGTGTCCAAGAGAAATTAGAAAGCAACAACAAATTGTATCGCTTCGAAGGTAGAAAAATATGTATAATTTGGTGTACAATTAAATATTTTTGTAGATTTGTATAATACATTTTTTGTTATGAATAATGTTTAACATGTATTTCATTCATATTTATTGTGTGTGTGTGTGTGTGTGTGTCAAACTATAGTTCTTATTTTTAAGGCTATTTTAGCATTGTCATATGAAATGTATTTATAAAGCAAAAAAATGTCATACATATAAGTGCATATTTTAACATTAAATACAACAAATCCTAAAGTAGACATAACGCTACCTCATTATTCGGTGTTTTATTTATTTTGAAAAAACGGTTATTTTAAATAGCGTAGGCCTTCATAACACGTGCAGTATGCAATGGGGTTGTCTTTCTTTCTCTCTCTCGCTCACACACACACACACACACACACACACACACACACACACACACACACACACACACACACACACACACACACACACACACACACACACACACACACACACACACACACACACACACACACACACACACACACACGCTCATTTCACGTATACATACTCCCACGCGCGTGCACACACACACGTTTGGATGGATAAATATCAGTGACCATAAAGCGTTGCGTTATTATGACGTGTGTCAGGAAACAACGCGGCGATCGTCCAGAATCGATTGCTTCTCCTCCGCACAGAACAAGGTGTCGGGACAAGCCGAAGACACGCAGCGAGGAGGGCCCTCTAAAACATCGATCTGAAATCGTCCGCAGCTCCTGGGGTTAGCGGTGCGCGTGCGCTGTTCATTGGACGCACACGTTGGCCCTACACCGTGCACGCGACCGGTCTGACAGAGACGGCATGTGTTTCAGTCGCAGATGATCTAGACGGCCGAGGACACTGCAGAGTCCAGATCTCAAACCTGAGGCCCAACAGCGGCTCCGAGTGCCGGTGGGCACACAACTTAAAACCGATTTACGAGATGTGCATCGCTTTTAGTGTTGGAGCAAATCTCAAGTAGGCCTATTGGAGTTTTCATATTGGAAAGGGTCACAAAAGGACTGTTAGCACTTATTTTATTTGACGTTGAGCCATTTTCTTTTTTTTCCACTGGAAAGAAATTAAAAGAAAGAAATGAAACGAGGATGTGGCGTTGCTGTCTCTGTGATGAGATTCTGCATTTGGTCACTGAGCAGACACCTTTATCTGAAGCGACTTACAACCGAGGCTGAGAACCATCAACGCAGATCAACAGCGCGGCGGCTGCAAGACTATTCCAAGTTTCCACGTCTGAGTTTCTACTAAACACAACCCGACAGAGCCGAGTCTAGACCAGAAGACGAGAGGAAAGTAGACTCTCTTTTCACTGTTGCCCCAAGCGCTCACCCACTCATTCACTCATCCACCCATCAACTCATTCACTCATCCACCCACCAACTCATTCACTCATCCACCCACCAACTCATTCACTCATCCACCCATCAACTCATTCACTCATCCACCCACCAAGTCATTCACTCATCCACCCACCAACTCATTCACTCATCCACCCACCAACTCATTCACTCATCCACCCATCAACTCATTCACCCACCAACTCATTCACCCACCAACTCATTCACTCATCCACCCATCAACTCATTCACTCATCCACCCACCAAGTCATTCACTCATCCACCCATCAACTCATTCAGTCATTCACCCACCAACTCATTCACTCATCCACCCACCAACTCATTCACTCATTCACCCACCAGCTCATTCACACACCGATTTATCCACTCATTCACACATTTATATATTCACACGTCCACGATGGAGTCGAGGAGTCATAAGAGCATTTGGTGCCTTGCTCCGGGACTCGACCCTACGCCCTTAACCAGGAAGTGCTTGGGATTGACCCGGACACACGTTCTCTCTATCCTCCTGAGCTCGAGTCCCGGGCAGCGGCCCAATAGAGATGCTACTGGGACTGATAGACACGGGTAGAGAGAGAGAGAGAGAGAGAGAGAGAGAGAGAGAGAGAGAGAGAGAGAGAGAGAGAGAGAGAGAGAGAGAGAGACAGAGAGAGACAGAGAGAGACAGAGAGAGACAGAGAGAGACAGAGAGCGAGAGCGAGAGTGAGAGAGAGCGAAACACAGACAGACAGTCTTTCTCCTTTGTCTTTGAGGAGCTGTCCTCAGGGAGACATGCGCCCAGAGGAACGCGCTGCGACAGGGCTAGCAGACCCGGCTAGCAGACCCGGCTAGCAGACCCG